>PVJH01000073.1:428962-511650 GCA_004026705.1 Nesogale talazaci
TGATGTCAACGAGTCCAAGAAGAATGTTTGGAAATGAATTGTTGCAACAACTGCATGATTCACGTAACAACAAATGCATAGTGATTGAACTATGGAGTGATGTATCTATTTTTTGGGGGGGGGGGCATCACTGCCCTCTGGTGGTCGTGGGAGCTACCCAGCACTGCTCCTGAGAGCCACCGCTGGATTTGAACCGCCAAGCCCGCAGGCCGTAGTCCCACACTCAACCACTTAAACACCACTGGGGCTCAGCCCGTGATATATATATTAACATCGAATTAGTAATAAATTTTTCTTAAAAAAAGAATGAAATTCTTTAATTTTCAAATGTGGGGATTTTATATTTGCTTTTTGTTGATGACTTCCACCTTAGACGTGCTGTAGTTAGACACATGGTACTACAATTTAAATTTTACAAAGGCTTATTTTACGATTCAAAATCAGAACAAAAACAAGACAAATCCACTGTTTTGTGAGTTGAATTCAACTAAAAATGACCCTATATAAGGCTTGTGAAACTGTAGATCTTTCAATGGGAGCAGACAGCATTGTCTTTCACCTGCAAAGAGGCTATAGGACTTAACCACTTACCTCGTAGTTAGCAGCCCAATGCCTCCCCCACAGTCCTCCCAGGCTCTTTATGGCCTAGTCTAAACCCACTGCCATGGAGTTAATTTGGACTCATAGTAATTCTATGGAGGGTTTCTGAGGCTGTACATCTTTACAGGGGCAGATAGCCTCTTTTTTCTCTCATGGAGCAGCTGGTGGATTTGAACCAATGACCCTAGAGTTTGCTTACCTGATAGCATAGCCCAAAGTGGATCAGATCTAGCCCAGACTGTGTACCAGCAAACTACGAATGCTTTTTACATTTGTAAAGGGGTTGCATGCTTGTTTATTTTAAAGATGTTCAACCTCGTTAGTGTGCAGGGAAAAGGATTAAAAATAATGCATAAATTTATTCTCTGCCATAATGACTGCTATTATCTACAATATTCAAATAGTTAAAATTCTTCTTAAACAGAATATGTGGTTTGTGGCCAGCCAAGCTAAGTCTAAAAGCACTTACTATCTCACCCTTTACCAATAAAAACCCCAAACAAAACAACCTTTAGTTTTTAACCCTTGGCTCAGTATATGGTGTACTTCTCTTGAAGTTGTTTTATTTGTGCTTGTGGTAGTTACATAATTTTATGCCAACCTGATAAATGAATGAAGAGTGGAATCTAGCCTGCCAAGCAGGTCATAGCCTGATTGATCTCTCCTTGTGAGCGTGGCCGTCTCATGAGGATTCTGGGGAACTTCTTCCTCCCTGGAGGTGGGACACACTTGCTCTCTGCTTCCTCTTCCTGCTCTGTCCACAAGCCACAGAGAGTCACCCAGAGGGCACACTGATAGCAGCGAGGGCCCTGGAGAGGCTTCCACCATCACTGGATCCACAAGACTTTTCACCCACTGGCCTGTGATCTTCCTGTGTTCAGCATCATTGCATGTGTTGTGCGAGTCTGAAGAGAAATTTACAGACTAGTACTGGACATATGGAGTAATATCAAGCTTATGAACTTGATCTGGACTAGGCTGGGATGCTTTCTTAATATACAATTATTCTTTGCTGTAAAACTCTCTCCTACACCTGAGTGTCTCTGGATTTGCTTCTCTAGTCAACCCAGACATGCACGTAAACAATATTCTGCACTGCTGAGTATATGTGTCCTTAGGTGTAACTTGTTATTTGTTCAAATTTTCCCTATCTATTGGTTTCTTTTGCTTGCTTTCTCAATTACTGAATGAGCTGTACAAAAAATCTCCCACTGTGATGATGGATCTGTTCATTTCTCCTAGCAGTTCTGTCAGCTTCTGCTTAAACTTTTTGAGCCTATAATACTAGTCACAGATCAATTTAAAATTATTATATAACCAAGTATTTTATTATTATGAATAACTTAAAAAAGAATCTCTAATGATGTCTTCAGCTTTAAAGCTTGTCTTATTGACCTTAATATAACCAATGCCAGCTTTCTTGTGCTAGGATTTGTTTGTGGTATCTTTTTTGCATCTTTAAAATTTTGCATCCTCCTGGTAGTTCTACTTAAGTATGAATAAAAGGGGGGGGTGCTGAAAATAAAAATACACTCAGAGAGAGAGCTGACATGCTGCTGGTAGGGGCCATTGGGTTGGTTCGGACTCAGAGTGACCCTATTATGAGGAGAAGAAGGAAACATGCACAGACCTGGGTTACCTCACCAATATGATGTTTGAGCCCAGGGTTGCAGAGGTGTCAACTCATAAGTTGACATGTAGTGTAGTAAAACCATTGAAAATTAAATAATCAAGAAAACAATGCGACTTATTAACATGAGAGCATAAATATAGGAAGTACCTAGAAATACTCCTGCCAAAAATGATATAGATCTTGATGGACCAAAACTTTAAACTCTGCAAGAAATTTAAAACCCACCTGTGTTAGTCCGGGTAGACTAGAGAAACAAATTCATAAGCATGCATATGTATGTAAGAGAGGGTTTTATATAAAGGATAATTGTACATTAAGAAAGCATCCCAGACCAACCTGGGCCAAGTCCATAAGTCCGGTATTAGCCCACATGTCTGACAGCAATCACAAGGTCCTTCAGACTCCCGAAGCACATGCAGTGACGCCAAATGCAGGATGCACAAGCCAGGGGGTAGAAAGCCTTTGGATCCAGTGGTGGTGTAAACATCTCAGCACTGGTAGGGGTCTCCTTGTGGCTTCTCTAGGTCCAGGTTTCTGGCTACTTCAGGGTAGGTCTCTGTGACTTCTCCTCAGGGATGTTTCACCAGTCTTGTCAGTGGGGTCTCTCAGGCAGTGAGCACAGCAGCTCACTCCAAAGAAGTGAAATGAGAGAGATAGTGTCTCCTGCCTCCCAAAAGGAACACTGGATTCCCCAGAATTCTCAGGAGATGGTCATGCCCACACAGAGGTCTCATTGGCTATCTCCAGATTGACAGACTAGACTCCACCCCTGGACTCTTACTCCTCAAGTTGACCCCAGGGTAGGTGACTGCCGCACCCCCTAAGTGCATGAATAGATACATCAGTTGTAAACAGACAGATTCAATACAGTCCCCATCAAAACCTCTATGGTATTTCAGTAGAATTTGACAAGTTACCTTTACCCTATATATAAAACGACAACAGCCACGAGGAGCCAAGTAGTTATTGAATAACAGTATCAGAGAAAGAGAAGAGGAAAACTTGCCATCATTTCTGAGGCATAGCAGCCCTCAGAGGGGAGAAGAGGACTCTCGCTTGGGGGTTCAGAAGCTGCAAATCTTTATAGGACCCCAAATCCTCATCTTTTGCCTGTGAAATGGCTGGTGGCTTTGAACTGCTGACCTTGGGGGTAGCAGCCCGACTCATAGCCTGCCAGCCACCATGAGGCTCCCTGAAACTTGCCCTCAGTCCCAACTTGCCATCGAGTCCCATTCTCACTGATAGGGACCCCATAGGCAAGGGAGAGCTGTCCCAGTGAGTATCTGAGTGTGTCACTCTGGATGGAAGCAGACGGCCCCTTCTTGGACCGTGTGGTGGTTTCAGCGTTGTCACCTTGCAGCGAGCAGCCCAACAGGTAGCCATCCCGCCCCCAGGCATAGGAACAGAATCATGCTCACAGCTACACAAAACTTAATTCCACCTGCATTAACAACCTGACTGGAAAAGCAAAGACGACGAGGGGGGAGAATATGCTCCTTCTCCTTAGGAGAAGGAAGGAGGGCTTTTTTGAGCAAGAAACTGAAAACCCAATCTATAAAAGGGATACTGTGACCAAACTAGAGTTAAAAAACAAACCGAATCAACTAATGTGTTTCAGAAGACAATGAAAAGGAATGACAAGTCACAAATTGGAAACGATCTCCAGCACACTTAACTGACCAGGAGTCATACCCAGAGTCTATAACGTTCACCTGCAAATTGAAAGACAAAAGACAACCCGATAGTTACTTCTTCACAAAATAAAAATAGATCGATGAAACCACCAATAAACCAGAGGTGATGTCACCGAGATGATTCAAACTCATAGCACACCCGAGGGGAGGGACGGCGGGCTGAGAGGCCTCCTGAGAGGCTTTCCAAGGCCGCAGTGCACTTCCCAGAAGCAACTCCATCCTTTTCCTGCAGCGCTCCATCAGCAGCCGAGGGTCTTCGTCATTCGACCATCAGGGCTCCTTCCAAATCACCAACGCCATGTAGGAAAAGATGCACCATCTTATGAGAGTACAGAGAAATGGCTTAGCAACACCGCAAACACGTCTCTTCTGCAGAAAGGCTTGACATTACACACACTATCATTTTCTGAATACAGATGAGCCCATCAGCAGGCACCCCATCTGCTCCTCTGGCCATTTTCTTACCCTCGCTTACTTATCCTGATATTGAAAAGCAAGCTTTGGGGTGTTTATGGGTTGGTTCCCATGCCAACAAGGCCCCTCCTTCTCTCACCAGACACTCCCGACCTTTAAGGAGTTCCTCTAAAAGAGAGAAGAAAATTAGAGCTCCGGAAGAAATGGGTTCTAGTCTCAGCTCAGCTTGTAATGAACCCGGGGCAACTTGTGCAATCGCTTCTTCTGGACTTTTTATTACTGACGACACCCAGCAGTGAGCTCCAGAGGCTGTCCCACCACTAAAAGTCTTAAGTCTGAACGTGCACTCCTTTATAACAGCTTCTTGTCCACTCATTCTTTCAGTCGTTCTGCCGCCAACTACGTTTCCCTTAACTCTGTGTACTTGGAGACACGAAGATGAGTATTCCCTGGTCTCCCAGGGGTTCCGAGCCCAGGGGAGGATGACCATGAACAAAGCACAGTGGGGCGGCAAGTGCCACAGGTGAGTGTGCCCAGGAGGACGAAGGTGGTCTGGGGAAGAAACGTGTATGCTGAAAGCCCTCTGAGGGCGCTCTCCTGGGTCCCTCAGCTCTGCTGTGCGTTTGGGTGAACGCTGTAGCACCAGCTTTGGTTGGCTGGGGTACATGAAGCCTCGGAAGCACAGTAGCATTTGGCTGGAAGAGAGGAGGCGTAAGGCAATGGATGCTCAGGCCCAGAGAGGAGCGTGGGCACGTCCTAGGAAGGTAATAGGAAAATGAGGTTCTCCAGCCTGTGTGCACGAGGACTGGCAGGTCTCAGAGGCCACATACAAAACATGGCTTTCGCCGGGAAGCAAAGTAAGACATGATAAAATTGAACAGGAAGCATCATCCCTGTGTTAACCCAGGTAGACTAGAGAAACGAATTGATAAACATGCATGTATGTATAAGAAAGAGGTTTATAGATAAGAGGAGTGGAACATTGAGAAAACATCCCAGCCCAGTCCAGTCCAAGGCCACAAATCCGATATTAGCCCATATGCCCGATACCAGTCTATAAAGTCCTCTTTAGATTCACGAAGCACATGCAATGACGCTAGGGCAATCACAGACCAGTGGGTGCAGGATGTGCACCCGGTGGTGGTAAAAGCATCACAGCACTGGCAGGGGTCTCCCCGTGGCTCAGGGTCTATCAGCATGCTGCCATGTGTCTTGTCAGCTGCAATGTCTCCCAGGGAGGCTCCAAGAAGGAAGGACCACATTTCCCAGAATGCTCAGGAGAAGGCCGTGCCCACACAGAGGTCTCA
The DNA here is from genome assembly GCA_004026705.1 of Nesogale talazaci. NCBI lineage: Eukaryota > Metazoa > Chordata > Mammalia > Afrosoricida > Tenrecidae > Nesogale > Nesogale talazaci. The sequence goes on from PVJH01000073.1 coordinate 434,611, forward strand.
TTGGCTATCTCCAGATTGACAGGCTAGACTCCACCCCGACACTCTTAATCCTCAAATTGGCACCTGATTGGGTGACTGTCACAATCGCTCTGGGTACACCGTGGTGCAAAGGATGGAGCATAGAATGTGGCAAGGAGTTTATTTCTTCTTGACTGACAGAAAAATGATGAAACTCAGAAGGAGGGCGGGTCCTTCAGTAAAGTAAGTACTCATCAGTTCTGCTCCGCCAAGGTTGGCGGTTTGAACCCCTCAGAAGCCCCAAGAAAGACATCAGGCAAGCTGCTCCTGCCAAGACAAGTGCAGGGCAAGTACCCAGAGGACAAGTTCCACTGCTGGTGTCACGGGGCTTGCGACGAGCGGGGATCCGCTCAGGGACATAACTACTCGACCCATCACCCGAGAGAGAGAGAGAGAGAGAGAGAGAGAGAGAGAGAGAGAGAGAGAGAGAATCAAACATCTTTAGTGAGGCGTGGTCTGAGGGAAGTCAGAGAAGCAGCCCTGTTAGAAGCAGCTGCATGATGAGCTTCCGGCCCTGGGAACCAAGGAAGAGACAAACACACGATGGCTCTGTTCATGGCTTGGACCCACGGGTGGATTTGGTCAGTAATCACAAGGGTGGAAACAGGAAGGGAGGTTAACGTGTCAGCCGGCTGAATCTGAAGTGCCCGACAGGCATCCTGGGAAAGATGCTTGGTAAGAGTTAGTCCAAAATAATAGCACGGAACTTAAGGAACATCTTCATGGCCAGGGTGGGGAAGTCGCCCTCCTCCCTCCCCCCACCAGAGGGCTCAAGACCTGTGAACTTACCCATGCCAGATAACACACAGCAAAGAGTTAATGAACTGTCTGGCCACATAGGGCAGGCTAATTTTCTAAGTTGAGGATTGTGAATGGCTCAAGAATGACATTCTAAAGATCCCCAGAAAAAGTTCCGCACCCCTGCCCTCATGGTAACTGCAAGAGGTAGTTGACAGCCTCAGTCTTGACCCTACCCAGTCCTAGCACTTCATAAGGCTTACAGGTAAGTCATCAGAGTACAGACAGACTCCAGGTTGAAATCATGGAAGAGGAGGTGGCATGCAAAAAAGATCTTGTACAGAGTCTAGCGTGCATCAATATTGAAAGTGAAGGTGTGTGCATTCCTTTTCCAAAAACAGAAGCTGTGAACGGGGCTGTTGCCTTAGGACAGGGATTCTCAACCTGGCTATTGCCCCGACCCTTGCATACAGTCCCTCACATGGTGCTAACCACACCTTCTCCAACCATAAAATTATTTTCATTGCTACTTCATAACTCTAATTTTGCTACTGTTACTAAATGGGCAACTCCTGTGAAAGGGTCATTCCACCCCCAAAGGGGTCACAACCCACAGGTTGAGAACCACAGCCTTTGGAGTTTATTAGAAGAGTATCAAGTTGGAGGGGTTTGTTTCCTCTACTGAGTTCTAAGTATTCTTTCAAGGATCCCAGGTGGTATGGTGGTGATCTGTTGGGCTGTTAACCACGAGTTCTGCAGTTCAAAACTACCAACTGCTCCATGGGCTAAAGGCAGGTCTTTCAACTCCTGTACAGAGTTACAGTTTCGCAAACTCTCAGGAGTGGGGGGCGGGGCAGTTCTAGCCTGCCCTAGAAGGTTGTCATGGGTCTGACTGGAGTCGATGGTAGTGAATTCTGTCTTGAATTTTTGAAGCATTCTTTTATGTCAGATGTACGCCAGTAAAAAGCACAATTCACAAATGGTTGAGTTGCTCAAACTCCAAAAAACGCTCACTGCTATGAAGTTGATTCTGACTTTCACATGGGAGTAGAAGGCCTCATCTTTCTTCCTCGGACAGAGCGGTGGTATTGAACTGCTGATCTTGTGGTTAGCAGTCCAAGCAGTAAACCACTGTGCCACTAAGAATTGTAAAAGACTTGTTATACTAGACTTGGCAACTTTTGCACACTGCCTCCCTTCCCGCCTCTTGAGCTTCTGCTTACCCCCTGGGACTCTCGGGGGCCTATGTCATCATCAGCTGGTGGTGTTTCCCAGTGCTCAGGCCACCTGTCTTCCCGTTTTCCATACCCATGACACTCTTGACCCTTTCCAGGTCTGCCATCCTCTTCGACTGGACGCTCTTGTCTTAGGGTGCACCAGCCTGGGTTCTTTGGGTTCTCCAGGGCCATCCTTTAGAGAGACACCTCCCTTATCGGACTGCTCTCAAATCAAAATAAAACCAAACTCATTGCCGTCGAGTTGACGCGGACTCACAGTGACAGCCCCCTCCCCGCCCCCCCCCCCCCATGGGTTCCCGAGACGGTTTATGTCTTTCTCCCATTGGTTTCAAACTGCCAACCCTATGGGTCACAGTCCAATTCCTTCTATCTCAAGTCATCCTCTGACCCCGTTTTCTACCGCGGTATGCCACTGTTGCTCTCTTCAAGCGAAAGCTACTTTATTTGCTCTGTCCCTCCCACTGGAATACAGGCATCAGGTTCACCTTTGTGCCTTTGGTCTTTAAGAGTTTCTGGTACACAACGATGTGCTCAAGACCTAGGCTGGAATGAACGAAGTAACTGAACATCTCCCTCGATCGTTTTTTCTCCACTGGGCTCATACACAATTTCATATCGCCCAGGTCTTTTTTCTGATGTGTACGAACACACCTGGGGTCAATAAACGACTTTTAAGATCAGTAGTTCAACCACCACCACTTTCCTTGGCAGAAAGACCAGGCTTTCTTCTCCTGTAAAAAGTTACAGTCAGAACCCCACAGGGCGGTTCTACCGTGTCCTAGAGGGTCCCTACGTGCTGGAATCAGCTCCTTGACAGCGAGTTTTTGAGTTTGTCAAACTGGCAATGCTTCTAGGTGCCAAGCATTTTATTTGTATCCTTGCACTCACGTTTCAAAACCTTCGGATCTGAGGGAAAGGTGCTATTCCAAATACCCTCGTTGCACAGGTCAGGGGATTAAAGCGCTCGCACAACTTGCCCAAATTCACACAGGTGGAGTCGGGGCAGGAACCTAGTTCTGACTTCAAGAACCCTGACAAAACCAAGCCACCGCTCCTTTGCAGTGCGGGCACACATTCTCGTTTGGGCAGTCTCTCAAATGTCGTTTTACTCAGGTTGAGTGTGCACTCACTATTTCCAGGCCCCGGTCCCAACCTTATTGCAAGTTTCAGCCCCCCGCCACCCCTTCGCCAGCAGGTGAGGGCGGTGAGCCCCGATGGGCTAGTCTGGAATTTTTCCCGAGGGAGACGCGTGCGGGATGAAGAGGCGACCCAGGCGTGAGCAACTTCTCCCTCCCTTCTAAGAAAGCGGGTACCCGGGGGCTAAGAGGCCCTCGTGGCTGGCGAGTTGGGAAGGCGACAATTCGCGCCCGGCGGCAGGCAGCGCTTACCTTAACTGCCACCTCGGGCGCCGAGTCCACCGCCACTGCCAGAGAGGACTTCGCCGCCGGCGACTTGGTCAAATGCATCAGGGAATCGGCGGCTGGGAGCGAACACCGCCCGCTCTCTTGGTCGGAGTCCGATTCGGACCCTGAACCTGAACCATAGGAAGCGGCCAGAGCTGCAATCGCAGCCGACATGACGGCAACAGATCCCCGGTGGAAACCAGGCCCCGGCGGAAGTGCCTTCCAGGTCCTTAACGATGGCCAAAGAACACGTTACTTACTTCGCTTTGAGAAAAAAAAGCAACATACCCTCTCCAAATAAAAAAAATTAATTAATATCAGAAGTACAACATAAGTAAGAATTTGAACGTAATTATCTAGAGAAACCGAAACTCCCCAACCCATAACTGGCGTACAGCTTTCGGGACCTAGGTGACTAAATCAAAGACTACGAGTTCCGAAATACTTCGAGGCAAGGCAGTCCTGAATCCCGGCATGCAACGCGGCGGGGCGAAGGCAGAGGTACCATGGGAAGTGTAGTTCAGGGCGAGGGGGCGGGGTGGGGCGGGCCTGTCTGTCTTTGACCCCGCCCCCGAATATATGGTTCATTCAATTGGCTAACATCTTCCCTCATTCCCTAGCCAAGCACCGTTCTCTCCGTCCCCCTCCCCCAAACTGAGGATTGGGCAATACCATACGGCCTCAGGAAAGAGGGGACCAGCGATTATTAACCCCCCCAATGATAGGTGAGTGGGAGGAAGCGGAGTTTGCCACACCGAGTCCACCTGGGCGCCGCAGACGGAAGCGGAACGTGGGAGTCTGAAGGTCCAAGACCTTGACTGGCGGATTCTGGTTCCCGGTGGGCCAGGTGGGAGGTTAGGTGGCGGGAGTCCAGCGGTGGTTCCCCCTGCTTCTGGCGCGGGTCCCCTCGCCCGGTTGTGGAGCGTCGCGCGCCGGGAGGGGGCCGGTGGGGGGCGGCGGCGGCGGCGGCGGCGAGCGGTGTTGTTCGCCGGCGCGTCGAGCACACGGTGAGTCCGGCGACCGGCGGACGCCGCAGGCGGCGATCCCGGAGCCTCGGAGCCTGGGCCGCTGCCGGGAACGAATTCCATCCGGAGCCCGACGTTCCCGGGGGCTCTAGGCGGAGTCCAGGGAGCCGAGGGGGACCGGCGGCCACCTTCGAAGCATGAAGTAGTGGTAAGCGGGAGCCCCAGAAGATTTAACGGTGAGCGCGAGTCTCCCAGGAATTGCATATTTGGGGGGCGGGGGGGTTAGGGTGGAGGGGATGCTGCGGGCCTCGGCGGAGTGGGGGGGGCGGCGCGGGGGTGTCTCGCCCTCCCAGGACGGAACGGAGCGAACGGAGCGTGTGTGGATCTCGAGCCCGGCAAAGGTTAAGGGGATGGGCGCGCCTGCCCGGCGATGGTCCCCACCCCCATTCGTGGGTTTCCCGAGCTCCTGCCGCCCACCCGCCAGCCGGGCTGGGTGCAGAGGGAGGCGGCTGCGGGCGCGCCGGGCTCTGGCTTGCAGGGGCCGCCCGGGGGCTGTTGGAGGCGAAGAGGCTGCGGGTCTCACCTGGGGTGCCATTCTCGGAGCGACCCTGCCCACCCGGATCCAGGGTTCTGGTCTCCTGGCGGTGGCGCGGCTGCCGCACCGGGTCGGGTCGGGGCGGGTCGGGAAGCCCCAGCTCCCGGTACGTGCCCGAGGCTTGGGGAAAGCGGCTGTGCATTTTGCGGGTTTGCGCCGTGCGTCCGCGTTTCCAGACCTAACGGTAAATCGAGGGCTGCGGGGGGCGAGGGGGGGAGGCTGTTATTCATTTGAAGTGGGGGCGGAGAGGGGGCCGACGCCGCCGATGCCCTCCCTGGGGCGCCTCCAGCAGAGTTCAGGAGCCGCCGGCCCGGCTCCGCCGTCTCCGGGACTCGCCCATTGTGCCACCCAGATAATTATTCAACTCGGCAGCATCCATTGCACCTTTCCCATTTTCCTTCTCCCCTTGCTACAGCGTGCCCCCTAGCTTCGGCACTCGGACGCCTTCGCGCACTTGCGGATGGTGGACCGAAACCAGGATACAAAGACCACACTGCCGACCTGCACATTCGCCACCTGCCCCAGAACCCATTAAGGAACCCCTCCCTGGCGACTAGGTGCTTTCTCACCACCCGGTCAGATCGTTCCGTCTTTAACAGAAGACGTGCATTGCATTATATGTTCATTCTCTCTGTACTCTCTCTCTCTTCCCCCCCCCCCCCCCCCGCCCGCCTTTTGGGTGTTGGGTTCACGTGCTAGTTAAGTCATATTTCTGTTCAGCAATTGGTTTGGTGGTTTTTCGGTACATCGCGTTAAAGGTACTTTAATTTGCACGGGCGGCAACTTCCATTACCTAATTGTTGGTGGCACTGTATTTCTCAGACCTGCAAGTGTTGCACCTACAAGTGCAGTGTTGATGAACAGAAGAACTCCAAGGGGAGAGTTTTGCCATGTAGGCAAAGTTGCTTTGGGGTGAAGGCATCTAGGTCGAATTTTTGGCTAAAATATTTGGCATGACATTTTCCAAATTTTGATTGAGAAAAGTTTTGTGTTTCTTTAGCAGTAGTAGAATCTTGGATTGCTAATAGCCTGCAGTTGAACGGAGTGGTTTACTACTTAAGATGGGGTTTTCACTGCCATATTGAACATTCCCTCACTTATTGAAATATTCACATTCTGGCCCTGCAGTTTCATGCCCTTAATTACTTGAGAGAATTTCCTCTCATTTTCCTAACTTCTGCCTACAAACAGGAAGGGGCTTTTTCTTTTATGATCTGTTTGAAAGATGAAATGATTTTTTGAAACTGGTAGAAACAACTGTTGGTTACTTGATTATTATCCTAAAATATTTAAACGTGATGCTATTTGAAGATAAGATATAAGTTGTTCGCGGCCAACCTAAATGTTTTGTTTCGATTTTTGAAAAATCTTCATTGTTTCACCCTTAACCCATTTGATCAAAAGGAACAGTATGTCGGTATTGCAGGGACAGTTGTTGAGGTACAGCCATTCTTTTACGGCACTTGAAGTGGCTCACATATAATATAACCTGGTGTGGAGATGACTTAGCATTTGATAAAATGGACACCTTCATCCTTTGGTTTCCCTCTGTGCAAATGAAGAAAACACTGACTTACATCACTGGATAGTATGATTGCATTCAATAAAAATGATTTCAAAATATTTTCAATGGATAACAGAATATTAAGTTGATGAATAATGAAAATTGTTTAATATAAACAGTGCTTCAAAAAAGTCACTAATTTTCCTGGGCATGTGAGAATGCTTCATTTACATTGAATTTTGCTTTGGAGAGGAATAAGCTGTGGCTTCACCTTCCAGAGATGTTTAATATGTGTAGGTTTATGATCCATGTGTCAATACTTAGCAGTGACCAAAAAAGTATGTAGCTTAGTAATGAGACAAGTGGTCTATTAAATTAGTTGTGGAGGATGACATTTCCAGAAAACATTAAGGTATTTTTCATTGAAAAAAATTCAAGTTATAGAAAAAATATTCAGGTTATATATTCTGAAATACATAGTTGTAATCTTGGGTAAGGTACCAGATGAAGCTCCTTTTTAATTGATATTTGTAAATAGCTGTATTATTCAAGGGTAATGTGTTAATATTGAAGATGATTATATTATACATTTTATTTTATTATAGGAATCTCTGGTGCCAACCTTTTTTCTTTGTTAGATTTTCATTGCTACATAGAGAATAGTTTAAGATACGTTATTTTGGTTTTTAATTTTTATTACAACGGTAGGTAGCAGCTTTTTATTTCTTTATCAGAATTTAACTCAATCAATTTTCCTAACAATACCTACTGTTAAGATATTATATTACTAGAACTTGTACCAGACAATGCTTTGAGTTACTTTATGGAGAAACTAGGACCATTAAAATGTGTATGTAAAATTACTATGTTGCTTCTCTTTTCCTGTGAATTAATTTGATGACATTTTATAATCATTTTAAATGGCAGATAAAAAATTCAGCTGCCATTCTTATTTGGATAAATTCAATCAGCTAACATAGTTTGTCTGTGTTTCACAAGGACAGAAATTGACGTGATATACTGATTGTTATAACCACCAAGCCCTGAGCATAGTGCTTAGCAGATAGTAGATGTCCAATTTCCTTTGTTGAGCAAATAAAATGAAGGCCTGAATATTGTCCATTTAACTAATTGACTGAGTTTAAAATTTTTTAATGTTTATTTATCAACCATTTTAATGTATGAATCATAAAAGCTTTCTCTCAGAAAAGGGAAAAATGTATTTGGAGGTTCTTTGAACTCCATTTGTCTCTTTAGATATAATTCCTAATTCCTTTACCCACACATTTTTAAAAATAGCCCTAGCTCCTGAATAATGTATAAGTTGGCAACTTTTCGCTTGTGAAAGATTAACAATTTTATTTTCACCTCCGCTCTGGCTTCATTTTCTTGTTTTTCCTAAATTAAATTAGTATAAAAATGTGTTTCATTATTTCTTGACATCTCATCTCAAAGCACACTATTAATAAGGGTATGTGCGTTGATTACACGCAGTGCTTACTGTTTGAGTTGGCTTGACTGCTGTTGAGTTGGCCTCCAGTGGCGCCGTGGGGCTTCCAGCACTGAGGTTCAGAAGCCCGCCCGGCCGCCTGTTAGCCCTGTGCTGCAGGCCTCCTTGGCACGCCCAGTGGGGGTTGCCACTGTAGGTCTTGCACGAAAAGTAAGGCATCTTCCACTGATCCCCTTCCCCCTACTGGTACATGTTTGAATAATTAGAAAAATAACGACCCTTGTGGTGGATGGAACTTTTTTATGAAACAAAAGACTTAGTGTTTACTTTATTGCATTCTGTTTATACTTTTCCATCTCTGTGTACTTGTAGTCCCTTAGACTGGAGTTGATTTTGTTTGAAAACTTGTGCAGTGCTTTGGAATGTGAAACTGACTTTGTCAGAAAAACAATATTGTGCTTAGTGGTTAGATTTGAAAAAAGCCCACTAGAGTCACCTTAAACTATAATATATGTGTGTGTATATATGTATATACATATATATACACACACCTGAACACAGGATTATACTAACTGTACTAGAAAAGTATAGTGGTAAGTAGTATAAAATTATTTATAAAACAACACCGAGGACAACAATAGTTCAAAGTCTAACTTGAAATGACCAGAAATACGTTTTCTCTTTCATGAGGCCTGACAGAGTCATTATTGGAACATTGTCTGGTTGCATAGTGGTCACCTCCTGGGCTGCCAGCCACAGGGCCAGCAGTGAAATTACTAGCTGCTCCTGGGGAGGAAGATGGGGTCTATCTATTTTGGTAAGAGTTATTGTCTTGGAAACTCACAGGGTCCCTTCTGTCCGGTCCCTTACCCGGTGCTGTGTGGTCCCTATGAGCCGGCGTTAACTCGATGGCAGTGAGTTTGGGGCTTGGTCGTCTTGCAGCCACCGGGTGTGAAGGGAAGGGACGTCTTTCCTAAACTCAGTAAGCGGCGTGGTCTTCCATCCTTAGGGACAAGGCAGCGGAAAACTAGAGGATTTGGTAGGAGCTTGTACAAGTCACTTGACTTCTCAAGGTCTTTGGCCTTCTAACTTGTGGAATGGCATGTTTGGCTCCATGACTTCTACCTGGAAAAGGGCATCGGTTGTTCTCAGCCTTCCTAATGCTGCAACCTTTTCCTACAGTTCCTCATGGTGTGGTGACCCGCAACCATAATATGATCACACTGTATAAATGACTTGCACGCATAATAAGCATGCAATCACTCCTTTTCCTCTTCGGAGGAATGTCACACTTTGTTGGCGAACATGAGTAATCTCCACGGACTGTAACAACCACAGCTGTGTGGCATAACCCCTTTTCTCACAGTAGCCTGATCTTTTCCCCCTCCCAAGTCCTGAGAGAGTTACTTACCTGTGATTCTGCAGTAACCGTATCCACGCAAATACCCACTTAGCTTAAACTGCAGGCAGAGGGATCACAGAAATGAAACAGAGCAAAACAGAACAAGCAGCCAGACAATAACACAACTGCCTCTGCTTTCAGGAGCTTAGCAACTCAATTTTCTCCCTCTGTTCCCAGGCCCACATCTTACTCCTTGCTGCCTATAGCTCTGCAGCACCCCACATAAAGCTCCCCAATTTCACACAAGAAATGAAAACACGGGCTGCCCTTGATTTCATCTGAAGCCCTATCCATGCATTTACCTTCATGATACTCAATCTCAGCTCCTAACAGTTTTCCTTAAAAAATATAGCAAACAAAATTCCTTGAAGGTTTACTGGACATGATCTTTTCCAAAAGTACAAATAAAATCTATCTTGACTTTACTTGCTGAACCTTGGTTTTTTAAAAATAAATTATTTTAAAAAGAGAAAAAATTATTTCAAAAGAGAAAAAAAACACAAATTCATTCTGTTAGGGGATTATATAAATCATGGGGGGGGGAATACTAAAGAAGCAAAACAGAATTCTTCTAGAAACATTGAAAGATAAAATTGATAGCTAAAAATAGCTATAAATTAGATAGCTAAAAAGCTGTGTTCTTTGCCAAGACAATCAAGAAAGGAGAAACTCCCTGATAGAAAAGAATAAGCAGTAACACTAGAACGGGGGAACGAACTTTCAGCAAAAGAAGCTACATTTAGCAGAAAGTGCCTTGGGACTTTGTTGGTAGGTGATTTGCTGTGAGGAGCCATGGAGGTGATGTGGTGCTGAGGGACACTGAGAGGACAAAGGACTGCCTGGTCCTGCTTTGTCTGAGCTCAAGGTTGCAGCCCCCTGGTCATATTTAGTTAACTTTGTCGTCCTATGAGCATTTGATGGAAGAAGAAGCTCAGTTATTTACCCAGCAGAGGCGGCCTGGGTTCCTCGGGAAATCCTCTCCACTGCCCTTTCCTCAATAAGTGACTGCTAGGACTGCCATTGTTATTTAATAGCAATTCTGCCTGTTTGCCACCCCCAGGCTGCAGTTGATTGATGGAGCAGCGATTATCACCTCCCTCATGCTAGATCAGTGATTCATGCCACACATACAAGTTGAGGTCCTACTAAATGGTTGCAGGGTATAATGGCATACAGAGAGGCCTTTACCCTCGTGAGGTTAACAGTGCAGTGAGAGACCCAGACAGTGCACATGTGCGACACCGGAGAACCAGGTCCCTGATTGACCTGGGCAGTCAGGGGAAGGCTTCTTTGAAGAAATGACAAGCTCCTGTTTTAAAACAGTTGTCGCCAGCCGTCGTTGCTTCAGTGTACAGTGGGACAAAGCACTGTCTGGTCTTGCGCCATCTCCTGATTCATTGTGGTCCACAGGATCTTCATCAGTTGCTTCCTCTGAAATAGATTGCCAGACCTTTCTTCCTAGTTTGTCTGAGGCCGGAACCTCCCCCTGAAACCAGCTTGCATCAGAGCAACACACAAGCCTTCATGACAGATGTGTGATGAGCGTATGTGAGGGAATCCTGCTTGGGAATGAAGCTGGCTCTTCCTCATGAAAGGTGATCATTAACTAGGTGCAGGAAGAAAGACGGCAAGGAACCCATGGTACAATTTTGAAGTGGGAAAGAACTTGGTCAGTCCAATAAACTGACCAGTAATAACTTTTTTCTTAAAGCCATTGGAGATTGAGTACAGTGAACCAGAAGGGTTGGGAGTTGATAGAAGGTTGTAGAAGTACGGAAATAGGGACTAATGGCCGCAGAACCATATGCATCATCATCCAACTGGTATAATGGTTTCAACGGAAGATTTCAATCAAGTTAATGACTGAATGACCTCAGTTCAAAAAAGATCAGTGTGACTTCCAGAGGGCAAGCCCGAAGCATAAAGAACTGCCATACTTCCGCTAATTTGTGTTGTTTGTTGGTCAAGCGTTGAACACCCGACTGCTCAGGGCCTTGGTGGCCCAGTGGGTTCAGTGTCAGGCAGCTCACTGAAAAGTCAGGGCTTGGAACCCAGCAGCCACTCCTTGGGACAGAGATGAGGCAGTCTGCTTCCAGAAAGACTCACAGCTGTGGAAATGGTAGGTAGCATGCAGTTCTTCTCTGTCCTAACACGGTGGCTATGAGTTAGAATCCATTAGACCAGCCATAAGCTAAGTACCCAGAAAGTTGGATTTATTTTCTATCCAGTAACTACAAGCACAAGCTAAAAACCCAGAAACTGTTAGGATGTTGTTACCTGCTTTGGCTTCGAGAAGTAGGGCATCTCCTAGTAGCTTCTAGTGCCTTTGTCCATGGTCCTGAGATTAGGTTCTAAGGAGACAGACAGCCAGCCTAGTATTGGATAAGTTGTTATTTTTGCACAAGCTATGTGGAATAATATTTCTCGCACTTGGCCACCAACCAAGAGAGTCATTGCATAGATTAAGTAATTTGTGCAAGGTCATATGACTAATAAAAATGTAAGAGGTGGAATTTGAACCCAGATACATGTGAGTTTTAAAGTCTACCTTCTACTGCCAAGGACTATGCCTTAACCAGTTCTGAAAGTGTCTCGAGGAGGTGTGTTATGGTAGCATGTTTTGGATGATGATGTCAGCAGGATGTTGGGGGTGTTCACAATGGGACTGTTTCCTACCTTTCCTCCCAAGTAAATTTCCTAGATCAATTCTGGTAAATTGATGTTTTTATGTTGGCTGATTGGGAAAGGTGGGTGCGGCACAGAGTTACACGTCAGCATGTGGATTAACTGCTTTGATTTTTTTTCTAAAAATAAACCATTGAAACACATTGTGCTACAAAGTAAGCTTTTTGAATTCCAGACTTTTTAGTTGGGTCATCTCTTGCCTTATATTCTCTTTTGGTAAATTTTTGTAGCAGGCACGTGCACCGGGTCACACGAGAGAAGGGTGAAAAGGTTGAGTCAAAAGTGAGAAAAGGACAAGTATTTTCTCTTTCAGCAAGAGATGACAGTTCTTTTTAGAAGATCAGAATCAGAGCTCTATGTGTATGATTACAAAGGGACTTCAACATAAATCAGACTCTAGTATCCTAAGGAGAGCTGATGGCACACTGGGTTAAGTGTTGGACTGCCAACCACAAGATCAGCAGTTCAGACCTACCAGCTACCCCTACAGGAGCAAGAGGAAGCTGGATGCTGACTTAAAGATTGATAGCTTATATATATGTATATATATACATATATAAAATAGATATTGACAGCCTCAGAATCCCTAAGGAGCATGTGTCTTGGGGGTGTCATTTTGAATTGGAATTGATAAGGTGGTGGCGCATTTGGGTATTTTTGTTTTGTACCTGTTGCCATCTCCCTGTTTATGCAAATCGATACAGAGAACCAGAGTCTAGAGGAGAGAGTCCCAGAGCAGGCATCGCAAGAGCTAGATTCTGATGGAGTTGTGGAGTGCCTTTTGTCCAAATGCAGAATAGGAACAGATCCCACTGACTTTCTGCCAGACAGAAGTACTAGGAGGCGTCCGCAAGTAGTATAACTGGTTAGGGAGCTTAGGGTCCATCCAGAAAGGCCTCAGAAGAGAAGCCTTCCTGTCTACTTCTCAGGGAAACCCAAGGGCCTCTGCTCTGACACACGTTGGGTCATGATACATTGGGAGCCACGCAGCAGCAATTGGTTAAGTACTAGGCACTGCGTATTCTTTCATTTATTTAATGCGCTCAACACCCAACACTCCTTTGTGCCCATTTTTAGAAAAGGAAATGGTTCAAAGAGCGTCAGTAATTGCTCCGGTAATGCAGGCAGGATTTGAACAAAAGCTGGAGTCTGCAAGAAGAAACAAGGGCAGGGCAGGCCTATTTTTGTATGGCTGCAAGCTAAGAATGATGCTGACGTTTCTTAGAGAAATGGAAGAAGACCCTCGAAAGATTGTATGTGGTTCCCAAAGTATGACATATTTATCTAGCCCTTTACAGCATAGGTTCCTATTTGACCCACTGGCCCCTTTTCAGAAAGAAGAAAAAAAATTGCTAAATTACTCAACTCTTCCCAACACCTGTCCCCCAGCCTCCCACCCAAATGAAAATCTTGGTATCTGCATTTGCAGCCCCTCCTCCGCTGGTTTCAGTGCCCCCAGGGGGTGGTATCACCCATTTTGGGAAACTTTTTTTTTTTTTTTGTGGGCATCACTGCCTCTGGTGGTCGTGGACACTACCCAGCCGCCGCTGGATTTGAACCGCCAAGCCTGCGGGCTGCAGTTCCGCACTCAACCACTTATGCCACCAGGGCTCAGCACCATTTTGGGAAACTTTTATAGATCCCCACTCTGTTACTCTGTAATGTTTTGTCATTCTGTAGAAACTCATACACCTGTTTAGCTTTACCATTGAAGGTTGTTTTAAGATGTAAATGAAATAATAAGTGTGAAAGTATGTTGGAAAATAAAAAAATTGTTCAAAAATAAAGATTTGTTTTACTGTCCTATTACAGGAGGAAACACAAAGGCATTTAAATGCTATGTATATACTTCAGATAAAAAAGATGCCAAAGTAAATTGTATGCATAGTCATTATACTAGTGGGTTGTGTTCTATATAACATTTTTTTCTGTTTTTTTTTAAGTTTTAATGCTGCTATTGATTTAATTTTCATATCATACAGTTACAGTAGTTTGTGCATAATAAAAAAGTTGTGCAATCCTTACCATAATCCATTTTAAAACATTTTCTTCTTTCTTGTACCCATTGCTATTAACTCCTCATTTCCCACCAACCTTCCTTGCCATACACCCCAAACACTATTATCCAGTTACTACCTCTATAGATGCACCTACCATGGATTTCATATAAGCAAAAACACAAAGGGGGAAAAAAACAAAATTAACAACAACAAAATAAAATAAGAGTTTCCATTGAAAAGATAACAAAATAATTTTTTAAGAACAAATTAAACATGGTTCCAAAGGGAGGACAAATGGTAAGTGTTAAATTTTAATGTCACTACATTTGCATCCAGTCCACTCTCCAATGTACTTTCTCTGGTTTCAAAGCTGTGCACATCCCTGGTCAATGGTCAGAGGGGCTTCACTGGAAATTTAATCTAAATAGAAGTTCTGCACACAGATGTTGGCCTTGATAAGTAGTTCTTTCTTGATGATCCCAGTTTGGCCACTGCAGACTAAGACACAGGAGCAATCGAGTGGGGTCACCTCCCTGTTGTTCAGCTCAGCCCACTGCCATCGGGCTGATTCCAGCCTACGTGGACCCAGTAGGACAGAGTAGGGTCGCCCCACTGGGTTTCTGCGTCTGTAAAGCTTTTCTCCTGCAGAGCAGCTGGTGGTTTCGAACTGCTGACTTTGTGGTTAACAGCCCAGGGCTTAACCTGCTATGCCACCAGGGCAGTTGTGGATCTCTCATTTTGGTCTTTAATTTCTCACGGAGGCCTCTTCAGCTCTACTTCTCGCCTCCAAGGGCTCTTGGCCAAGATCTCAGGAGTGGGTAACAGATTCACCAGTAGGCTTAAAGCAGTAGAGGGCCACCTTCCTAATGTCGTAGCCCTTTAATACAGTTCCTTATGCTGTGGTAAATCCCCACCCCCACCCCACCACCCATAGAATTATTTTCATTGCTACTTCCTAGCTGTCATTTTGTGTGTTGGCATCACTGCCCCCTGGTGGGAGTAGGAAGCCCAGCCTTGCTCCTGGAGAACTGCTCCTGGATTTGAACCACCAACCCTGTGGGCTGCAGTCCTGCACACAACCACTACGCCACTGGGGCTCAGCCCCTTAGCTGTCATTTTGCTTCTGTTAAGAATCAGGCAGCCCCTGTGAAAGGGTCGCTTGACCCCCAAAGGGGTCGCACCCCCGGTTGAGAACCATCAACTTAAAGTCTCAGTTGCCATCAATTCTAGCTAATCCAATCGCATGCGTGTCAATACAATCTGCACCATAGGTTTGTTATGTTTGATTTTGGGAAGTCAATCACCAGTCTTTCTTCCCAGGGCCCTTTGGGTGAATTCAAAGGGCCAACCTTTCTATTAGCAGCTTAATTCCTTCACTGCACCTGACAAGATACTCCTCGGACTTAAGTACATCTACTTAATTACCTGGGCCCTTAATGCGGCATTAGTGCCAATCCCAACCTCAATCAAAAGTGATTGTCTTTAAAAGGTGCATTATCTTTCTTTTACTTTCAGTTGCCTGGTTCTGTCCAATGAAGCAACGTGGCTACTAGTTTCTTGAGTGTTTTTCTAACAGTATTTGAGGTACATATTAGGGGCTTCAAAAAGCTCATGGAAAAATTCCATCGTTTTATGTAGTTCCCTTTTTGAAGCCCATGATAAGAAGCTCTGGTGGCATAGTGGTTGTGCATTGGGCTCTGCTCTGCAAGGTTGACAGTTTGAGATTACTGGCCACTCTCCGGGAGAAAGGTCAACAGTTATACGGCCCCGGAAGCCCATAGGGTCAGTTCTGTGCTGTGCTGCGGGGGTCCCTGTGAGTCGGACTTGATGTGGTGATAGTTACTTTTTTACTTATTATATAATTATACATATGTAAGCTCTTAATTTCAACATGACAGTGGTGCAAAACGCATTTCTCTGCCCCTTGCTTTCTTCATCTAATGTCTTAGAGAATGAGGCATATTACTACATGAAAAGTTACCATAATCTATTTAGAATCTCCATGATAATCTATTTGTGAAGGTGTTACTTCCCACATGATTAAGAAACCTTGATGGCCTAGTGGATTACTCATTCAGTGGTCAACCCGAAGTCAGCTGTTCAAATTCACCTGCCAGGTCATAAGAGAAAGATGAGGCTCTCTCCTCCTGTAAAGATTTACCCCGAACTGCCATTGAGTCCACACCCACTCCTGAGCGAACATCCGGTTAGCAGCAGGGCTCCTTGTTCAAATTTACAGCCTCTCACACTCGAAGGGGCAGTCCTATTTTGTCTCATGGAAATGAGTTTTTTTTTTTTGGGGGGGGGGTCATTTTGTTATATTTGATGATTATTTTTTATTTTTATATAACAGACTGTGATCTAATAGTTATTCTTGTGTAAATTGAAGTTTTTAGTTTAATGACTATTGTCATTTACTTAAAGTCTTCTTGTGCCAGTTTTCCAAGGACTAGTTAGAAATAGACCGTATTTAAATCAGAAATTGTAGTTCTTAGTATTTCGACTTATATGTCATTTTGGACCATTTGACTTCTGATTCATCTTCATATTTCTAAATCATGATTGCTAAATATCCCATTGTAGAGTTGTGGAAACTAAATGTTATAATATAAAAATTAGCTTGTTTTTGATGTATTAATATGTAATATGGACCATACGGCTTCATAATCAATTAGTTTAATAATTAAATAGCTTGAGACCAGAAGGCCTACTGTAACATTTTGAAAGAGGATGCATCGATTTATCGACAATTCAGAAAACTAAATAACAAACCGAAGAAGAAAGCTCAATGACAAGCTGATGACACTGCTTGCTGTTGTGTTTGCCCCCACACGTGGTGACCCCAAGTCTAAGGGCATCAAATGCAGCCTCAAAAGAAAGGCCTGGTGCTTGCATTGTGAAAGACCACATCCCTGGCAACACCAGGGCACAAGATTCTCTCTGCTCTTGCCATGAGTCAGAATGGACTCCATGGCAACTGGCTGGCTCATTTTGTGAATTGTATACTGTGGGAGTTCCTGGGTCGTGCAAAAGAACTAAGCTAACTCACCACAAGGTTGGTACTTTGGATCTACCTGGAAGCACCGCAGAAGAAAGGTCTGGCAGTGTACTGTAGCAAAACCAGCCCTTGAAAAACTCGGGAACACAGTTCTACTCTGGGACAGGTGAAGTCACCATGAGTTGGCGTCTACTGGGCAGGAGCGCATCTGTTTATGTAATGCGATGGATGGTGGCAGTGATTCTGTGCAAAAAAAAAAAGGCAGGGATTGACTATCAAGGGATGGGAGGAGCCACTACTTCCAGGAAGGTTGTCAGGGAGCGTGAGGGGAGTCATTTAAAGAGAGATCTGAACAAAGTGAAGTGAGATCTATTAGCTCTTAAAAGAGGACTGATTTTAATCTGGCTTCAGCTTTGGAACCCACTGATCTGTTCAGTCTGCATCTTAAAGGTTATTTTTCAACAATTTCAAAACTGAATTAGATGAGAATTTTACATTCCAGAATCGGTTTTGTATTCAACTGTTTCAATTGCTTATCAAGCCCTTCCAATAACTTCTCTTACGCTCCTTTGAGTTCTCCCTTTTGTGGATTACTCTCTTCCCCTTCACCCACATTAATCCCTGACAACCTTCTAGCCTGTTCTTTCACTTGCCTTCCTTTCCTCCTCCTTGGGAACCCTCGCCTTCCCACCCGCCCCTCCCCTCTCCCCAGTTCCCATTGGTATGAAAATCATGAAAGTCTTTGTCTCCCTGGTTTTCCCCCCTACATCACTGGTTTCATATATTATTTGTCCTTTTGTTTTTGACTAATTTCATTCAGCTTAGTGTTTGCCAGGCCCATCCATGCCATGAGGTGTGATTTGTGGTTTCATCATTTTTGTAATTCCACACTATTCCATTGTGTTACATCTTAATGTATTTCTGTTTTGTTTTGTTTTGTTTTAATTTATTGGATAATATGGGAACCCAAACTGTGGTAGCCATCACTCCATCCAGGGATTGTCCTGCCTGTTCTGGGTTGGAATAGAGCCTTGTGGTGCAGTCAGGTAAGCACTAGACTGGCGACCCCATTGGCTTCACCTTTGGAACCCACTGATGTGTATAGTCTACATCTTACAGGTCATTTTTTAAACCCGCCAACTGCTCCTCGAGAGAAAGATAGCTATTTTCATCAACACGCAGTGCTTCAGAAACTACAGAGTCAGTGGGAGTCAGAATTCACGGGCTATTCTGTGTTGACAAGATTGGGCTAAAGGACGAAACTTGGCTGACAAAACAGTGGGACTTTCGAAAGATCGTAATGTTTTAAGGAAATGTAGGATGCGATGATCAAAATTAAAAATATTTCAGAAATTTTATGATGCAGCTTGTGGTGCAATCACATGCATAAAAAAGTACACTTTGAGCAACTCCCTGCACAAGCAGGAATGGTTTTCCTATGTTACCTCACTGGTTAGTGAACCGGATAAATTTACTGCTGTCGACTCTGTGCAGATTCATCGCAACCCTTTAAGACAGGGGAGAACTGCCCCTGTACCAGACACTCACTCGCCTGTCGGGAGTGGAAAGCCCTGTGTGTCTCTCCCGGAGAGTGGCTGGGGGATTCAAACTGATAACAGTTGCCAGCTTTTGAGTACCCGCTACATTATGTGGTAGGCGCTGTACTAAGTATCTGCATATGTGGCATAACCCTCAAAGCAGCATCTCATTTTATGATGAGGATGCCAAGCTTTACACACAGGTCAGAGTAACTGCCTTGTCTCTTCCGCTCATGCTTACCCGAGGTGCGGGGAAGAATGAAATTATCGTCAAACCTGGAGGAAGGGCACTTCAAGAGTGCACGCTTTGTGCAGAGTTAAAAAAAAATAGGTAAAGCAAATTATTGTATCATCACAAGAGTTGAATAAAAATGGCTACACCACATCCTTTTGGCGAGAATGCAACTACTTTGCCAGCAGTATGCATACAGAATTAAACATTGAGTTGATGAAGAGCGATTCCAGCACTTAATTTAAAAATCGTCTCAAATCCTAAGTGATTTGATGCTCCATGCAAATAGAGACGTGCAAAGAACAAGTATCGAAACTTTTCTCTTGTTAGGGGTGGAGGTTGGAGGTCAGAGATGAGAGTTGTGATTTTGGATGTTTAAATGTTGGCTGATGAGTTTTCTTTGTTGGGGCTATTTGGCAGATATAACATAGGACTTAATATTGGGGCAGGAATTAGAGGGTTTTTTTTATATGTTTAGGCATACCATTTACACTTGGTCATTGGAAATGTGGGAATAGGTAGATTTATAGAGACCCAAGAGGAAGAGTTATTCCCGAGTCAGTTTAAAGATTGGGAAACAAACAGGCCAATGGGGAAACTGAAGGTGGGAGCAGGGAGGATTTCATATGACTGTTCTGTTGGGACCAGAAGTATTAAGCTGTGGTCTGCTCTGAAGAGGAATCTGAAGTGCTAGTGAGGAGGGGAGGAGGCAAAACTTTTAAAAAGTTTGAGGATGGTTCTGAAAAGAGGCAGCTGAAAGGATAAAAGGAACTTGGTAAGACAAGTTTTCTGAAAGAAGCCCTGGCCTCACTGAGAGTTGTGTGGCTAGCCTCCAGGCCAGCCGTTCACACCCATTTTCGCTGGGTGGGTGAAAGATGAGGCTGTCTGTTCCTGTGAAGACTTCTGCCTCAGAAACCCTTCCTAGAGATCTTTCTGAGTTGGGGTCAGCTTGGTTTGGGGTAGGCATTCATCTTATGTACGTAGGAGACAGGAAGGAACAGCTCCTGAAGGCCTAGGCACTAGCACCCACGAGAGGTACCGGGTATCCAGCCAAAAGACCAAACAGTTTGTAATGCTAATTTACTAAGGCAAAATTAGGCCTGCTAAACTAGGACATGTCATGAAAAAGCAAAGAAGATACAAAAAGAGAAAATGTGTTTATCTGACATTGTTAATTATTGGACAACCTTGAAAGGGGGGATTTTTGAACCCAAGTCTAATGCTTTCCAGGTCCACAGCATCCAAATAGCAATCGTCTGCCTCTTCTCACTTTAGTCTGCTTCAGCTGTAAGTCCAAAGGGGGTATTTCCCTTCCTCTGATCTGCAGCAGCTATGCTTATGGTAAAGTCCAGATCCTTCTGATGTTACCGATGAAAAATGTTGCATACTTCCAAAAGCCAAAATCTAAAGCCCAAGTACTGTATTTTTTGGACCATAAGACACACTCTCCTCCCCCCAAAGTGGGGGAAAACTGAGGGTGCTTCTTAGGGTCTGAAGGTGTGGTACCCCAGAACATTTTAGTGTACTGGTACTGTTTGGTCCAGAATATTTTTTTCTTGTTTTCTTGCTCCAAAAACGGTGTGACTTATGGTAAGGTGCATCTTTTTTTGGGGGGAGAGGGGGAGGGACATTACTGCTCTCCGGTGGTGGGAGTAGGAGACCCAGCCCCACTGCTGGAATTGAACCTCTGTCCCAGTGGGCTGCAGTCCCGCGCAAAACCACTACGCCACCGGGGCTCAGAACGGTAAGGTGCATCTTATGATCCGAAAAATACCCTAGTCTATGGCATAAGGCCTGGGTTTCAAGAGCAGAATGGAAGTTTGGTCAAAAATGTAGAGTTAACAACACATAACAAGGTGGATTCTCCCATTGAGGGTCCATACAAGTAATGGCAAGCATTTTGCCCAAGGACAGGCTACCTCACCCTAATTACCTGCTAAATGAAATGAGATCATCTTTTCCAAGTCATGCATATCCCCCTCCTTTGGTTTTAAATTTTCATTGAGATTCACTGAACTCCATTGTAGAATTGAACTAAATTGGGGTGACCGAGACAGTACTATTCAGCAAGAGCTATTTGGTTCTCTCTCAGTTCCCTCTGAATGAAAAACCGACCCCAGATGACATGAGGCCTCCTCTGTAGAAGTGTATTTGGGGTGTACAAATGAGGGAATTGATAAATGGTTCATAAGCTTTATTCACGCCACAGCATTGCTTGGGAGACCAGATTAAATGGTTATATGACCTGAGAACATGTGCCAGACTTTGTCATGGTGGTTGTCCATCGTAGTGGTTTCCATACAGCAGTTTGCCCTTTTGAGATTGACTGACTTCACTCAGCCTCAAGTTCTCCAAGTCCATCCATGGTATGAGGTGCTTTGTAGTTTAATCAATGTTTTTCAGCAATGTGTTCCATTATGTGTATGTGCCAGTGTCTTTATCCTCTCTACCACTCATGGGGGTTTTGGCAGTTTCCAACCTCTTGCTATTGTGAACAGTGCTTTGATGGACAAAGGCATACATAGAAGTCTGTTTGTCCTATGTCTTACTTATTTAGGGTAAATACCCAGCAGAGGGATTGCTGGATTGTAAGGAATTTCTAGTCATAGTTCTTGGAAGTATTATATTGCTTTCCCCAGTAGTTATGTATATTTACAGACCTACTAAGAATGGATGAGAGTTCTAATCTCTCTGAGCCTTTTCCAGCATTTGTTCAGTTTAGTTTTTAATTGGGCTGTCATTGTCAATGTAAGGTGATGTCTCATTGTTCTTTTGATGGACATCTTGCAGATTGCTAATGTTCATGAGCACTTTTTCATGTGTTTGTTAGTCATTTGAATGTGATTTTTGGTGAACTGTTGATTCATGCCTTTTGCCCATTTTTAAATTGGATTTTTCTTTATTATTGAGGAACTACAGTTTTCTATAAATTTAGAGGTTAGTCCCTTTTCCATTGTGTTGTTGCTAACGATTTTTTCCAGACTGAGGACTCTTTTAAACATTTTCTTTGTATATAAGCATCTTATATACTTATATCTTTTTAGTAGGTGCAAGTTATCCATCTTGTCTCCTACCGTGTGTGCTTCCTTTATTACATTAGACAGTATGCCTGTACCCTGTAGTCGGACCCTTAAGATTGTCCCTATTTTCTCACTGATGATCTTTATAGCTCTGGAATTTACATAGGTCTTCGATCTATCTTGAGATAATTTTTGTCCATGAGGTGAGGTATGGGTCCTAATTCAGTCTTCTTCATATAAAAATTCAGTTTGGCTACCATGATTTGTTGAGGAGACTCATTTCCCCATTCAATGTTTTGTGGCCTTTTATTGAAGGTCAATTAACTATAGTTGGATGAATTTATTTGGGGGCTTTCTATTCTGTTCCATTAGTCTATGTATTAGGGTGCCAGTACTATGCTGTTTTGACTGCTGTAGCTATGTGATCATTTTTAAGGTTGGATAATATAAAGCTCCCTACTGAAGGATTTCCTTGCTTATCCTAGGTTGCTTCCCCTTCCATATGAAGTTAGTAATTAGAAGGATCTTGGGACTAGGATGCAAATTTCATTGTATTTATAGATTGTAGTAATGATATTTTTTACAATATTAAGGCTTCTTATTCATGAACACAGAATATTCTTCCATTTGTGTAGACCTCTTTTTTTTTGGGGGGGGGGGGAGTGGTAATAATGTTCTGTATACCAGTCTTTTGTTTTTGTGTTTAAACTTATTCCTCAGCATTTTATCTTTTATGTGGTTGTTGTAAATAGTATTTTTAAAATGTCTTTTTAGAGCTGTATTTGTTAGTTTATAGGAATCCAACTGACTTTTGCTTCTTAATTTTGCATTCTGCCATGTTGCCAAATTGTTTCTAACAATCTTTTTGTCTAATCTTTGGGGCTTTGACCCATGCAGATCATATCTTCGAATAGTGAGAATGTTACTTGTATGCCCAACTTTTAAAAAAAATTTCCTTTTGTTTAATGGTTCTGGTTAAGAATTCCAGTACAATGTGCAATAAGAATGGTGAAAGGAGACATCTTTGTCTGGTTCCTATTCTCAAGGGAAAGTTTTTCCCAATTGGTCAAGATGTTGGTGGTTGGCATTTCACATATGGACTTTATTATATTGAGAAATTTCCCTCCTATTTGTAATTTGCTTAGTGTTTTTAATCAAGAGTAGGTGTTGGACATTGTTTACATTATATTTATATTTATATATTTAAATATATATTAGATTATATTTAAAATATATTTTCTGTGGTAATTATATGATCATGTGCCTATTTTTGTTGTTGTGTATGTGGTGGAATACATTGATTGTTTTTTTAATGTTGAACCATTTGTACCTGCTATGAGACCTATTTGATTGCTGTGTATGTTTGTGGTTTGGTTTTTTAAAAAAAATTATTGTTTGATTCTTTTGGCCAGGATTTTGTTGAGAATTTTTGCATTTATATTGATGAGGGATGTTGGTTTGTAGTTTTCTGCCCTTGCGTGTCTTTGTCTGGCATCAGAGTTATGCTCACGTAACAGCTTTTGGAATAGTTTATATGAAGTTGGTGATAGCTCTTTTCTCAATACTTGATAGAATTCCTTTGTGAAGCCATGACTTAGGGGTTTTATTTTGTCTTTGACTTGCTGTGTGAGTCCGGGTAGACTAGAGCAACAAATTCATAGACACCCATATGGATATAAGGAAAAGGTTTATATACAAGAGGAATGCAACATTGAGAAAGCATCCCAACCCAGTCCAGTTCAAAGTCCTAAGTTTGATATTAGCCCATATGCACGATATCAGTCTATAATGTCTCCTGATTCACAAAGTCACAGGCCAGTGGGTGCAGAGTCCCGGCGCAGGCAGGGGTCTCCCCATGGCTCCTCGCTTCCAGGGCTCAGGGTCCATCAACAGCATCCAGTGGTGGTAGAGGCAACTCAGCGCTGGCAGGAGTCTCCACCTGGCTTCACCAGCTTCAGAGGTCCGGCTCCATCAGGGTAAGGCCGTGTGGCTTCTCCTTCAGCTCCTCAGACACTGCCAGATGGTCTTGTCCATAATTCATTGTCTCTGAGACTAACTCCTAACAACTGGGGAGATAGCTTCTCATCTCCACAAGGGAAATAACGTGAAATTTCCCAGAAGTCTCAGGAGAAAGCCATGCCCACCACGGAGGCTCCTTTGGCTACTCAATGGCTACCTCCAGATTAACAGGCTAGACTCCACTCCTACATCTCAATCATGAAATTAACATAAGCACATGACTGCCACATTTGCTCTATAATGCATTTTATTATGAGTCTTTTAAAGTTTTCTACATCCATGTTAATTTGTGCAGTTGGTACATTTCAAGGAAATTTGTCCATATTGTCTAGATTTTCAAATTTGTCAGAGTACAGTCTTTTTAGTAGTTTAGTAGTCATAGAATTCTCTCCTTTGCTTTGATATTGGAAAATGTGACTGTAATATGCCTTCATGCTTTCTCTGGGTCCATCTTTCTTGCGATTTCCTAAACTTTATGGACAGTTGTTTTCTCTTCCTTTGTGGTGTTGAGGGGGGAATCTCGCCCATGATTTCTTCTACTATTTTCTAAGCAGAGTTTTGGTTTAGTCTTGCTACAGGATTCCAGTGAGACGTAGCTGCATCTTTAGAGTGTCCCACGCCTTTCTTAGACTTCCTCAGATTCCTTTGCTTTGTTGATTTTTTTCTTCTTCTTGGTTGTTCTTGAAAGAATTGCCTTCAAGCTCAATAACTTGAATTTTCCTTTACTTCTATTTTATTACTCTACTCACCCCTTTTTATCGTGTTGTTTAATTCTGCTACCTTATCATTTTCTTTCTGTTTGGTGTAGGGGTTCTAGGTTTTCCATTCTTTCCTCCACCCATTGATGATGGTTAAACACCATTTTCCTGAATTCTACTTCTGGCACTTCTAGGACCTCTTCTCCAGTGTAGTCCTTTGACTGTGAGTGGTCTTCAGTTGTTGGTGTCTCTTTTTCCCGCCCCACCCCGTCCCGCTTTGACTGGTACAGCGTCAGTGTTGGGTAGCTTGCTGTGGGGCTGCTTGGTTCAGGCTGCAGATGCTCTGGCGACAAGGGAGACACGTTACGGAATCTCCCGTCTCAGTCCGGGAGTGCAGCAGGGAAGATGCAAACTCCACAGGTGATGGTTAAGGGCGGGGCTGGCCAGCCCTGTGCAAGCTGGCACAGTACACGCCGATGCCCCTTCCTGCCAGGCTGGAGCGACCAGCACTGGGTGACAGCTGACCGTGCACGGGCTCCCCGTCACCAATGGGCAGATGCACACAGCTAGAACTGGAGTCTCTGGAAGGGCTCAGAACTTGAAGAGTAAAACGATGTGACATCTGAGGTCTGGGGCCTTCTGCCAGGGGACCCTTTTAAAAGTGGTGCTTTCTTACACTTGAGCTGGGGTTGCCCGGGCACAGTGTTCGAGGTGGGGATGTGGGCGGAGGATCATGGCATGACTCATCAGTTTTCTTTACTCATGCCCTTTCCTTCTTGCTTACAAAATGAAATAAAGCTTTGTGAGGGGGTCAGCCGGCAACCATATACCTCATAGAGAGTACATCAGTGGTAGTGTCACAAAGATCATCATTTTCATTGTCAGGAGAGTCCCAGGGGAAAAAATGGCATAGAGTGTATCTCTTAAGGGGTGTGTATGAAGTACTGAGCTTCACTTCGCAGAGTTAAAGAGAAAATGCACATTTTAGTGGTATGATACTAAATACAGAAAAACGACACGAATGACCTGTCAACAGTTGAGCATAAATTTTAATATGTATTTCTTTTTCTTTTAATTAAAAATTAATTTATTAGGGGCTCGTACATCATTTTTCCAATACATAAATGAACATACTGTGACAAGAACCCTCGCATGTCCGCTGCCGTCATCATTTTCCAAACATCTGCCCTTTCCCCCAGCCCCTGGTGGCGGTTCCTCCAACCCCTCCCCTGTTCCCCTGCTCTCCCTCCCCCATCAACCCTCAATACTTTATAAGTTATTATTATTCTGTCGTATCTTACCATGTCCGATACCGCCCTCAGCCCACTCCCCCATGCCCGTCCTGCAGATAGGTCATATGTAGATCCTTGCAGTTGGTTCCGTCTCTATCCCATCTTCTCTCCACCCATACAGTAGTTCCAATCTAACCACCGGCCCAGGGGGGCTCATCCATCCTGGTTTCCCCATATCTCCAGCCCCCTCTCCACTAGTGTACCTTCTCCAGTCCATCCGGGTGTGCAAGGTAGAATTGGGATCATGATGGTTGGGGCGGTTATGTATTTCTTATTAGAGGGATAGCTTTATAAGATCTCCAACCAATTTTCAGTTCATTAAATTGGCTCATTGTAAGTATGACCAAGTCTGAGAGGGGACCAAAAACTGTTAAAATACCTTAATATTCTTATAGCTTGTCTTTTTGGGTAAAATGAGATAGTTGTTATTAAAAGGCTTTTAAAAGGTGATTATAGTAATAGAGCCTATCTCTGTCATATTATTAGGAGGTATTGGAATCAAATAATGTCATACTTTATATTATTAAAATATTTGGTGGCTTTTTTTTTGGGGGGGGGGGGCATCACTGCTCTCCGGTGGTGGGAGTAGGAGGCCCAGCCCCACTGCTGGAATTGAACCTCCGTCCCAATGGGCCACAGTCCCGCGCACAACCACTACGCCACCAGGGCTCAGCCCCTATTTGGTGGCTTATTTAAATGTTTTTCCGGCAGTGAAAAAACAAACTCACCGCCACCAAGTTGATTCCAGTTCCGAGCGGCTCTATAGGACAGGGGAGAGGCGCCTCTGTGGTTTTCCGAGTCTGTAGCCCTTTACAGGTGTAGAAAGCTTTGTCCTTCTCCTGAGGACAGGCTGGTGGTTTTGAACTGTTTACCTTGAGGTTAGCAGCCCCATGGGTAACTACTGTGCCACCAGGCTCCTTTCCAGTGCAGTAACTAACCAGAAAATAAAATTTACGTATTGTCTTGGTTTTCATCAATTTGTTCTTTGTTTTTAATTTTTAAGTGATTCTACAACCAGTAATACTGAGTTTAAACTGAAGAAATGAAAACTGGCCAGACTTAAAACTTACAGTCACTATTTCCATTTTTAATCTCTTTATTTTCTAATGTTTTTCATCTATCTCCACCTTCCTAATAACGGTGAAGTCAACATTTTACTGGCGCGTAACAATGAAGCAAATGCGACGTTGTCATCACACAACCCATTTGTGTCTCGATGGAAGAGATCGGATCCCCCTTGTTGCAACTTTGCTGGCCTTTTTATCACCAGTGCAGTTTTCCATTTCCTTTGGACTTCTTAATAATAACCCTCAAACCCCCAGTGATTGTCCATGTCCTTCCAGAAAACCTGTCAAGATGACCTCATTTGAGAATCCTCCTAAACAATCCCCATTACCTTCTGGACTGATAGCTCTGTTTCTAACTGGCTCAGCACAGACATGGAAGTCACTGTTTTGGTTGGATGTTTCCTTGAAGTCCCCCAGGACACTTGGTGTATCACTGACAGAACTTGTCTGCAGTCATGGACTGATGGCGTAGACCTGGGTAACCACAGTTTGTTTGAAATAAACTGTAGCGTTTATGAACTGCAACCTCTACTGTTAGCGGTACTTTTTTACTTGTATGTGTGTGTATGTGTGTGTGTGTGTGTACACTCACTAAACTGCCACAGGGTCAATTCTGAGCCAGGACTCTGTGTAATAGAGTAGAACTGCTCCTTAAATGATTTCTGAGGCCTCCAAATCTTCATAAGTAGATAGCACTGTGTTTCTCCTACAGAACTTCTCATGGGTCTCAACCAGTTAGCAGCCCGATGCTTAACCCACTGTGCCACCAGGACTCCTGGGTGTTTGTGCATGTGTGTACACGAGTATATATATAAAATACTGGAGTCAACCTAAAATAGTTAAATGTTGAACAAATGTTAACTGCTGGAATTTGGGATGGTGTTTTAAAATTTTCATATATGTAGGTTGTATATTTTCTACAAGGAATTTATGCTGATTACATAACCAGAAACAAAAAAATTTAAGGTTAAAAGTGTGTTGTTACTGAATACAGTTGAAAAAACACTTCATTTGTATGCTGCCTAACTACTGTTGAATATAGCAATTAGTTTTACTAATTTTACATGCCATATGGATATGGTATTCTACTTTAAAGAACTGACCTTAAAAATTCTCTCTTTTCACTACTTGGAAGTATCCATCAATTAAAAAAAATGTTGTAACAGATTTATTGCCTTTTATTCCAAAAATGGAGCTTCATTCTAGATTTGGAACTATACTGTACTGTTTTGAAATCAGTATATATTTTCTATTTCTATGTATTTTAACAACCTGTATAACCACCTAAAAGTAGGTATCTAACCTAAAAAGCCCTCTTATGGAGACATAAAAGGTGAGAAAAAACTGTTGTAAAAAGTTGTGTTACACTTGTATAGATAAGAACATAGCTATGTTCCCAGGACATCCACTATTTCTGGATAGTCCAGGCACATAATACTTCTGAGTTTAACAGCCTAGGACATTAGTAGTGAGTACCTACTTTTAGGTGGTAAATGTTGTTTTCATGGTTGCTGACGAATTGCATTTTGTTCATCTTTCATCTGCTACGGTTAGAGATGAATGAGTTTGTTGCCATATAAAAAGGAAACACTGACCATTTTAAACATATGGTGAGCGTTTACTAACTAAATAGCAAGCAGTGTGAGGGGGCTTCAAAATTTCCTGGGAAAAATTCCATTATCTTTTAATTTCATTTTTCCAGGAACTTTTTTGAGGACCCCCCCTGAAACACATGCATTATAATCATCGTCATATTTGGGCAATTATTAATGAGATTACTGAAAGGTTGTCTGCCTGAGTCCAACCAGAGCAGCCAGCTCCCCCAAGAAGACCTACTTCTGGCCAACCTTCTGTGAAAAAGCATGGGTCACTGTGCATCTGAATTCACTCCGTTACAACTGGTTTATTATCACTCTACGAAGTAATCTTATTGAGTGTAGAAACTTTTTTTTTTTTTTGTAGAAACTCTTTTAGTTAGGACCCATGAGAGCAGTTTATCTCATGAAATGCCTTCAGTGTCTAGCATGGTGATATGGATAAGACTGGTTGCATGAGTTCTGTTCTTTGAAAGCTATGTAAAAAACCCAGAATCAGAGTGAACCACTATGACTCGCAGCCCATGCCATGGCTTTTTGTTTAAATGGGCCCCAGGTCATTTGTTACGCTAGGTAAGCACAAAAAAATGTAGCGAGTCCATTTTGACTAACAGCAAGCCTGCGTATGTCCATGTGCTGCACACCATAGGGTTTTCTGTGGCTGATTTTCTGAAGTTCCCAGGGTGACTCAAGCACCAGTGTCCCAGTTAATTGCCAAGTGCCATCACCGTTTAGGCTGGTAGACTTTACAAAAGTTATCAAGCAAATCTAACTTAAATTTACATCTTATAAATGTGGCATGCTTCCTGGGAGTACCATTCCAGAATTTGACTGTACATATCAGATGTTGTCTCGCAAATGATTTCTAGATGGTGGAGTGTTGGGTGAGCGGACACCAAACTTTGAACTAATCCAGAAAACCCAATTTTCGCTTTAAGTATTATGCATATTTAGTGGTAGGTTGGTCTAGTTACTAGTTCTCTGAACTTCTCTTTCCCCACTTAGGAAATGGGAATATCATATCTCTAGCCCACAGTTTCGGTCCTTGTGAAATGTCACATAGCAAGCAATCACATCTGCACTAATTTCCAGCAAGTCAGTTCCTGACTTCTGGTGACCGTGGGTGTGCAGAGCAGACCTGCTCCAGAGGGCTTTCAAGCTGGCCTCTCAGAAGCAGATCTCCAGACCTGCCTTCCATCGTACCTTGAGTGGGTTCAGCTAGCCAGCCTTGCCTTTTCACCACCCAGGGATTTCTTGCATGGCGTGGAACATGGTAAGGGTCTCATTTCTCTAAATACAGACACTGTTTAATGAATAGGGATGTGGTAGATTGTGGTAGGGCCACAATAAGCAACTTCTTGAGTCTGTTTCTTCGGAGTCCTTGATTGCTTTCTTTGTGACGTGCTTGGGACATAGAAAGAAGTGAGGGGAGGGACGTCTAGTGGGTTCAGGCCCTAGGGTCTTAGAGATCTTGTATGCTTATAAGCTTCAGTCCGAGTTAGCCTGTTAGATGTTGAGAGATCACGCAGAGTAGAAACCATCCCAGCTAAGCCATCTGAGACCGGCCAGTCCCCCACCTGCCTACAGGTGGCCCAGGCACCTAAGCTGGCCCAGCAAGGTCAGCTGAGCCAGCCAAGTTAGCTGACCTGCCCAGCTGAATTCAGCTTCAATTGCCAAATAGTAAAATTGGTTGAGGTGGTTTGCTACCTAATGAAGCTAACCGACTAATAAGTCTTAGTTACATAGAAGAACTATTTATTAAAATTCTATTATATGCCAGATACTCTTTTCAAATATTTACATAGGCTTACCTTTCTTGTTTCTAATTCTTAGAACAACTGTTCATGGTCACAGCAATTAGTCTCGTTGAAGAGACCTATCCCTGACTCAGAGTACAGTATGTGCACTTTCTACTGTGCCACATGGCTTTTCAAAAGGGACTATTAAGAATTCTCATGAACTTTAAAAATAAGTAAAAACTTACAAAGTGTTGCTCCCAATGAAATGAGTATGACAATACATCTGTGAAGACAAGATGTGTGTAGAGTTCCTAGCCCAGGGGAAAAGTAGTAGGCGGTGCAATGGGGGCTGGAGGGCTGCAGCTACAGCTGGGTATTACTTTCCTTGAATGGCAGGGAATAGCCCAGAGTAATGTTTTTTGCAAGAAATGGATTCTCACCTTACAATCATTTCACAATTTTATCTTTTTAGAAGGCTAGAATATATTAAGGACCTTTTAGAATTTGCTCGATACCTCTCTCAATCTTTCCTCGTTGTTTTGGTTAAAATGGAGGTGACAGCTATAGCTTCTGAAGCAATTTAGTTAAATGTGCTTTGGAATATTGGGAGTATATTTGGAATGTTGGGAGTATATTTGGAATGTTAGGAGTATATTTGGAATATTTGGAGTATATTTGGAATATTTGGAGTATATTTGGAATATTGGGGTATATTTGGAATGTTAGGAGTATATTTGGAATATTGGGAGTATATTTGGAATGTTAGGAGTATATGTACAAGGAAGAATGGCTAAGAGAGAGCAACATTTTAGCCGCAGAATCGCCTCTATTCTGCTGAGTGGTAAAAATTAACCTTCAGATTGGCTATTGATTATGTTAAAGACCAGGACAACATGTCTTCCCATTCAACAAAGTGCTTTTCTCCAAGCATACCCATAATGGTTCCTGTAGCTGTGCAAAATAATAGTTCGTAAAAGGAAATGTGGCAAAAAATTCAGACTATAGTGTTTTCCTTGGTTCAGATGATTGTCTTTAAAATGAAAGAGAATAATTCCAATTATATTAAGGTAGGGTGACCTTGAAAGATTCCTTTTTGAAAATTTTTCATATGAATACAATAAAGCCTGTAAAGCCCTGGACCTGTGTTAGGTGGAAACTTGCCAGAGAAGGTAAACTCAACAGATAAGGCAGCAGGCAACCTGCCAAAGACAGAATCCAGTGAACCAGCCCCCCCTCCCCAGAAAAGCAAGGCAGTCCGGTTGAGTTCCAGCTCTCACTGGTTTCATTGTAATGATTAGCATTTTAATGTTACTAGGCCTTCTGCTAATCATTTTATCTCGATGAATCCTCATAAATAACCAGATGAGGTGGGCAGTATTAACCACAGAGACTCAGACAAGCTAAGGTCCTCACCTCAGTGTTAAGTGGCAGAGCCAGGATTCAAACCCAGCCAGCTCTTGGGGACAGACCCTGTGCTCCTTTAAAATTTTAAAGATTTAGGGGGCCACTTTTTAAAATCTTACAGATTAAGTTCAGCCAGCAATACTTTAGCTAGAGGAACAAAATAGGTAAAACTCTCATCCACTGTTGAGAATATAAAATGTCAATATTAATTGATCATCTTAATATATGTGAAAAGGTTTCATCTCACTTTGGCTTTTAGGGCCTTATTTTATATAAAATGAAGAAGCAAATTGTGTTGTAATATGGATATTTCTCTGTAAAGGTTATACTTTGAGTATGCAAATTGCAATTGGAAAATGGCTTTGATATTTTAAAAGCATTATACACTTACATTTGTTTCGGATGCAAGCATTCAGAAATCACTGGTCAAAATGGGAATTCAGAATGAGGGTTTTTTTTTTTAGAGCATCATTTTTCTCATTAGTAAACCATCTCTCCCTAGTCTCCTATCTCCCTAGTTCATGAAACACTTTCTTTGTCATAAAGAATCATCTGCTTTCTCATTTCCCTTACTGCCTGATACTAGGCTTTTCTTTTCAACTTGGCATACTACTGACTTTCCTCATTAATCTTTCCCTTTTCCCATTACACCCTTGGCACCCTTTTAAATTTAATTTTGCGCGACTTTATTCGAACCTTTCTCCTTTTGTAAAAACTTGTCCTGTTCATTTATTTTTGGCTGTGTAGTTCTTCCTTTCTTCCTGGAGTCCATAACCTCTTGCCTGAAACCTGAAGAGAACTAGGAAGGGGTTGCATGAGTCTATCTCACTGAGCTCAGACTATATTTAGCACGTGTAAATTATCTGGAGATCTTGTTAAGCAGCAGATTTTGATTCAGAATTTAACAGGCGAACGGAAAATTTTGCAGTTCTAATAATTTCCAACTAACGTGGATGTTATTACTGATTCTGGTTAAAAGACCACACTTTGAATTAGCACTGTTCGAGAATATGTGAGTCAGAGGGAAGTAATTAGAAAACTTAATCCTTAATGGAGACACATTCTTAAGTGGTGTTTTCAGGAGCCCTGATGGCCGAGCAGCTGAGCACTTGGCTGTAAGCTACAGAGCTGCGGTTCAAAACCGCCCAGTGCCTCCATGAGAGAAAGACCTGACGATGGTCTCTCTCAACGACTACAGCCTAACAAACCCTCAAGGACAAACCCTCCGCTCTGGCCTCCTATGAGTCGCAATCCACTCACCGGCATACAACAAAAACAACACTATTATTGTAGAAGAGAAAGATTAGTGGAAACCACAGGACAGTTTGTAGATTAAATATGAGGAGTTGATATTGGAAGACAATCCCTTTGTAGTTCCTAAAGTTGCTAGAAATCTTTCATGACTTTGGCGGCAAGAAATAAACTGTCAGTAAGGCAGATTTTAATTTTTATCTAACTTATTTTGAGAATATCGTATAATAAGGTGTTATGAAATTATAGTAGCAGCTTATAAAAGAATAACACTTATTATTAGGCTACTGGGGTCCCTGGGAGTGCAGTGGTTAGGCTGGGGACTGCTAACCCAAGGTTAGCAATTTGAAACTCCCTGCTGCTCTGCAGGACCTACCCCTGTAAAGAGTTCCCGCATGGGAAACCCACAAGGGCACGTCTGCCCCATCCCATTGAGGTCGCCACGGATCAGAATCAACTCCAAGGCAGGGAGGGTAGAGGAGGAGCAGGATTGGTCTCCCTGTGTTCTAGAATCTGTCCTAGATATTTCTCCAAATAGAAATGCTTTCAGTAATTAATGAAACACTTTGAATGTATTTTCATAACTATATCCACTGACGTACCCCCAAAGCCCTTCAGATGATGTATCAGTGAAACAGAATTCTGAATCGCTCTTATTTGTGCTCTTCTAAAATTGCCCGATGACACACTTTAGATTGAGTGAGATCAGTTGGTGAAGATGGAGCTTCTTTTGTGTGTTGTTCTAGAGCTGTTTTCTTTATGTGCAATGTGTATCAATTAGAACTTCCCATAATGTGCTAACTTCTTGCTGACAAGTGGTCTGTTCACAGAAGTCAGGGCAAGATTGGGCCATGGCTTTTGCTGACACATAACCTATTCAGAGGAGATTCTCGGTAGCGCTGTGTTGCTGAGCTGATTCTGACTCATAACGACACTATGTGACAAACTAGAACTGTTCAGTAGGGTTTCCCAGGCTGTGATCTTTGAAGGAGCACACTGCCACAGTTTTTCGCCCAGGGAGCAGGTTTTTCGAAGGTGTGAACCTCCAATTGTTAAGCCAAGCGTTTAACAATTGCACAACCAGGAATCCTTTAAGAAAACAAATAATGTGGACATGCAAGTGTTAAGTGGAAATAGGTTTTCCTCAAGAACTTCTGTGTCAGCAACAAAAGGTTCACTGTAGTGAGAAATCTGGAATGCGTACATCTTTGTAATGAAGTATTGAAAATGGTATAATTTGCCCCCAGTTTTCTTCTAATGAAGGAGCAGATGAGCATACAATATATTTTACACGTAGGATATTGCATATTTCTTTACTATTTGGTTAGTTTTTCCAGACATTACTATTACATTCCTGACTTATAGGGTCTAAGATGAATTGAGTTCTTAGGTGGTGCAATTGGTTAAATACCCTACTGCTAACCGAAAGGTTGGTGGTTCACACTCTTCCAGAGACACTTTGGAAGAAAGAGCTGGTGATGACTAACACATGTGTGCACGCGCACACACACACACACACACATACACACACACTAGTGCGTTCTAAAATTTTTCCTTGGCAAAATGTAAAATCAATGAAAGGATAGAAATCAGTAATCTGCTATTTTTCTTCCAGACAAAGCATAGCATACTGTTTGAGGTACTATCTTTAACATTTGTGGAGATACCTGAGCCAGTAGAGCTTAATCCAGTAGACTAAGACCCCCCCAAGGGGAGAACTGAAGAGTTGGCCTCCTCTCTGGGAAGCGCAAGTGAGCATCTTGACCATGTGAAATAGCCAGAGGCATCCAACAACTGGTGGGGGGCAGGCTTTCCTCTTTGCTCTTTCAGTTTAGCTGCTAGTTAACTGAAGGATTAAATTTACTAGTAACTTCTCCCTATGGAGTATGTAATTTTTTTCTAAATAAGATGGAGATAAGTAAAAGGTTAGTTGATTAAAAGGTTCTTTGCTATTAGTGTAGCATGAGTAAAGAACCAGGTGTATAAAATATACAAATATATAAAAAGTATGTAAATACGTATGTAACATTTTTTACTAGAAGGATTTAAAATTTTGTTTATCTTCTGTATTTAGAGGTTGAAGGAAGGTGAGTTGAAGGATCCTTTTGATTTCCTATTTTTTTGGTTTCTGTTTATTAATTTTAAAATATTTTTTCTTGAGTTTTGGTTTCTTGAGCAATTATTTCAGTCAGATGCTTTAGTAGTGGTATCTAAATCATCGTCAAAGGAAAAATAACATTTCAAGCTTCCAGTGAAGTGTTAGCTCCATCATCTCCTCTGGATGACTTAAAATGTATAATTGGTAGAATACATTTAATAGAGATTGTACTATATTCTTCTCCAGTTTTCTGTTATAGTTAACAGTTAACCTTAAATTAAACCTTATATCTTATACCTATATCTTTTTTTTTTTTTTGGCATCACTGCTCTCCGGTGTTGGGAGTAGGAGGCCCAGCCCCACTGCTGGAATTGAACCTCCCCGTCCCAGTGGGCCGCAGTCCTGCGCACAACCACTACGCCACCGGGGCTCAGCCCTTATACCTAGTCTTTTATTCATTATAAAAAAATCAGTTTTTGATAAGAAAATTGAATAATAAGTGTCGAATTTTGTTTTTTATCAGTATTGGAGAAATCAACATGTCAAGCAGGTATTGATGACAGCTGGTGGAAGCAAGTTGGAATAGAAGCCACAGCTATCTTTTTTTTCAATCTTCAAGATAAAAATTAAAATACCTAAATAGCAACTTCTGATAGCAGCTATCTATATTTAGCTACTTCCAATATTTATTCCAGAAATAAAATGTTAATAGGAATACAATTGTCTTGAAAATATCTCTTTGAAAAGTTAAGTATCTTAGAAATGTTGATGCATGAAACTAAGTTTGAAACCAACTTCACAATTGCACTATTTTCGTTAAAGGTAATAGTAAAGTTCTAACTTATTCCGTATCTAACGATGTTCTGTCCCTTTTTCGAACTCAGTAATTTAAGCACAAGGCCTCATAAATCATGAGTGGTATAATATGTAAGTGCCCTTTAATTGAAAGGATCTTGTTTCCAGTTTTTCCCTTACTTTAGTCCACCTGCACTTATTTTATAGATTATCATTCCAAGACTCGTCATAGTTCTCTTTAGATACTTCATTTTGAGTCAGTTATTACTTTGTATTGTTTTATATGTAGGGTAGTGTAACAAATATAGCCAACTTTGAATTTATAAATTTCTTATGCCAGATTAAAAATGTATATAAAATTTAAAAATTAGATTATTCTAACTAGGTGAAATTGTCCAAGTGTTTGTTTTTTGATTCAAAGGTTGCATTTGGAGACACAGAGCTGAAAAACTACTGAAGACTGGGTTCTTTTTGCAGGCACATGAAAGGAATAGATGCTGTCCAGAAGAACGGTGGCCTTGTGAGCAATGCTGTTTATTCTTCAGGCTGCTGGCCCTGACCCAGCCATAGGCTCTAACAGCCACTGTCTGGTGTCAGGTGGAGTAGATATTTGAAGACCCTTATCTTAGATACCAAAAGATAGAATTGAAGATGTGGAAACAATCTTGTAATGTCACTCCAGTGATAGCATTCCTTTTCTTCGAATCTGGCAGCGTCCCCTGATATCGTGGGTTCTCCAGTGTTAGTGCACGTCTTTGCCAAATCTTGTCACAAACATTTCTGGAGTGTCAGAGCTATATCCAGAACCCCCATCTTTTCCATTTGACCGTCTCTCCCATTTCCAAGAAGCAGGATTCTACCTACTAACTTGTATGTCATTTTGAAAATGACACACTCTTTCATCTTTGTTTTCTATAACCAAATTTCTTTTGTCCAGTTTTTGAAGTAATCTGTAGTTTCCTTTTTTTTCCCAACCAACTCTGAACCAAGATGAAAATGTTATTGTTATTAGACATAAAATCAAAATAAGAGATATATACCTGCCTTCAGGATGTGTGCTATGTTATTGGATGGATAAAACATAGGCATAGAAAAATGCAAGAAACAATTCAAGAAAGGTTATGAGACAATACGTGTAGTTATTTGATTATAAATACTATCAACAAGAGTTTTGAATTCAGAGGAGAGAATAATTGACTACGGCTTGTGCATGTTGAAATGGTTCCACGGAACCATTCCAGGTACCTCCCTTTCTCCGGATGTTGAAGGATGAATTGCCTTGAACTAAATGGGGAGGAAGGTAGAAATACTATTTCAAAAATTATATGATGGTAGCTTGTTCTAGTGGGGAGGAATGTAAAAATTCTTAATAGTAGAATAATAGTTTTAACTTGTAGCATTAAATCCAACACGAATTCTTTCATTTACCAAAAAAGTCTTATTAATGGAATATAGCCTTGAATCTGCTCACTCATTGGAATCGGAATGAATTATTCATTGACTTTATCTTAAGTGCTGTGAAGGTCCTGTGACAGTTTTTCTACCCTTAAAATTTCCCTTTTGAATTATATAAAATTGTTTGAATTACATGAGGACCTCATCTAGAAAGGCATCCCATTTCTTCATTAGATATGTGAATTAGAAAAGTTTTATGTGACTATTAAAGCTACCACCGTACCTTATAATCTGTTCACCTGACTTGGGCGATGGGAGGATGCTTTTAGCCAGCCTCATTCCACCCCAGAAAACAATAATGATTGCAAAATATTTTAAATTAAACAACCTTTTTAGTTTCTGTTCCAATTTAGCCTGGTAGTAAATAGAAAGCACGTTTAGGTAGTCCCACAAAGTTAGGTTAAAATGGTTAAACGATGAATAAGCAAATAGATAGATAGATAGATAGATAGATAGATAGATAGATAGATAGATAGATAGTTGCAAAATCATTCTCCATCTTGGTCAATACATTTGTTTCCATTGCTTATAACCCTTAAAGAATTCTGCGTTCTTGAGTTTACATCCCATCAGAAAGGTAGTTTTTGCATCCTCAGGAGAACACAAATAGTGCTCCTTTAAAATATTCTCTGAGTTTGGGGAACAAAAAGAAATCTGAAGAGAGACGATCCAGGCTGAAAAGCAGGTGGAGTGAGATTTCCCAGGGAAATGCTTATGGGTCATCCCTTGCTACCCTGCTAGAACGAGCAGGTACATGATCATGATGGAAAGAAAAATTTCTCAGCACAATTTCCCTGATTTTTTTCCTCCAGACCATTTTTTATTTTCATAGAACTCTCTGCATAATGAGCTCCCCACAATCATCCTTTGTGTGTAGAGATTTCTGTCAAGATGACTCCTTTGTAGCCCTCCCCCAAATAGTGACACTAACCTTTTCAATTGACCTGTCTTAAGTTTAACTACTGTAGCTGATTACACCTGGAAGCTCTTATTTTAAGTCATGCCTCCCCCCCTTTTACATCATAGAAAACTTAAGTGTATTTCTGAGAGAAGTGGTCTCTAGCCACCTTCAGGTTGCAGACACATGTTTGCGCATATTTTCTTTGGACTGATCCCGTGCTTCTATGAATTGAAACTCTGGCAACAATGTATTTTACTTTCCCTGATAAGAAGAGCTTGAGAGTAGAAGAATCTATATTGGTTTTTCATGGATTACCAGATTGGAAGCTTATAATTTGATTGGTGCAGTGTTTTGGAACACCATGCTGGTCCATGTTAAGTGCTCCAGCTGGAAGCTAGCCACTCTGAAGGGTATCTTCACATGAGTCAGAATCAACTCAATGGAGGAAGTTGGTAGTGTGTTTTGTTTGTTTTGAGATATCCTGGTTGTAATTTCGGCATTATCCTTAAGGTATTCTTTTATTTATTTATTTTTCCTTAAGATGTTCTTAGTCAAAATACATATAGAAAACTTAAGTGTATTTCTGAGATACACACACACACACACACACACACACACACACCTGGCTGTCATCGGGGACAAATTTGTTTAATATCCAGAATTCAGATCCCACCAGTCTTTTCATTTTAGTTTTTATTTCAAAGTCTCTGTATTTTTCCTAGTATAATAAAGCTGAAACAGGAAACATTCCTTAAGCATCTGTAAAATCTTTAAGATAGAATTTGTTGCTTGTTGCTCACACTTTAATGTACACAGAGATAATTATATAGTTTGAGTAATTTTATTAATAAAAACTACAGAGATAATTATATTCTAATATGTAGCTGAACAAATTCAGGCATGTACTTGAGCACATAATCAAAGATGCTGGATTAGGCTTATTAACAACCTGGTATATACAGGTGACACAACCTTGCTTGCTAAAAAGTGAAGAAAGCTTAAAGCAGTTGTTGATGAAGATCAAGGATCACAATCTTTGATATGGATTGCAAATCAAGGAAGACCAAAACCCTCACTGTTGGACTAGTGGGTAACATTGTGATAAATGAAGAAAAGATCGAAGTTGTCAAGGATTTTTGTCTTGCTTGGATCCGTCATCAATACTTTTTGGAGGCAGCAGTCAAGAGATGAAAAGATGAAAAATTCTGCTGCACAAACCTGCCTGAGAGGGTTGGAAACCATGATACTACTTTGAGGACTAAGGTGTGCCTGTACAAGTCACAGCATTTTCAGTAGCTTCATATACATATGAAAGTTAGACATTGAATAAGGAAGACTCAAGAAGAATTGATGTACTTAAATTATGGTGCTGGAGAAGGATATTGAAAACACCATGAATTGCCAAAGAACCCACACATCTGTCTTAGAAGAAGTACAGCTAGAATGCTGCTTTTTTTTATTTGTTCGTTTGGGTTTTGTTTTTGTTTTTGCTTTTGCTTTTTGGGCAGAATGCGTCTTAAGAGGTAAGGATGATGAGCCGTTGTCTCATGTACTTTGCACATGTTGTCATGAGACACGAGAGAAGGGCATCATGAGTAAAGTCCAGGGAAAGTGAAAGGAGGGCCTCCAGGCGATAAACTGAAACAGTGACTGCAACAATGGGCTTGTGCGAGAACAATAAGGATGTCATGGGGACGGCACAGGACCGACTGCACATGGGGTCACTCTGAGTCATACCAGCTCAATGGCACCGAACAGCAATATAGTTTGTGTAATTAATCAGTAGAAAATGTTTTCAGTAGTAATAATTTAAGAAAATTCTGGAGTAAGGAAAACCAAGTCACGTTTTAATTTTAATCCTTACTCCTGCAGGATGGAACTTCAATCAAATCAAATTCTTTAGACGCGTCTATTTTCTCTAGTCTTCTCTTTTTAAATTGCAATTTGAATGAAAGTTTAAGAGTAACTTGGTCTTCCCCTTAATAATTCATGCATTCTCTTGTCTCCTGATATTGATTGCTGTCCTTAAAATGTAGTAGCACTTTTCTCCCTTCCTCCTGGTGTTTCCAGAGCTTTACCCTCGGGCAAATGCTATTCTTTTGATTTATATTTCTCTTAAGACACTTTTCTTGTAATGCAAGATTACTATGTTTAAGCCATGCCTGTACCAATAGACTTAGATATTACCTTTACCATTCTTTTCTAAAGAAAACACTAGCTTTTGATATTCTCTTCTTTGAAGTCACAAGCCATTTTTATATGCTATGTGTCTCCCTGATATGGTCAGGCATCTTAGAGTTTGGAGTGGACATCTTTTAGGAACTTTTTTATTTTACAGTGGTCTTAAAATTTCCAGGAAAAAGCTACATTTTCTGATAGCAACATATATATATATATATACACACACACACACAAATATGCTTGATATAATTGATGTATGGATTTCTATAAGAGCTGTAAGAGCCCCCCATAAAATGATCTTTTAATTTAAAATATCTTTTTCATTTATCTATGAGCTCTTTGAAGCCCCCACATAGTTTATTTGATATATAGACAAGATAAAAATATTGAAAACTATCTTGGGAGAAAAAGAAGTTATAAAAGGAAACAGGTTTCTGCTTACCAATATGTCTTCCTTGCTACAGTTTAATAGTTGATAGAGTCCCACCTTCTGTAACAGTTTTTCAGATGTAGAAAAGGAGCACTCCTAAAATCTTCTCTTGAAATCTATTTTGAAACACAACTGAATTCTTTTTCTCCTTGGGCTCTAAAAGTATGGTATATATATATATATATATATATATATATATATAATCATTTTATTGGGGACTCATACAACTCCTATCACAATCAATACTTACATCAGTTATATGCAGACCACATTTGCACATCTGTTGCCGCCATCATTCTCGAAACATCCTCCTGCCTAGTCCCCCAGTACGAGCTCCCCATACTCCCCCTCTCTCCCCCTCCCCTCCCCCCTCCCCCATGAACCCTTAACAATTTACAAATTGTCATTATTTTGTCATCATACACTGTCTGATGTGTCCCTTCACCCGTTCCCCTTGTCTGTATCCCAGAGAGGAGGTCATATGTAGATCCCCATAATAGGTTCCCCCTTTCTACTGCTGACCTCCAAAGCAAATTCCCCTGGGGACATAGTTAGCTGTCCATGTAGTTGGGATTGGGATTGGGATTGGGCCCTCAGACCCCTCCACTGGTTCCCCACTCCATGCCATCACAGTACGGTAGTTATTATGTCCATATTTAAATATAAGCAGAGTCAAATTTGTCAGTTTTTTAATAATAGGGTATTCTATTGTATCTAATGAAAGCCTTGTTGATGTTAACCCACCGCACTCGAAAAATGACTTTCTGTTCCTGTAATGATTTACAAGCCTCAGAAACCCTATTTAGGTCCTTAAGAGTAAGAATAGACTCAATATCAGTGGGTTTTGTGGTTTTCATGCCAAGTTTTGGGGAGGATATGGAGTAATGGGAATTCTGCTGGTGAGAATGTAAAATAACAAATAATTTTTAAAATACAGTTTAGTAATTCTTTAAAAATTAAACATTCTTAATGTGTTATCCACCCAGTTGGCATTTATGAATTTACTCATGAAAAAGACAAACAAGCATGTATGTTTCACATACAGATTGAAACAATTTGTAACTGTTTGTAATAGCACCAAACTGATGATAACCCAAATGTTCATAAACAAATGAAAAATTTGCAGTTCAATATTAAAAATGAATGACCTGTTGACACATATGACAACATAGATCAATCTCAGAATCATTAGGCTTAATAAAAGACAGATAGGAAACAACCCATATTTTGATTATATAGAATTCATAAACAAGAAATCTAACCCATAATGACAGAAAACACTAATAATTATTTGGGGATGTGGGAGAGATTACAAATAATCTTGGAGAAAATTTAGAACATCATAGAAATACCCATCATATTGCTTGTAGTGGTGATTTTACACTGTTAAACTATGAAAATAATGTTAAAACTGTTATATTTTATACTTTAAATATGTGCAATATAGTCATTTTATATGGCTGCTTGACAAATTACCACACATGTAGCAGATCCAAACAACCTCTGTTAATTATCTCACAGTTTTGTAAGTGAGAAGTCTGGGTGAGTTTGGCTAGGTCTTGTGTTTAGAGTCAAGATGTTGGTGGGTCAGCCTTCCTTTTTGGAGGCTTTGAGGAAGTACGTATATGCTTCCGATTTCATACAATTTGTTGGTAGAGTCCAGTTCCTCTTGTAGGACTGAGATTTCTAGTTTTCTCCTGGATGTCAGCCAGGGATTGTTTTTAGAGACTAGAGATCATGCTGAGGTCCTTTCCATGTGACTCTCTTTATCTCCAGGCTAGCAAGACACATTAAATTGTCTTTATGCTTCAGATGTCTGGGTTTCTCTTCTGCTGTGAGCCAGAGAAAATCTACTTTTAAAGAACTTGTGTGATTTTTCTCCCTATGTGGCAGATGACAAATTGACCATTATTACATTTTTAAAATCTCTTTTAACAAAGCACCAATGGTTGGACACCATGGGTGTCATCTTATAATTCTGCCTACCACATTTTATACATTTTATTTTAAATATACCTCAAAGAAGAACTGTTCCATGGAGTTCTTCCCTATAATCTTCATGGAAGCAGTAATGCTCTTGAGCCATGACCTTTTCCAAATCCAGCTTGAATTTCTGGCATCTCTTCATGGATGTACTGCTTGCAACACCTTTTGAATTATCTTCAGCAAAAATCTATCATCATTCTGTATTTTGCCCACGGAATCCTTCAGTATTGCGAATTTGTGGCTTGAATTTTTTCTTCTTTCAGCATAAGACATGCTGAGGGTGTCCTTCCCTTTGGGCTTTTTAGCTCCAGGTTTTTTTATATTTTATGATAATACTTTACTTCTTTTTTTCTAAATGTCCTTTGGAAATTTTCTGCTTGGGTCTTTTATACCATCATTGGTCCATTTACTTTAATACTGTCCATTCAAGCACACATTTTAGAGAATCTCTTCTGACATCCACATGGATCTTTTCTTTCTTTCCTGTGTTTTTTAATTTTTTTTTTTTTTGTGGGCATCACTGCCTCTGGTGGTTGTGGGCGCTACCCAGTGCCGCTCCTGAGAGCCGCCGCTGGATTTGACCCGCCAAGCCCGCGGGCCGCAGTCCCACACTCAACCACTTACGCCACCGGGGCCCAGCCCTCTTTCCTGTGTTTTTAATGACCTTTTGCTTTCCTGGCAAGATGTCATAGAGGTTAGACATTGAGCTGCTAACCACAAGGTCAGAAGTTTGAAGCCATCAGCTGCTCTGTGGGAAAAAGACAAGACTTTCTACTCCCATAAACGCTTACAGTCTTGGAGACCCACGGGGCCAGTTCTGGTCTGCCCTGCAGGGTCTCTCTGAGTTGGAATTGACTTGATGACAGTCCGTTGCTCTTATCACGTGTGAGCTTCTTAATGTCATCCCACAGCTTCTCAGCTCTTCTGTCCAGTGTGTCG
The DNA here is from genome assembly GCA_004026705.1 of Nesogale talazaci. Taxonomy (NCBI): domain Eukaryota; kingdom Metazoa; phylum Chordata; class Mammalia; order Afrosoricida; family Tenrecidae; genus Nesogale; species Nesogale talazaci. The sequence goes on from PVJH01000073.1 coordinate 478,247, forward strand.
AATGTATTCTTCGGATATTTTCTAAATGCAAGGCTGTATTTTGGGCTCCTGGAAGCTTGTTTTAATTTTTCCTCAGCTTCATCCTGCGTTTCCATGTGGGCAGTTGATGGTCTGCCCCACAGTTGGTCATTGACCTTGTACTGCCTCATGATGCTCAAACGATCCATCAGGTCAAGTCCATGTGCATAGTTATTGTTAGAAAGGCTGATTGGCAATGAAGAAGTTGTTGGTCTTGCAATCTCCACCTTCGTGTGTGTCACCAAAGCCTGCTCCTTCATCTTTGTTCCTAACCTTTGCATTCCAATTACCAATAATTATCAGTGCGCCTTGTTTCAGCAATCTCAGACGGAAGACATGGGTAGAATTCTTCAATTTCTTCATCCCTAGGTTTAGTGGTTGGGGTGTCAGCTTGAATCATAATTGCATTAATGTTAACTGCATTTCCTTGCAAGAGTATCGATACTATCATATCGAGCACTACATGATCCTTCAGGTCAGACCTTGAGCTCTTCTTTTTGAGAGTGAATGTGATGGCATTCCTCTTCAATTTATCATCCCCGGGATATTAAACCATATGGTAATTTGATTTTAAATGGCTCATAGTAGTGCATTTCAGTCCACTAAGTGCATTTCATAGGATGTTGATCTTTATGCATTTCATGTAACTTCTGTTGATTTCCTTTTTTTTTAAGAACAATTCTTTTTTTTTGTTTGAATGCTTTTTTTTGGGGGGGGGGGCGGCATCACTGCCTCTGGTGGTTGTGGGCGCTACCCAGTGCCGCTCCTGAGAGCCGCCGCTGGATTTGAACCACCAAGCCCGCGGGCCGCAGTCCTGCGCTCAACCACTTACGCCACCGGGGCTCAGCCCAAGAACGATTCTTAATGCATTCCACATTCTGGCTTTTGCGAGATATTTGCAATTGTTCTTTTCCTAATTTTGTATTGTGCCCCATCAGCACATGGTATTCCCTTACCCTTTACCCGCCCCCATCATTATGGTCGACTCTTACTTTGTGGAGGCAACTCTTCCTCCGTTACAGTTTAAGTGCCTTCCAACCTGACGGGCTCATCTTTTGACACTATCTCTGACAGGTCGCTGCCATTACAGTTTTCAATGGCTAATCCCTCAGACATGGATTCTTTCTTCATAGATTCTTTTAGACTGGAAGCTCAGAGGAACCCTGATCACCTTGAGAGACCTTGCTGTTATTTGAATACCTGTGTCCTCCCATCCATCATCACAGCAACACGCAAACCACCACAGAATGACAAACTAATAGATAAAACAGTGGATGCACACACACTCACATGCATATAGGCGGTTTCAGAAAGCTTGCGGGAAAATTCTGTTATCTCTCATTTTTACATGCTTTTAACAGTTCCTTGCATAGTCTCTAAAAACAAGACCCCAAAATACAGTAATATGTTTTGCAAGGGAATAGTGAGATTCAAATAAATTAATGTAGAGTGATTGACTTCTGATTGATGCAGCATGGTGTTCCTTTTTTTTTTTTTTTTTTTAATGGCATCACTGCCCTGGTGGGAGTGGTATTCCATTTTTCAAGATTGGGCATAGAATTAAAATATTTACACTAACTCAAAAAAAATGTTTACACGAACTCTTACACCTTTATTGTATTGCATTGTGTTTTCACTTTTGATTAAAAAAAAAAAAAAAGCTAAGCTATGGCTAGAAGTGCAGTGTAATAAAAAATGAAGCATAAAACTTTATTTCCTGAATGTTTCCTCCCCCTAACCACCACGGTCCCAACTCTGCCCTGCAGTTCCAGCTGGGCTGAAGGAGGTGCACTGGCGGAGACGGGAGCTGGAGGCTCAGGGAACTTGGGGTGGATGAACCCCTCGGGGTCAGTGGTGGGAGTGGAGTTGCCGGATGGGTGGAGGGAGGGTGGGGAGGAGTAAGGAAACCAGCTATGGGGATCTGCAGACTGTCTCCTATCTGGAGGACGAACGTAGGGAGGAGTGGGCAGGGGGAGATGTCGGGTAATGTAAGATATGACAAAACAGTAATGATTGCAGAGTAATGAGGACTGGGGGGGAGGGGGAAAGGTTGGAGGGGGAAGGAAGGGGGGTTCATAGCAAGGGCCCAAGGGGAGGGGCAGATGTTGGGAGAATGTTGACGAGGGCAGGCAAGTGGGGGTGCTTGGCACAGTCTATGTAACCATGTACTGAACTATGTATGATGAAAAGCGATGTATAAGCCCCCAATAAAAGGATTAAATAAATAAAAATTTTAAAAAGGATTGCCTTCTAAGTTTTACTTAGACTCTAAGTTACCTTGACTCTAAATTGGAATTAATGTTTGAAGTTTATTAATATTTATTAGTCATTAATTTTAAAATACTTAATATTTATTAATTCCAAATTAATATTAAAACATCTTTTGTGAAGCCCTGGTGGTGTAGTGGTTGCCAATTGAGCTGCCATCGGCAAAGTCAGCGGTTGAAGCCACCTGCTGCTCCAAGGGAAGAACTGCACTCCCGGGAAGCAGTGCAGCCTCAGGAACTCAGGAACTCGCAGGGCAGTCCTACCCTGTCCTATAGGTGGCAGGGAGTTGGCATCGACTTAAAGGCAGCGAGTTTAGTTTTTTGGTCTAGGACTTTTTCGTTAAACTTTTAGGTTAGATGAATGGCTGTAGGTGTATGTTGTACTGAACCTTTTTTTATTTAGACCAGTTGGAAAATTGGAGTTTATAGAATATAAGCGATACTGTTTGCATAATATTGTCTGTATTTTCTTGAAATAATTAAATTCAAAAATACGCATTTGTGTTTTATTTTAATTGCTTCTTATGTCACGGCCAAATATTTTTTTGAAATACAAATTTTGGTGGTGCAGGTGAAGCTTCAAAATAAAATGTGGCAGTTGGCTCTGCTTGAAATCTCCAAGTTATTAGTGTATAACACCAGGCATTAGCAAGGCTGTCAATAACTAGAGTTCTCAAACAGTGCTGATGGAGCGTAAATTGGTTCAAAGCACTTTGGAAAGCTGTTTGGCAGCATGTACTACAGCTGGACGTATGGAACCCTCCCCCCCCCAAAAAAAAAAAAAAAGAAAAAGGAAAATAGCTCTGCTAGGCAGAACTTTCATAGAACACGTTTTTCCCATTATGCGAGCACCGAGCACCTCACTGAGGTATAGTATACCCAGTAGTCTTGCCTGGGATGGTTCTCTGGTCACAGTGGATTTTTTCATAAAAGCAGTTTTGCTCGAATCCTGTTTTGGGGGATGGCTGTTGTCAAAAAAAGTGTGAGGCTGTGACATTTTGTTTCCTTCTTGGTGGTGGGGGCGGGTGCAGAAACTGGTGCAGAAACTGGTGATGTTGAACACAGGCTTACAAGGACAGTGCTGTAGGAAAAACTCAAGTAGACAAGGGGTGTTCTCCTTTCAAGAAAAGATGAAATGTCCACTGATGGCAACCCTCATTCTGGATGCCCATCAACTTCCCTAACAGATGAAAATGTCGACTCAGCGCATTTTGAGCTCATTCACCCCGTTGGACTGTTTGTTAATCACGCCCTCTGTTTGGAGGTTCTGAACAGTGGGGACTGGTTTTGCCGCCATGACAATGCACCCGTTCACGCAGCCATCTCAGCGCACCAGTTTGGGGCTAAAAGAAGTAGGCCTCTCTTTCCCCACACTCCTGACTCACCTGACCTTGCTCTGCGCAGCTTCTTTTCGTTTCCATGAATGAAGAGAGTCATGAAAGGACAGTGGTTAGATGACTTAGAAGAGGTGAAAGGAAAAAAAAAACAGGGAGGTGCTGCCAGCCATTCAAACAGATGAGTTTGAAAAACGTTTCCAAGAATGGAGTCGCAGATTTGACGAATTTATTAAGTATCATGGAGAGTACTTTGAAGCCGATAAGGTTGTTTTATAAAAAGAAATTTAAGTACATAGCTTGAAAAATAAACTCCGTGTTTTGGGGGGATGCCCCTCTTATGACAGGGTGGGTTAAGAAGTATTGTTGCTATGGTCCATGTCTATATGAATACAGATTTATTGCAGACATAGCCTATTTAAAGATGTCTCTGTGATCCCCTTGTCTTAGTGTCAAGTGACCTGGAAAAAAAAAAAGTCCAATCACACAGTGGTTTCAGAAGGGCTCTGTGGGCCCATGTCACTCAGGGAGGCAGAGTTCAGCTCAGAAGGTCCTGGGGACTGTGTTTCGGGTTTTGCTCAAGGACACAAGAAGATCACTGTTTTAATTTTATTTTTTCCCAACAGTTTTATTGGAACAAATTTCCTTATCATACAATTGAATAGTTCAATCATATCAAGGGGAGTTGTACAGTTAGCGCCACCTCTATGTACCTTAGAGCATTCTCCACCTGTCCCCCCCCCCCCACACCCCATGGTTAAATCGCCTTCAAAATGAGTTGTGTAATCATGATCAGTTATAGTGCTCTGACGAAATTTTAAGAAAATTGAAAGCTGCACCAGTGAGAGGCGGACCATGATTTCCGCCCCTCAGTTGGGCCAACGCACCTGCTCTTTCTTGGAGTGTAGCAGCAGAGCTGGCGTAAGAGAAGTTCGTGGTGAAAGCTTATCCACTCTACAATGCAGATCTTCCCCTTTTGGACTCCTTTTTTGTTTCCCAAACTCAAAGAATGTTTCAAAGGGACATGACTCGAGCCACTTGGAGGATGCCCCAATTGCTGCTTTGAGGTGGTGTAAATTGAGAGCCCAGGATTCTCCAGGGAAGCATCCGAGAGTGGAAACACTACCTTGGGAAGCGCGTAGACCTAGCTCAAGGGTATATTGAGAAACAGTAGCCTCGTGTGTGGATATTTTTTATTTTAAAGGGGTTTGTATGAGTGTAGTAGTACTTTTTGACTCACCTCCAGTCATTCCACACCGTTCTACTAACATACACTAACATCTTTTAAAACTAAACTCCTGGTCACCTTTTTCTTCTTCGGAAGAGAAGTTTTTTCATTGAATACCCAGGTTCACAAAATGTCAATTCCAAGAAAGTCAGGATTCTATGAGAATATGGCATTCTGTACTGCATTTTCTCCCTTTTGACCAAGGTTCTTCCTGGTTTGGAGGTGAAGGGTCAAGGAGAATTCAGGAAGGGGAGGAAGACATGGAACGTATGATTAATTGCCCCCTTGGCTGTAAGAGCAAAGATGGTGGAGATACCTAGTTAATATTACTGAACTAGTTGGTTTTCATGGTTTACTCTAACTTTCAATTCTTAGATACTGTAGATTTTTCCGAAATGGAAACCATTTACAGTGTGTGTGAGGTGATAGTGGTCATTTTTGAAATGTTCAGGAAGAAAAAATACACATTGAAATTTCCAGGTTTGAAATGATACAAATGCCAAGATAACAAATTATGAGAAAATTCCCATGAGCTGATTCTGAAGGAACAGGAAAATAGCAAATGAATTTACTTGTAACAAGTAATAATCTAAATGGTATATAAACTAAATAAAACTAAGAGTATGTTATAAATGATTCTAGACTCCAACAGATCAGAAAGAAATCCAGGAATGAGGTTTAGGAGAAGTTGATACCATGTTGACAATGGAAGAAGACTGGATTGGGCATAAGAACTGAGATTATTGTCTTCTGAGTGCCAATAATTAGCTGTGGGACTGGACTGCGTATTCTGAGGTTTGACCAGGTATTTACTTCTGCACACCATCCATTGTCTCTTGGCGCCTTTAGGATCACAGCATAAAACCAAGAGAGTGCCCATCCATAGGCTTTCAAAAGCATTAGAAATAATTGTATTATGGGGCTGAGCCCCGGTGGTGTAGTGGTTGTGCGCAGGACTGCCGGCCCAATGGGACGGAGGTTCAATTCCAGCAGTGGGGCTGGGCCTCCTACTCCCACCACCGGAGAGCAGTGATGCCCCCCCCCAAAAAAAAACAAAAAAAAAACGCAGAAATAATTGTATTATGCCTCAAAGCAGCGCTTATCTGAGTTAGACAGCAGAAGTACAGATCTCTCTTGCTTTCGGCTATCTCATCTCTGGACTGCTGTGAATAACTCCTCATATGACCCATTTCTTCTCCTTCCCAGAATCTGCTGCTGTGCTTCAGAGTTTTTGTCTCGCTGACCTACATCCTCCTCCACGGACAGTTCTTTTCAACCTGTTCTCCAAACTTGACTCTTCCGCCTTCTTTCCTTAAGTGGAAACTAGCTGGTTGCTAAGATTAGGTCATCCTCCCCAGGCCCGCTGTCTCTTTCCAGATGTCCTGCATGTAATAACTCTAGGGAAGATGCGGGTCAGTGCCGTCTTTGTTCCCTCACGCTGTTTGCAGACCTCTGTTGCCACTTAGGATGAGTTGGATTGGGCCATACTGCTACCAGGTCTATCTCGTAACAGTCCATGTGGGCCAGAAGTGACCACGATAGCATTGAGTGTTCTAAAAGCTTCTCAGTCATTAACCACTATTGTAACCCTCACAGCCAGCCCTTGAGATAAAAGCGAAGAAATCAAGGCATAACACGGTTTACCTGTCTGGGATCTCATCAATTGCAGATAATGGCATTGAGGAAGTATTAAATGTGCTTATATATATAGTGACAATGAATATTATATACAACTTATGAAAATCAATTTTAAAAACATATCAAAGACTTTAAGATTTTTTTTTTAATTTTTTTATTTTTTAGGCATCACTGCCCTCAGGTGGTGGGAGTAGGAGGCCCAGCCTTTGCTCCTGGGAGCCGGAATTGAACCTCCACCCCAGTGGGCCGCAGTCCCGCTCACAACCACTATGCCACCAGGGCTCAGCCGACTTTAAGATTTTTTTATTGTAAGGAAATAGCCAGAAACTTGAATGGTGGTTCAGATAAGCTAAGTTAAGACCAGTGTTATATTTATTATAGTAAAAAATTGGAAATCACTAAATTCTCTATAACCTGCCATAAAAATAGTGTTTTTTGCTCTGGGAAAAAATAGTATTTTTCCTAGTATCTCTGAGGATAGGAATATAAATTAATAGTAAATAGGTTATTTGTGAGTATTTTCAAAATTTTTCATGTATATGCCAATAGTCGAATGCCAGCAAGTCTTTTGCTGGGATTTTAGCTAATGTGTATCCTTCCACAAGCTCGACAAGGTAAGATGATGTTAAGATGCTAAAACGCTATTTCTATCTTGGGTACTCTTTTAGTGCAATTCTTTGTTAATGTAAGATGTTAGACTGGGTTTTTGCTGGTGAAAATTAATGGCTTTCCGTGCTGAGCCCCAGTGGCGTAAGTGGTTGAGTGCGGGACTGTGGCCTGCGGGCTTGGTGGTTCAAATCCAACGGCGGTTCTCAGGAGCAGCGCTGGGTAGCTTCCACGACCACCAGAAGGCAGTGATGCCTAAAAATAAAAAATAAAATAATAAAAAAAATTAATGGCTTTAGTTTGAGGCTGATACTGAATTTGAAATTTATTTATGAAGACTTCCAGATAGTGAGAGAGGAAGACAGTATGTGGAAAGAGATAATCTGGAAATAGGAAGAAGTCTGGCCTGAAGATGGGAGAGAAACAGAAGGGAGGAAGAGAGGGTTAATGTTTCCAAATCTTGGCATAAATCAAGTGCAGAAGGAGCATGTGGGTGGACTTGTTCTCATCTATGATGCATACTGATGTACTTTGCTACTTTTTAAAAATATGTTCATCTGTTTTGGATTGTGAAAAAAAAATTATTTTCTTTAGTGAGATTCTGCCCAGTCCCTGAATAGTGAACTGCTAGAATGTTCTGTTAAAGTGCACATTGCATAAATTTAGCTTAATATTAAAGAAGCAACAATACAGTGTAATGAAAAGAACACAAGAAAAGTTGTTGCTTGCCCTCACCCTCTCTCTTGTGCACATTCTTCCCCCTCGAGTTTGCCTGGTCATGTTTTTAGATGTCTGTATGTTTTCTTTGATAATTTCTGTTTGCTTCTCTAATGTTGATTTTTAGATGACTTAGTCAATACATCTCTTGAGTCACGTCAAGTGGTCTCAGTGTCTCTGTTTTTTATTTTGTTAATAGCGTAGCCCTCGTGTCAAATAGGGAAACTGGTGGTTTCAGAGTGCTGACAACAGCACAAGGCACACACGTGCTACATCTAATAATGCTAATCAGATCACTTGTTGAAGAATAAAGGCACATCTTCAGGACTAAGATGCGCCTGACGTGTGCCGTGATATTTTCAACTGCCTCCTAGGCCTGTGAAAGCTGGGCGATGAATGAGGAAGACCAGAGAATTGATGACTATGTATGACGGTGTTGCCGAAGACTATTGAAATTGCCAAGGATTGCCAGAGTGCTGAGCACATCTTTCGTGGAGGAAGCACAGCTAGAATGGTCCTTAGAGGTGATGATGGCAAGAATCTGTCTCATGTACTTCAGATACGTATTCAAGAGAGACCAGTCTCTGAAAAATGGCATTAGTGCCTGGGGAAGTCGAATATCAGCCAAAAAGACAGTTAACGAGATGGGTTGTTCCTGGCTGTATCAGTGGCTTCAAATATAGCAACTATTGTAGCATGGCATAGGACTGGGGCAGTGATTTATTCTCTTGTGCATAGGGTCACTGTTGTTAGGACCGACTCGACAGAACTTAACAACAGGTAATGTATGAAAAAGTGTCACAGCGGTTGGAATGGAGGAAAATGGCCTTTTATGACAGTAAGGTAGACAAGAAAAAAGTAAAAGAAATGTTTGGAGCAGTAAGCACAAGATTAGACAAACAATGATTGTGTTAAAGTAAGACATCATATTAGTCAATGCTGTTATTTTTAATTTTGCTAGTATAGTTTGCCTGTATTTGATTTTTAAGTAGAGTGTGTTTTATAGTTATATAAGGGTTGTCATCATAAGGATGTGTCTTCTGATTTTATTTTTTGCATACTGTTAAATGACATTGTAATAAAAAATAAGTCAACCTTAGAGAGTTTTTTCCCTCAAAAGAGTGCTAATACATTATTTAATTTTTGAAATATGTACTTTAAACTTTTTTCCTTATCTTGCATGTCATTATACTGTTAGCCTTACATATTCAAAGGGGTCCTTTGACCTCTTTAGTTTGTTTGTTTTTTGGGGGGGCATCACTGCCCTCAGGTGGTGGGAGTAGGAGGCCCAGTAGGAGGCCCTTTGCTCCGTGGAGCTGGAATCGAACCTCCATCCCAGTGGGCCGCAGTCCCGCGCACAACCACTACGCCACCAGAGCTCAGCCCTGACCTCTTTAGTTTGAATGATAAACTTCAACAGCACAGGAATGAAATTTGCCCCATTATAGACGGGCAGTTCCTACACAGTAGTATGGCTGCTGCCATTGTCCGGGTGCTTATCCTTCCTTGTACACATGATGAGATGGGCACAGAAAAATGATAGGAAAATTATTGGGTCATTAAAAGTGCTGGTTTCCATTTTATGTTATGCTGTTCCCGACACAAAGAAGCTATCTGAGCATTTCAGATGGGTTGGGGTGTGGAAGTTTCAGAAGATGGCCCTCCCCCTGACCCTCTAGTGTGGAAGCCAAATGGACTCAGGTTACCAAGTATCAACAGGTGTTGGGAACAAAGCAGTTACGTATATTTAAGATTTCTTCTTTGTGGCTGAATTCTGAAAAGTGTGCATATATCACAGGAGATTAATGAAAGTGAGGGTAAAGGGTAGAAAGGCACTAAATATTCAATTATATTTGACTTAGGAAATTGTCATTCCTCTATGACCCCTTGCCCCAGATACCATTGTATTGTTTTATCATCCCGGTTATCTGATTTTACTTATTAAGAAGGTTGGTCAGAAATCTCTTTCTAATCCGTAGAATTTTGTGACTGTGGAGTGGTGGTATCAATATATCATAATCGATCTGCTTCAGAGAGAAGTTTGCAGACTGAGTGTAGAAATGTTTCCTTAGCTCAAAACTTGGGTCTTGCTTCTAGAACTAATCAATCACCAATCCTGTTGCTTCTGGCTCCAGGATAAACCTTGAAGTTGGCATGCTTGCTTCTGCACCTCCAGATGACCCCCAGCCCTGTCACCTGGACCACTTTGGCGGTCATCTACCCGGTCCATCTGCACCGGCTCTGCCTTCCTCCACTCCCAGGTCTCCGCAGAGCACCTACACAATGCAAACCAGTCCGAATCATGGCATTGCTTTGCTCAAAACCCTTCAGTGCCTTTTCGTGAGGGTAAAATTGGAAATCTTCACCTTGACCATCAAGGTCCAACTTGACCAGATCCCCACCCTCTGTTTACTGTACTTTCGCCACAGTGGTCTGCTCTTCTGTCTGCTAATAATACACCCAAACCTTCTTCATTTCAAAGGCTTTTTCTACGATGCACCCTCTAAATTAGAACGAAAACACTAGACATGCTCCAACTCTCTATACCTAATTCCTATTAATCCTTTTGGCCTCAATTTAAATGCCATTTCCTTAAGGAAATAAGGCCTTTTTATACTACTCAATACTTTTGCTTCATTGCACTTATTACAGCTATAATTAGATCCTAGATTCTAGCTGATCTATGGGGAGCTATTTGTTTTTGTGCTCACCCCTTCATCATTAGCACTTAGCACGGTGCCTGAGTCATTGGTGTACAATAAATGTGTGGTTAAATGGATGGATGGATGGATGGATGGATGGATGGCAGTATATTGCTAGCGTCATTTTTCTATGTATTAGCATAAACATACTTAAGAGAGAAATACTGTTTTAGAGTCGTTGCTTTAAAGTACATATGACCTTGTTTTACAAATGTTTTTAGTTTAAGTTGGCATTTTCTAAACCACTAAATATAACCTTAGAGCAATTTGATGTGTGTGTAATGTCTTGTCAAGTAACTTTCAGTAGTGGTTGTATTAATTTAAAATAAATACACATTTTCTTTGAGACTAACATAGAATCACATTGTTAACTATTGTCTAAAAGGTCTTATTACTAATTTGGCTATTCTGAATCTCATTTCCACTCGTGAAGTGTCTACTATTTATTTCATTAACATCCAATTTTCTTCTTGATTCAAACAGTAATGACAGTGTAATGGATTGCATTACACTATAGTTATACATTCATTTTCTTTTTACTTAACTCTTACAGCATTGTATTCTTTTTCATTTTAGCTTGTCAAAAATGAGGGCTTTACTATTCTGATTTGAGATGAAAGACATAATTATTTTTTAATCTGTCCTGTCCTTAGGATTGCTTTCAAGTTTCTGAATAGGGTCCTTGCACAGGGGTGAAGAACAGAGTTTTTTATCCACCCATCTATCTGCCTTATCTGAACAGAAATCAGAGCACTTCAAAGCAATCAAATAAGGTGGACAGTGCTTTAGTCTTGTGGGCGCCTAACTTTGTCATCTCTGTGTATAGTTTACAGGAGTGAATAGTTTTGAAGTGTACTGTTCTTAACTGAAGGAAAATATATACACACATATGTACATACCCTGTTATATATTCCTAAGGTTATTTTACACAAGGTTCTGTCTCATTGGTAAATTCAGGTAGCGCATGTGCGCGCAAATGTGTGTTGCGTGTGTGTTTAATGCAGTCACTTATTTTCAGTAACAACAATTTGGAATACATGCATTATAGAGGAGACATTATAAAAATTCTGTTTTTGTTGCGTGTTAAAACAATATCCTTTTAATGTATTTTAAAACACAATTTAAAGACCTATAATCTTACATGACTGAAATAAATGTTTTCAATTTTAATCTTTTGTTCTGTCAGAAAGCATTTTTCCATTTACATAGATGTTTGTCAGGAAAACATTTCCATTTAAACGTTTTATTTTCAAATTGTCTTGTTATACATATAAGTAAGTGGTTTTTAGGTTTAAGGATTTGGGGGGGGGCATCACTGCCCTCTGGTGGTCGTGGGAGCTACCCAGCCTTGCTCCCAGAGAGCTGCTGCTGGATTTGAACACCAAGCCAATGAACTGCAGTCCCGCACTCAACCACTATGCCACCGGGGCTCAGTCTTTTTCTTTTTCTTTTTTTAAGGTATGCGATTCCTCAAAAATTCCCTCTTAGATAATGTAAAACACTGAAAAATTTTTAGTTGAATAGTTATTTAACTTATTTAATACTGCTATCTATAAAATTCAGAAATATTCTGAAGTGTTTATAAATTAATTAGCTGATTGACATGTGAGTGACATATAAAGGATAATCACTCATCAGTGTTGGTATAATAAACACTTTGAATTTTCATGTTCTTTATATAGCCCATAAAGCAATGATTAACTATAATTATTGTTACAGCAGTTTTTTTATAACATTTTTGTTGTTGAACATTAATCAATTCAACAACTTCTACATGGATAATTCTGCAACATTGATTGCATTCATCAAGTTGTACAACCATTCTCATGATTCTTTTCCAATGTATTCTTTCCCCTCTTATTCATCCTCACTACCCCTGTGTGTTTTCTATCTTGTTTTACAAGTTGTTATTGATGCTTTGATCCCCTAGCAGATCTTTAAAGAGCACACTTGTCAAGGTAGACATTCTTTACTTGTTAAGCTAACCTATTATTTGATTTTAAGAAGACTATTTTTAACTTAAGGTTTTTTTTTTGTTGTTTGTTTTTTGGGAAGGTATCACTGCGCTTTGGTGGTCATGGGAGCTCAATTTAAGTTTTAAAGGTTTTAGGACACTAGTTTCAGGAGTTTGTCCAGCCTACATGACGTCAGAAAGACTGTATTCTATGACAATCTGAATTTCTGTTCTGCATTTCCCACCTTTTGACCTAAGACTCTTCTGTAAGGAACCCTTGTAGCATAGTAGGTCAGCAGTTTTCTCCAGTGACTCCATGTGAAAAAAGATGAGTCTGTCTATTCTTAGAAAGATTTAAGGTCTTGAGAACCTAAGGGGGAAGTTGTATGATGCCATATCATGTCACTGTGAGTCAGAATAGAGTGGTGGTAGTAGCTTTGCTTGGGATTTTAGATCGTGTCTCTAGTGAAAATGCTCAGCGATAGATAACTGGGCACCAGCAGTTCTGATATCAGGCAAAAGAGGTACTTGTTCATGGAGGCAACGACCCAGACATTCCTATCTTCTTATTCCTAACTGCGCCTTCCTTTGCCTTGGATGGCTGCTTGCAATGAAATAGGCACTATGGAATGAATTAGGAGACGGAACAGAGGACACGAGCCAGTTAACCAAGGTGTTCCATTGAGACCGTGACTCTAACCTCCAAGCCAAGAATTTATATATCCCATGAGGGGTTTGGTTGTATATAATCAGACTCAGCAGTGATTCTTTGTTGCTGTTGTAAATGTATCAGACTTAACACTTCAACCTTTTGCCAGATGTTCAACTTAAGGACAGAAATTGCATTAATCAGCTGTGCCATCCTGCCCTTAATCAATACTATTTTTCTATTACCATGAACAGAAACTCCAGACTTCATGAGCAATAGACACCTTTTCCATTTCACTCAGCATTACTCTTCAAGTTCCACCCATATTGTAGCACATACTGGAACTTTGTATCTTTTGCTAGTGAGTAATATTTAGTGGTATGTATGTACACATTATTACGCCACTCATCTGCTTATGGGTGTCTAGGTTTATACCTTTTAACTATTGTAAACAATACTGTAATGAACATTGGTGTGCAGGTATCAATTCTTTTGGGTATAGATCTAGGAGTTGAATTGCTACGTCCATATGGTAGTTCTATTTTTAGTTTTGAACAGCTTCACTGTTTTTCACAACAATTGTACCATTTTGCATTCCCATCAGCAGTGGTATCCAATCTGGCAAGCTTTTTTTTTTTTTTAATTATCATTCTCTGAATTATTAACTCTGTAAGTTCTTTAAACATGACAAATCAATTTTGCAAGAATTTCTTTTTTTAAACCCTGAGAATAAGAATTTAGATGATGCCCCCCCTTTCTCTCTCCCCCTTAATTCTAAAGTCATAAAATCTCTATAATATCAGACATTGGGTTATTTTTAATATTTCATCTATTTCATGATATGTAGTCATATGCTGCCTAACACCTATTTGAGCAACATCCAACTACACACACGTGTGTGTGTATGAATGCACACATATTTACATACATATGTAATAGAGATCAGACATCTTGATTGGAGAACTAGGTGTAGGGGACACACCGTTTCCTGCTTGCAGCATGCATATAGATCTAAAAAGCTTACCATAAACAGCTCTGCTCATAGACTGCAGCGCCCAGTCTCATATATCACTTGTCTCTTCAGGGCTTGTAACACTTTCAATTTAATTTTCTTTTGAAGATACTATTTTGAAGTGCACCATGACTTCTCTATGCCACAAAACTACTGTTAAGGGAGAGCAACAAACAGCAAAGAATATCCATGTGGAAGTGAAACAAAGGTTATTAACACCAAGGTGGAAAACCAGTCAATGCTGTTATTTGCAATTCAGGCATATTTGCTGAAAGTCCAAGGCCTGTACAGATTGTATTGTGGAAGCTAAGTAACACGTGATGTTATATACACATTAATACATCTTTTCAGGGGTCCTCCAACTATGGCCCACGGGCTCCATGTGGCCCGCTGAGGGCATTTATCCGGCCCGCCAGGTGTTTTTGCAGCTGCCGCCGTCCTACTTAGCAGCTCACTCATCCCGAACCCACCGTGCATTTGTTCATCGTTGTTTTCTTAACTATCGTCTGGCCTTCCACCGGTCTGAGAGACAGTGAACTGGCCCCTGTTTAAAAAGTTTGAGGACCTCTGAGTAATGGAGGAGCGTCAAAGAAGAGGAAGGCTCTTGATGACGACAGTGGCAGCAGCAGGAGTCTCTAACAAGAGTCCTGAGGTGGACGTCACAGGACCGGATGGTGTTTCATAGGGTCCCTGTGGGTCGAAACGGACTCAACTGCAGCTACCAACAATCAAAGAGACAATTTTGAATTAAAAAAAAAAATGGATCGCTAGTGGTGTGTAGGGGGCGTGTGTTGGGCTGCTAACTACAAGGTCAGCAATTCAAAACACCCGATGCTCCACGGGAGAAAGAAGAGGCTTTCCACTCCAGTAAAGAATTACAGTCTCTGAAACCCACAGGGGCAGTTCTCTGCCTTCAGCTGGAATTGATTGCACGGTTATGAGCCAGGTTTGGAAGTTTTAATCAGTGAGTGCATTCTTAAAACCATTTCGTTGCTGCTGTTGTGTTGGTCTCGGGCACCATGGCACTGGACTGTGGTGCTCCATACAGTTTTCACCGGCTGGCTTTCCAGAAGTAAGTTACCAGATCTCTCCTTGTATTCTGCCTGCCTCTGGAAGCTCTGCGGGCACCTCTGTGGCGTCATTGCAGTATGAAAGGCCCCACTGATGGAAGTGGTGGCTGCCCTTGAGGTGCATAGGCCAGTATCAAACCGGTTTCTTCCCCTGGGTCCTGGAGTGAATTCTGCTGCTGCACCAACAGAGAGCATATTATTGATACTGACAACAGTTTACTTTATTTTTAAATTCTAATGCTTATTTTGTTATGCTTCGATTGCAATAGTTTAATTTTCCTATCTCCGCTAAGAGAAAAAGTAAAGGACTTTTTTTGTTGTTGAAATTTTTTATGTTTTTTTGGAGGGGGGCATCATTGCCCTCTGGTGGTCGTGGGAGCTACCCGCCTTGCTCCTGGAGAGCTGCTGCTGGATTTGAACCGCCAAGCCCATGGGCCGCAGTTCCGCACTAAACCACTACGCCACCAGGGCCCAGCTCCAGTAAGGGACCTTTAGTAAACTTACTTATTAAACATGAGACCCCTGAAAATGTTTCGTATATTGTTGCTTTTTAATTGTTAAACAAGATCATTAAGATTTTTGCTAAGTTATTTACACAACTGCACATTTAATTGCTAAGAACTCAGGGAAAGATATGAAGAAACCTTGGAATTGTTTTAGTTTTTGAATCTCGGGCAAACGCGACTGCCTTTCGAACCGAAAGGACCGTACAGTTGGTGGGACATCTTTGTTCGGTGTGGCACACTCTTTAACTCTGGCCAACGTCAACAGATTAACAGTTTTCAGACTCAGTGTGTTCTAGTATGACATAATCTACCTTGTTAAATAAAAAAAATGTTCCCCTAAGGTTAAAAGATAATAAATTATGTGTAATTAGTTTTTGACCATGTACAGTTTACTTTTGCTTTTAAAACAGGAAGTTGTAATTCTTTGTTTGGTTTTTACCCTTTTCTAATCTGACAAAGAATTCTACATTGAAAATTAGGGGCTGAGCCCCGGTGGTGTAGTGGCGTAGTGGTTGTGCGCGGGACTGTGACGCACTGGGATGGAGGTTCAATTCCAGCAGTGGCTCCACAGAGCAAAGGCTGGGCTTCCTACTCCCACCACCAGAGGGCAGTGATGCACCCCCCCCCCCCACACACACACACAAAATTAAGGCTGAGCCCTGGTGGCATAGTGGTAGTTTGTGGGAATGCGGCCCACAGGGTTGGCAGTTCAAATCCAGCAGCAGCTCTCCAGGAGCAAGGCTGGGCTTGCTACTTCCACCAAGGCAATGATTCCACACACACAAAAAAATTTTTTTTAAAAAGAAAATTATGTTGGGACAATTTCTAAATCAGTCGTAATCAGACAGTTTTCTTGGAGTGGGGGGGGGGGGACTTAAAGAGATGAAATTGAACATTTGTTTTGTTTGTTCCCTATAGGTTGTTTTCAACATGCCACTGGTGAAAAGAAACATCGACCCAAGGCATTTGTGCCACACAGCCCTGCCTAGAGGCATTAAGAATGAATTGGAATGTGTAACCAATATTTCCTTGGCAAATATAATTAGACAACTAAGTAGCCTAAGTAAGTATGTTTTATATTAAGTAACAATACTACTCTCAAACTGGACTCTTGTGCCTTAAGAGAATTATGAGGGTGTCCTTGGGATTCATTTTTTCGCATGGTATTTGGTGTGATGAATACAAAGCTATCCTGAAACAAAAAGGTGTGTCGTTTTAAGTAAAATCTTGAGTGTGAGAGTCACTTCTGATGGAGAGGTGAGCTCCTGGCTGCGTGGGGCTGGTTTTCCCTCCCTCACTGGGCAGTGGGTGGCGACTACAGAGAGGAGCTGCTCCCACAGGAGTCGATCCTGGGACTGGGCTGTCTTCCCAGACGCTGCTACACCATGGATTCAAGCATTACACTATTCGCGCCACCCAGACATAATAATCTGTTAAATATTTCTTCAAACCTTTCTTTTAGTCTAAGGTAGGAAGACTTTTCCTATTTAAGAATACTTTATTCTTACTTTATAGAGTTTCATATGTGAATTTGTCAAAAATAGTAAATAGAGGCATTAGACCCACTTATGTACAAAGGCCTTATTCAATGTGTATTAAAGAATACCTGTACTCATATAAAGGCACTCCGGTGGATTAAGCCTTGGGCTGTCAACCAGCACGTGTGTGTTTAAAATCCACCAGACACCCTGGGGGTGGGGTTGGGGGAATGAGGCAATCTGGTTCTGTAAAAATTGATAGCCTTACAAATCCTATTGAGGAGTTCTAGTCCATTCTATAGGGGTCCCTATGAGCGGGAATTGACTCTATGGTGTGGGTTTGGGTTTGGGGGTTTGGTAGTCTTATAAATGTATGTGCATATGTGGCAGACATTGGGACCCACAGACCTCCTGTGTTTCCACCAGTATTGGAGCACCCACTGAGTTGTACAAAGAATGGTAGAATAATCAAAAGAAATTGAAAATGTCCGGAGGATCCCAATCTTATTATAAGACTGTTGACCTTTCCAAATTTTACCGCCTATGTTTATCTTTTATGCTAGATATTTCAAATTCAGTTTAACCCCATGTTTTCCTCTTGTTTAACCTCTTGTTTTCTGTTAGAAACTTCTGGTGTGTGTGGCCCTGTTTGCAACACGCAGGACCTTGCTCAGCTTCTTTAAGGGATGCCTAAACAATTCTCCTTGCCATAACACCTGCTTTTTCCCCACCCGAAGAGAAAGAGCTAGGCAATCAGACCTTGGGATTCCTGCAACATTGATAATAGTACTTTGTATGGAAAAACTCATACAACTTATTTTAAGAACAGAGCTCCCTATCAGTTCTCTGGGGAAGCAGATGACGCGCCCCTCTGAAATGCTTTCTGTTCATTTAAGTGCCTACTGAGCAACCCTGAAAATGAGAACATGAAACTCAATATTAGCACCCTTCTGAGCAGCTTCGGCATCTTTAACCTACTTTCCCAACTTCCTCTCTTTTCTTTCCTTGGTAACCCACTCCTACTCTGTAAAATGCCAGGGTTCAGTTGATTCAAGCAAATAAATCACCCCCTGCTGTATGTTTTCTATGTGAGGTCTCTCCATGAAATAACCCTTAGTCCACTTCGTACACCAACTATAGTGGGAAACAGCTCGGTGGGCCTGCAAGATTTGAGGAGGAACACGTGGCAGAGCACTTTTAAGGAGTACAGAGTGGTACAAAAGGGGCTGGTGGTCCTATACCCGTAATCCCACGGCTGTTGGTTCAAACCCACCCTTTTCTTTGAGGGAGAAGGATGAGGCTTTCCACTTTGTAAAGATTTGCAGTCTCAGAGACCCTATAGCATCATGATGAGTGGGAGTTGACTCTGGTACGGGGTCGTGAGTTTGAGTGGTACCAACTATTAACTTCCTTGCCTGCTAATGAAAGGGTTGATGCAGCATATCCACCCAGAAGCTACTTACCAAAAAAAGAGAGAGAGAGAGGGAGAGAGAGAGAAAGAAATCAACCTTTAAAACCTTATGGAACACAATTCTCCCAGGAGGTTGCACGGATTCAGATTCAGCAGCAGCCTGTGGTGAGTGTACAGAGTAGACAACCACTTGTTCCCTCAAGACTGACTGACTCACAACCGCTCTTCTGAAGGGTCTTTTCAGACTGATTGTGGGAAAGATGGTGGCAACCACTTGTTCCCTCAAGACTGACTGACTCACAACCGCTCTTCTGAAGGGTCTTTTCAGACTGATTGTGGGAAAGATGGTGGCCGTTCCTAGGCTGGTGTCTTCTTGGAGCTTTGGACCAGCATGCCCTATCCCAGCAGAATAAAATGAGAATCACCTCGAATTGTCACAGCTTCCCCAGGTGGTCAGAGAAAGGCATGTGGTGAGGTGGATGGAAACAGCAAGATGACAAGTGAGAGGTGTGCTGGCCACAGATGCAAAAGGTGGGTGGAATCTGGCCAGGTGGGACAAGAGAAGAAAGAGCTGTCTTTTTGCTTACTTACTAGAACCATTTACACCTTTTAGAAACCAGCGCCATCCCCAAATCTCTGCCATCAAGCCCCTTCTGACTCAGAGCCAGCGGACAGGGAAAGAGTTCTGGGCTCTCGGAAACATCCTTATGGGGGGACAGGCAGAGAGCAGCTGGTGGGCTTGAGCCACTGACCTACAGTTAGCTGCCCCGCCCTCAGCCCACGGTGCCTCTGCGGGTCATGAGAGCCCCATTATTTTGCATGTTGGGGCACTCTTTCTAGATACTTTTTGCTCTCAGGTAACACTTTGCTTTTCTCAGAGGTCTGACATGAGAGGTGTGGGGTGGTCCTTGGTCAGGCCAGCTGCCTGAAGGACATAAACCGGTCAGCCCCACAGTCTGATGTGCATCCTGACATGAGCCAGCAGTGCAGAGATGGGCCTCTGGAAGACAGAATGAAGTGGGTTGGAGGGGAGGAAAGACCCATGGAAGGGCAAGTCAGAGGGAAAGGGCCAGGCACTTGGCTCCTGCTACTGAGTCACTGCAGAGCTACCTAGCTACGGAACCGAGCAGGGTATTTCCTATTCCCCAAAAGTTACTCAGACATAAAAAACAATCCTAGTTCATCTTTTGAGTTGCAGGTTTAGCTTCTGAATACAATACCTGGATTTGTGTAATGAATGACTATTTCCTTTTTGGGCTAGGAATGGCGGTTGAATCAACAAAATGCAGAGTGCTGTGCATGGGGTTCCTTCATAAGCGTACGACACCAGTATTATCGCACCTGTTGCTGATGTCACCTGTTGTTTTTTTCCCCTTCTCCATCCGATCCAATGTTAAATCTGTATTTCGGTGCCTGTGGTTGACACGGAGGTGTGGTTCCCAGCAGCAGACCCTCACAGCCTGCCCACGGGTTCCGAAAGCAGCTCCTCTCCCAGCAGGATTCTTGGGGTGCTTGGCAGAAAGGAAGCACCGTTTCAGTGCCAGAATCAGACCTCCCAGAGCAGCTGGTCCCATCCCTGAAGGTGTGTGGGCGTGTGCATCCCTGTTAGAGAGACCACTGAGGCCAGCATGTGGCACCTGTGCCCAGGCCCCTGCACCAGCCAGCCTCCCCTCTCGGGCCCTTTGACTCCTGCCTGCGCCGATGCAGAGGGACCCCCCGACCCTCGCTTGGTTGCAGTGGAGCTGACTAGCTCTGGGGGTCTGTGGTTCCAGGGTAGTATGAACCTGCACAGCCTTATGCCCAGCTTCCTGTGGGGCTGGCCTCATGTCCTGGGCATGCACAGGCCTGGCTCTGCCATGGATGCAGAGCCAGTCCATACCCAGGTTTGGCGGCCCCACGTGCAGTTTCTGCCCATTTCTGACCCACCACCTAGATGCAGATGGCCACGAGGAACTCCTCTGCCCTCAGGTCCAGCCATGAACTGCCCCAGAGCAGACACACGGTTTCAGTTGTGGACATCAGTTCAGTTCAGTTCCCGTGGACATCTGGACCATGGGAAGTGTACCATTATTATGCAACTATGATCAAGTATGACAAAATTAGCATTTTCGTACTTGTGAAAAGGCCTCTTTCTGGAAGTGGGTGGTAGTGGTGGGGGTGTTTGCTATATATATGGGCAGACTAGCCAGAACCTTTTGTTTTTTTAACATAGTTTCATAATTTCTACCTCGTATGGGTGTACTAGTTGCAGAAAAATACAATGTTTTTCCTCTCTGGAGTTTAGTTCTCCAACCACTTTCCCACTTAACACAGTTAGAACCTGGAATTAATTGTAAAAGGCCTCCCAATAGAATAAGTAAATCCATGCAATAAAAATCACATGTATAAACTAGCCAGTCAATCCCTCTCTCAAAGCTGGTTGCTTTCACGCTGATAACTCACATACCTGTGGTCATGTGGTTTCCAAGCATGTTTCCAACGATTAAGAGAGGCCTTAAAAATGTGGAGATAAGAGAAACAGGCACAAATGGAAGGAAGCCTGTAAAGGTGGTTAACAGCAAAGGTAGAAATGCTATAAAGGAAGAGAAATATAAAACCTGGTAAATAGTCACAATATAAAAGCAAATATTCTAGAACATTTCAGGGGGCTTTTCTAGTTGTGCGTAATCATTGGTTTTCATAATGACACCTAGGCTTCAAGAAAAGATTTACGTTTAACTTTATATTTCACTGCAGAAGTTTGTAAGGCAGGCAAGTTTAAAATGCCATTTACAACAGCTGCCATCCGGCATGATTAAAGCCATCATTGATGAATGACATAATCATGATGGAATTACTTGGCCCGCTTGACTATGGCAATGGCTCCAGGAATCTGAGGATAATATGAACATTAAACCCGGAAACCAGCCATAAAGGGCTCCTTGGGGCTGAAGGCTGGTCATCGTCCTAACCTCCTCACACACATCCTGGTTCTTTGTGAGATTTTTCCCTGTTGATCTCGATTCTCTTTTGTTCAGCTCATTACTGAAATTCTTTCCCATTTCATCATTGTCTTATCCAGTGTGGGGGCTCCAGTGGCCTGCGGGATGTTTTACCATTCTCCCTGCCCATCGTCTTTTTCCTGTTGACCACAGTCAGTTCATATGGCCCAGATGAATGGCCAGGGACTCCCTCTTGCTCTTTAGTATGGACAAGGTCCTCTGGCAGGTTGATGGGTGGGTGGGATGGGTAGAGATAGATGTATAGGAGGGTGCAGAGATAGAGCAGATTGATAAAGAGAAAGACAACCAATAACAATTGTTTGCTGTGTGATAAAACTACATGACTCTTGCCCCAAATGAACATACCTCACTTAGTTGAAGAATATCAAACATGGCTCACAGGGAAGCCATGTCAAAGAGCGTAAGCCTGACTCTACATCAAGTCTTGCATTTTAGATGACAGGAGCTGAGACACTAGAGGAGCCTTGCTAAATGCAGTGTATATAAACACTTCTCTGCCATAGGAGCAATCTGATAATCACCTTAGAAATAAATGGAACCCAGATTGTATCCTGGGATCTAAATGTCTCAATGTAGGAAAAGCATTTGTTTTATTAACAGTACCTATAATAATTGACTCATCTTCATGGTGTATATTCACTGGCATAATGTTTATTACTTTATATGTTCTGAATACACCTGAATATTCCTCTTTGTAGATTTTCTAAAATGTTTCCGTAGCTTATTTATGACATAGATATTTCTACTCTCTTTCTCCTTTTAAAATAAGATTATTTTGGCTTCTCTTTTTTAGTAATGAGAACTTACATGACTAGAGAAATACAATGATTTCAGATTTATGGTGTTTTATTTTGCTTTTAAGAACTAAACAGAGAATGTAGACTAAATGATAGAAGCTGAGAATCTCCTGCAATCTGTGTGTGAATGCTGATTTGAGGGGGAAAGACCTTTGTAGATATTCTTTGTAGATATTTTTCCATGTTTATCATTTCTAACCCTTGCCAATGGGGTAGATAAGTGTAAAGCAGAAAGTAGGTGCAGTATGTTTCTACTTTAGGTAAAAACCACGTAACACCATGTAGTAGAGCTTGGATCTTAGACCAGGTTTCCCAGGGGTTGTGTGTTCTATTTGGCTGTATGTCCCACTCTCTCATAACTGGATACTTTTAAAGTTTAGATAGCTTCAAGTAAGGACCAGCTTCAAGAGGACAGTGTGTTTAAATGTTAAATTTGTCCTATGTTTTGGATCACATTAAATGTTTTGGTTTATATTTCATTTTTGCTTAGGTAAATATGCTGAAGATATATTCGGAGAATTATTCAATGAAGCACATAGTTTTTCCTTCAGAGTTAACTCATTGCAAGAGCGTGTGGACCGCTTATCTGTTAGTGTTACACAGCTTGATCCTAAAGAAGAAGAGCGTAAGTTTTTTTTACTTTGTATTTAAAAATATTTTTTTCTGTATATACATTTTGTTAAGTACCGGAAAGATTAGCTTTAAAATCTGCCAAAAACCTGATCTTATTACAAATATTTTCACCCATGACCTTATTGTACATGCTGTAATAAATCAGTAAATTGCTCATTAAAGAGATCAGTATGACTCCAACATTTTTTCCTAATTTTTTTAACTTCTTTTTGTACACTGAATAGCTTTTTAATTTTTTAACATAAACAAAACATTTTAACCAGAACTCTTCCTTCATTCTTATCCTTTACAATCTTTTTTTTTAATCCTTTGCAATCTTTCATAAATTTTTGTCTTAAAAAGTAAGATGGTTTGAAAATTACCTGAAACACTCTAGTTTTGTAGGAGTGTCATTTCACTCTACTTTGCTTTGTGTGTGTGTGTGTGTGTGTGTGTGTGTGTGTGTAAAACTATGAAATTCCAAGCTAGATAATTAATTGAATATTACTTTCTCCATTAGTGAACATTTTTTCAAAATATATTTTGTTGAATTGCACATATTAGCACAAATGCAAGTTATATAATCTAAAGTTGGATAATAAAGGATATCACTGGGACAAAGCAAAAAGGAGAATATAATGCTGGATGTCTTAGTGATTGGACAAATCAAGTTATTTTGACACAATTGAATTTTATGTATAGAAAAGGCAAATGAATACTCTCTAGGCTAAGTGTCCACTATTTGCAAAGTTTTGAAATCGCCGCTCTTTACAAGGCAAAGTGAGACTTTTCTTTTTGCTTTTTAAATTTTATTGGGGGCTCGTACAACTCATCACAATCCATATATGCATCCATTTGTCAAGCACATTTATACATATGTTGCCATCATCATTCTCAAAACATTTGCTTTCTACTTGAACCCTTGGTACCAGCTTTTTATTTTTACCCACTCCCTCCTGAACTGTCCCTTCATCATGAACCCTGATAATTTATAAATTATTGTTATTTTGTCTTGTCTTACACTGACCGATATCTCTCTTCACCCACTTTTCTGTTGTTTTTCAAAACTACTTTGTTGAGGTACAATTTGCATACTATTCAGTTAGCGCATTTGAAATTTAAGTGCACAACGGAGTGGCTTTTAGCCATTCAGTATGCCATTTTCCCCACAGTCAATTTTAGAACATTTCGTCACCCCAAAGAGAAAGCTCGTGCGCATTAGTAGTCACTCTGGGTTTCCCCGCCCCCTGCCCCTGGATGGTCACCAATCTACTTTCTGACTCTCTGGATTCCCCTGCCAGGGTCATTTCAGATGTGGAGCATCCTAACAGGATGTTAACTTTTGGCCTCGCTCGTTTAGCACGGTGTTCTCAAGGGTCATCTCTGTGTGCCATGTATTAGTACTTTATTCTTTGTTGCATCTCTGTATTTCACACTTTGTTTATTCATTCCTGGATGAGGTTTGTTTTCACTTTATATCTATTATAATAGGAACACACATGTGTACAACTTTTTACATAGACATATATTTTCATGTCTTTTGGGTGGTATGTGTGTTCTTAGGAGTAGAATTTCTGGGTCATAAGACTCAGCCCTGGGCTGAGCCCCGGTGGCGTAGTGGTTGTGCGCGGGACTGCGGCCCACTGGGACGGAGGTTCAATTCCAGCAGTGGGGCTGGACCTCCTACTCCCACCACCGAGAGCAGTGATGCCAAAAAAAAAAAAAAAAATCAGCCCTGTGTTTAACCTTCTGAGGAACTGCGAAACTGTTTTCCAAAGCAACTGTACATTTTATATTCCTACCAGGTGGTTGCAATTTCTCCACATTATCACCGACCCTTGAATATAGTACCTTTTTTATTGTAGCCATCCTAGTGGGTATGAAATATGGTATCGCATTGTGGCTTTGATTTGCATTTTCCTGATAACTAGTGATTTTCAGCATCTTCAAATAGTATTTATTTGCCAATTTTTATTGTCTTTGAAGAAATATCTCTTCCGATCTACCTACCTATCATCTATCTATCTATCTATCTATCTATCTATCTATCTATCCATCCACCTATCTCATTAGCTCACTTTAAAATTGGTTTACTTGTCATCTTATTACTGAGTTGTAAGAATTCTATTTCCTTGGTCCAAATCTTTGTTCTTCTTCTTTACAATTATGGAGGTCTATTAGTGATGGTCACAACTTTTCACAAGTCAGGATCAGAGCATCTCCACAGCCAGCAATGAAGTATGTGTATGTCTGTGTGTCCGTCTCTCTTCTGCCTAGGAAGGCTTTGCCTAACACAGGTTGAAACAATGTCGTTCCTATATTTTCTTCCAGAAATTTTATAGTTTTATGTCTTACATTTACGTCTGTGATACACTGAGCGCTAAGTCTTGTGTTTTGTGAGGGAGATATACAACTTCATTCATTTTTATATGGATATTCAATTGTTCCAGTACCATGTATTGAAAAGAATGGTCTTTTGTTTCTCTTTTTGAATCATCAGGGGATGCTTTAAAAAATAAGTAATTAATTTTTTTTCTTTAAAAGCATTAAAGATGGGGAGAGTTATATATGTATTAAATAATATTAACTAAATAGATATCAGAACTTTCTGGAAGTAGCTTTCCTTGCCTATCCCTACAGTTCTGTATAAATTGAATTTGTAAGGATGGCCTATAATTAGTTCATTGGCAGTACTTATCCATCTGGCCGTGCTGTGTCAGTCATCTTGAGATTTATGGCTTTTATCTTGAAGTCTCTTTGTTGAAGAGAAAATATATAGCCTCAAGACAAAATAAAAGATGAGTGTGACAAATCCCATATTGTAGGTATAGCGAGAAAGGCTCTTTGCCTGCTTTTTCACCGCGGTACTGACACAGACTGCCAGATGTCACGTCGCAGAGCAGTCGCTGGAACGCAGGCACAGGTGCCCTGGCAGCGTCACTGACCCTGGTTCCCAGAGCTCCACCGTGCGTGTGGAATGAGTCTTCCTTGTAGGAATGACGGAGATACCGTTTTAAAGAGGATAACTTAAGCATTGTTATAATTGTTCAGCACAGTCCGTGCTATGGAATAAAGTATATATGTATACTTAAACTTCATGTTACATATGTATGAAGTTGCCTAATTTTGCATATCAGGAAATCCCTTGAAGAATTAGGAATGAATTTTTGCATACTTTTATTTTCGTGTCCGACCTAGCCCCAGAGGAAATTAAAAGATGCAGTTTTGATAGCAGATGATGAAGTTGTGTGTGTGTGTGTTGACAATGACACATCACTAATTGCTAGGAATACTAAGGTCCAAGATAGTATTTCAAGAACCTGTAGTCCAGTTGTAGCTATCTTTATAGTACAAGATTAACGATAGCTTAAGTAGCCAATCGTACAGATTACCTTATACTTGAAAATATCTTAGGTAGAGTTTGATTTTGATAGTTCCAATACAATACATATTTATTTACTATAGCTACACAACAGCGTATTATACCGACGATGCTTATTTGTTCAATATTACTTGTATAAGAAAAGGCAAAATAATAAAGTGAAGTGGAAAATAGATTACAGGAGGGAGAAAAAAACCTGAAGTTCATGGAATCCAGGTGTGTCAGGTAGAGAAAGGAAAAGATACTTGGTGGGAAATGTTGATGTGTTTCAGATACCGTTGAGGATATCGAGGGATGAATTAATGCCAATGTAGTTGGTGCCCTGGTCGTATAGTGGTTACACGTGGTACTGCAAATCTAAAGGTTGGCAGTTTGAAACCACCAGCCCCTCTGCCGGAGAAAGGCAGGGTTTTCTACTCCCGTGAACAGTTAGGGTCTCAGAAACTCACAGGGACAGCTTTTCTCTGAATTAGGGGGTGACTAGGAGTGGGGGTGACCTGATGGCAGTGGGGTGAGCGAGGCGATTGGAAAAGTCTGGCACAAAGTAAACTAGAGCATAACGACCGCACGTGAAGCGTACGGTTCTGGACTCAGAGCTCTGTAGCCATGCCAACTTCTAAGTGCTGTCTCGACTTTGCTTTTATAAACGCATTTTTTGTGTCTGTCCTAGTGTCTTTGCAAGACATCACCATGAGGAAGGCTTTCCGAAGCTGCACAGTTCAAGATCAGCAGCTCTTCGACCGCAAGACTTTGCCTATCCCCTTACAGGAAACCTATGACGTCTGTGAACAGCCTCCTCCTCTGAACATCCTCACTCCTTACAGGTGAGCGGGTCCCCGCAGGCGGGGCCCCATTGCACCAGGCCGCGCCCCAAGGTTCGCAGTTCCATCTGTCGCCCAGCCAGCCAGAGAGCTTGCCCTCCACGAGCCGCAGAAAACCTCTGCATTTCTATTCACTTCACGAGTGCTCAAGACTCTTACAGAAGAAACAAGACCTATACAAGGAGTCATTTTGAACACGTTTGAACAAGCTTTAATTTTTTTAAGGAAATGGAAAATGAGAAACAATGAAAAGCTTCCGTTATACCACAGGACTAAAATAAGCATTTTCATTTCTGCGTATTCATACCTACTCTTAATCTATATGCGTTGACTTTGTGCATAATGAATATGTGTTAGTTTTTGAATGTTTCCTTCAAATCTAATGTAAAAGTTGTCATTATTCAGACTTTCTTCAAAGAGCGTTCATGTGATTTGTTAGATGGATAGATTAAGATACACATCCTGAACACAACCATATTCAAGTACATATTTGAAACTCTTCAGTCAGTATGGAAGTTGTTGGGT
Source organism: Nesogale talazaci (assembly GCA_004026705.1). Taxonomy (NCBI): domain Eukaryota; kingdom Metazoa; phylum Chordata; class Mammalia; order Afrosoricida; family Tenrecidae; genus Nesogale; species Nesogale talazaci. The sequence continues at coordinate 505,976 of PVJH01000073.1, forward strand.
GTAAATTATGCTACAAGAATGCTGCTAAGTGATATCTTCTGAATTTGCAAGGCTAATAAATTAATGTTTTGGCAGAGACTAACCGTTTTATATTCTAAGTCATGTGAATCTTCTTTTGGGCTTTTATATTTGGGAGGACTATCTGTAATTACTGGAATTTCTAAAAGAACTTACAGAAAATTTAGTATATAGCAGGGGAATATAGTGTTGAAAATTGTTCAGCTCTTCTTTGAATTATGAGCACCAACTTTGAAAAGTATTTGTTTTTTCCGTTTTCCTAAGTCTTACATCTGATGAGTGAGAATTTATTTTTATTGGTATAGTATTTTAATTTATTTTGACATTGTTTATATGCATACTATATTTTACTAATCTAAGCCAACATTCAAAAAAGTTATTTTCTTGATTGACTCCATAGGTTTTACCAATATTAAACCTTACTTGCTGTTTTTCATTTCAGAGATGATGGTAAAGAAGGATTGAAGTTTTATACCAACCCTTCATATTTCTTTGATTTATGGAAAGAAAAAATGTTGCAAGATACAGAGGACAAGAGGAAGGAAAAGAGGAAACAGAAGGTATTACCAGAGATTCAAAAAATTGAATTATTTTTAGTGCGTACACATTTGTACTTTGCTGCATCTGTTGAGTCTTATCAGTGCTAGACTTTGAGAGTTTTGGTTCATCAAGTCATTTTTATCCAATACTGAAGTCTTTACATCCACACAGAAGCATCATACTCTAATGGGGATCCTTGGACAATTAGATATTATAGTATCTGACACACTACGAGCCATACTAGTGGTTCCCATGAAGAATTTTAATAGCAAAATAATGCTTGCTTTAGCCAGGGCACAAGGTTGGTGAACCCTTCCAACAAAGCTTATGATGAATCTTGAAGAGCAAGTAGGAATTAAATGGACCTGGGAAAAGAAGAGATAGTTAGTGGTAAAGTTGCTTTTAGCTCATAGTTTCTTACCACAGAACATATCCTAAAGATTTGGAGAGGTTGTTTTATTTTCACTATTATCTGCCTGTCCTGTTTCTTGTTTTCCGCTTCCTGGTAAAATTAAATTGATTCTGCTTTATGAGCAAAACTGGATTCAGACAAGAGTATGAAAGAGTGAAGTCTGTCTTCACTATTCCCCTGTTTCTCTGATAGTTAGCCCCACTTCCCTATTACTGCCCACAATGCCTTCAGGCTGTTAGATTCTGTGCTAGATACTTTTCCAGTGTTGTAGCCAGTTTCTCCAGACAGTGACTGACAGGCCAGATCACTCCAGCTGGCAGTGTGTTGTTTGACAAACGTAGTGATTTTCATCTTGAATTGACATGCCTTGGATGGACATACATGCCTAGTTCATTGCTCCTTCCCACTTAAGCTGGCTGGCTTCAGCCATGTGTGCTTTACTGGTCTCCTTTGGATAAAGTCGATTGTTATACTACTCTAGCCCTTCCTACACTTTCTCTCCCAATCAGAACCACTTCTCATTCTAGTTTTCAAAGACCTTGTTGTTTATCGAATGGTGCAGTTATTATGTGTGGAATTGAATAATTGAATTTTTCACATCTCTGTTAGCTAATTGGTGACCTTCCAGATGACATAGCCTAGTTAATGTTGGTCACAGGTAGGTAATGCCATTAATCGTAGACAGTTTTTCACCACTGTAGACCTAATAGTGTCTATTAGGAACAGAAAGGGTGAGTTTTTTTTCATCTGAAAGGTTTTTCCATGTTGACCTCAAATTTTACTACTTATGCTTACTATTTGTACTTTGTAAATCAGCTTGTATTACAGGTTTAAAAACAGCATAAACAGTATAAAAGAAGTATAAGCTAGCCAAAGCTTAACCAAAAATTTAAATCTGCATCTACAGATGTTGCTTTTAACTATTTTCCAATGACATGCTTTGTACAGTATTGATGTAAGAATTTTTTTATTATTATAACTTCTTTTGGAAAACTTAGCACTTCAGCATTTGGTTTTGTACCATTACATCTGTTATAGCAGAAAAATCTAGATCGTCCTCATGAACCAGAAAAAGTACCCAGAGCACCTCATGACCGGCGGAGAGAGTGGCAGAAGCTGGCCCAAGGTCCAGAGCTGGCCGAAGATGATGCAAATCTCTTACATAAGCATATTGAAGTTGCTAATGGCCCAGCCTCTCATTTTGAAACAAGGTTTCTGGTTTTGTTTGTTTGTTTGGATAGTTTAAAAATTAATGATGAAATATTGGCTTTAGTTGTGATGATGTTAGGAATAGGGACATGGTTTATAAAACCCCAAGCACTGTGAACCTACCACAGTCTGACTGTGGGCAGTCATAGTCATTTCTGGGCGGCTTTAGATTTATCATCTGTAGAATGAGCAGACAGTGTAGATGATCTTCAAGGGTTTAGCTTTCCTACAGAGTCTTCATTCCTCTTCGATGTTTGAGTCTACTAGAATTTCTTACTAGACAAATAGGAAATTTGTGAAGATACAGTACTTCAAATTGAGACGCTAAGAAGGGGCTGTATTTTGTATCCTTTTCTTTTCCCTGACTTCCTTTCTGTGCCAAATCCCCTCCCTCAGATTTATCAGGGCTTTCAAAGAAACAAATTCCTTGTCCTTTTTTTCATACAAATGTAGAACAGGGCCTTCTCTTTTGGAAGCCAGGAGGGCTGACTGAGGAACATGGCGCCCTAGCAAGCATAAGCTGGCATCCTTCAGGGAAGGAATGTGTTTGTGGCTTACTGATTTGGGGATGGGAGGAACACATGTAAACTCTAAGGCCTTGCGTAAGGAGCTAAGCACTTGATTGCTAACGGAAAGGTCAGGGTTTCAAATCCACCAGCCACTGGGCAGGAGAAAGACTGCATTCTGCCTCAGTCAAGGCTTGCAGCCCTGGGCACGCTCTCAGCAGTTCTGCCCTGCCCGGTGGGCCACTGAGAATCAAAACTGATTCAATGGCGAGTATTTATTTTAGAAAAATGTATATGTGAGGGATAATGCTAATATGCATTAAAGTGACAAAAGCGATAACATCTTATATCTTACTTTAAGTAACTAACATTTTTAATCTGTTTTAAACTTGTTCTTTGCCCATTTGTTAAAATCCACTTGATCCCCAGAGTGCATTTACAGTTAGCAAACATTATAAACCTTCACATGCTCAAAATAACTAAAATTTTGCTTCTATCTGATCATAAATATACCAGATATATTCTAGTATAAGCTGACTTGAGTATCAGTCGAAGCACCTAATTTTACCACAAAAACTGCATTAAAAAATGTTCTGAGACTGAGCCCTGGTGGCGTAGTGGTTGTGTGTGGGACTGCAGCCCACAGAGTTGATGGTTCAAATCCAGCAGCAGCTCTCCAGAAGCAAGGCTGGGCTTCCTACTCCCACCAGGGTTGTGATGCCACCAAAGGAAAAAAAAAATGTGCTAAAAAACGCAGCTTATACACGAGTATATAGATACACTATATTACTCAGTTCCTTCCAGAGTGATCTTGCACCTGTGGAAATATCCAGAGGCCAGAAACAGTGCAGTCGCCCTTACTGTGTGCCAGCATCAGAGAAGTCCTGCTCCTTGGACTGATTTGGTGTAATGGTAAAAGAGTCCAGTGTGAGATTCCCCAGCTTCTTGTTATTGGTATCCTGTCAAGGAGAAAAAAATGAAGTAGAGTTAAAGAACTCCAAACAGGTTGTTAAAAGCTAATTATCTTTTCTTTTGAATAAGATTACGTGTTATTTTCATGTAATCGCACAATATTTTCAGTGTTGTGAGTTAATCCTCCATTACAAAACAATAAAGTAATGATGATTATTTTAGTAAGTCTAAATTAGTAAGGAAAGGCTGCATGATAAGCATCCTTTGTCTTAAAAGTAAGATTTATGTAATTTCTTCAGAAAGAACCAGCATTCAAAGAATAAGCCTTAAGTAGCGCATGCAGGACGTTTCTTTTCATCAGTAACTCGAGGGAAATACACTGATGTTGATGTGTGTGTGTTTTAGGCCCCCGACGTATGTGGATCCTATGGACGGATCTTACTCCCTTTCTGCCTTGCCATTTAGTCAGATGAGTGAACTTCTGACGAGAGCTGAGGAAAGGGTCTTGGTCAGACCCCACGAACCACCACCGCCGCCTCCCATGCACGGGGCAGGAGATGTGAAGCCCATACCCACCTGTATCAGGTATGTGGAGACAAGCACGTGGTGCCTGCTCTCCAGAGCGTGTGCTATTTTTCTTTAAAGGACCAGATCACCAGTATCGAGATCTGTGGTCGTAACTGTTTCTGTCAGAGCTACTCAGTTTGACTCTTGTTACAAGAAAACAGCCATAAAGTGTACATAAACAAACAAACCTAGTGGTGTTTCAGAAAAACTTTATAAAAACTGGGAATGAATGGGTCAGATTTGCCGGAGGCCATAATTTTCTGGTAAGAGCTGGCACGTTCTCATGAGGAAATTCAGCTAATAAGGATTACTTTAAAAATGAAAGTATGGTGTTGGTTTTGTTAATAGCTTTGTTATTAAGTATATGACATATAGGAATCAAATTAAGGAGAAATTTTTGGAATGTGGTTAAAAGGGTGAATCTGAGGGGGCTAAAAAATAATAATAGCCAGTAGATCTATAGAGACAGTAACAGGATAGGGACATGGCAGGGAAGGGTGGAGAGAAATAGGGAAGCTCACAACAATGAGTGCTGAGAAAGCATTCTGAAATTGATTGTGGTCACAATTGCACAGATATTCTTAACATGACTAAACGTTAACTTGTATGATACGTGTATATATGCCAATAGAACTGTTTTACAAATTAAAATTTAAAAAATAATAACTAAAGATATGGTTATGGATGTTACTTTGAGCTTCGTGGTAATAGTCTAAGAATTAGAGGCAGAGTTGATAGTACTCCGGATAATTTTGTGGTAAAGATATTTTAAACTTTAACTGTCAGGTTTTTATCCAAATCACAAGTTTTGTATTCAAGAAATATTGGAGAAATTTTCCTAAGAGGCCCATAGAGATGGTCTTCTCAACTTTCTGTTACAAAGTGACGCTATCACTGACTCTGGTGATGTTTATCAGGAAGGAAGGAAGACCATACTCGTCCTTTTTGGGTTGGCAATTCATGGTTAATGATTTAATTGGCATGGCATATGGAAAGTCCTGATCATTTAGATAGAGAGACAGCCATGTGTTGGTCACAGGTGTGGATTTCCTGTTTTTGAAAGATTACCTGTATAATATCTGTAAATGTATGCAATCAATCAGAATTGAGAAGTGTATTTAGCAGTTGGAGCATCCAGTACTTGAGCCAGACGTGGCGGGTGGATGAGAGGGTGAGGCCCATTAGAATATTAGAGAGCAACCGGTCACCCGTCCATTTTCTTTTTTTTTTCCTTGGGGGGCATCCCGGCCCTCCGGTGGTGGGAGGAGGAGGCCCAGCCCCACTGCTGGGATTGAACCTCCGTCCCAGTGGGCCGCAGTCCCGCGCACAACCACTGCGCCACCGGGGCTCAGCCCCGCCCGTCCATTTTCTTGGGGGTGTACTATTTGTTCTGATGTCATTGTAAGCACCGCTGAAGAGTTTACAATGTTACTGCATCGACTTGGTATCATTCTGATGGCCATTTATGGGTGTGCAGCTACCTTTTCTCTAGACTTTTCTCTCAGTAATCT
>PVJH01000074.1:0-237500 GCA_004026705.1 Nesogale talazaci
GAATGCAGTAGGAGAAATGACTGTTGTGAAAATACTGTAAAGAAAGGAGAGTCAAGGGATGGCTGACTCCTCTCTAATGGCAACAGGGGAAGCCGGAGGAGGTCAGATATGGTCCTCTCTTCCACACCATTTCATAATACATTCACACCATATAAAATCTCAAGAGCATAGATTATAAATTGTAAAGTGTTTAGGAATTCAAGGCTTTGAGTGTTTGTAAGTACCTTTTAGGGCTGAGCCCCAGGGGCATAGTGGTTGTGTGCGGGACTATGGCCCACTGGGACGGAGGTTCAATTCCAGCAGTGGGGCTGGGCCTCCTACTCCCACCACCGGAGAGCAGTGAACCCCCCCCTCAAAAAAGAGTACCTTTTATATATATAAGCTTTTAAGCTATAAATTCATATAATTTACTTTACTTGAGTTAGCAACCAGTTAACAAGATTCCTGAAAACATATGACTAGGTATTCACTAGCCTGTATAAGAAGGTTTCTGTCTACATGCACACACACACACACAAGCTAGTTTATTGATGCGATCAGTATTTGCTTCTTGAATTTGACTAAATTGTTGTGCAAACATATTTTCTGTTAAATTGTTTGCTAACTAGGTTTACTATGACATGGACAGATTGATTCATAAGAAAAATGAATTAATTGATTGTAGCTTGTTCCAGTTGTATTTTGGTCAATATGGAAATATTAAAGCATATATAAATTAGCAGTTTAGCCATTCTTAAACATCATTCTGCAACATTTCTTGCCCCCTCCATCTACTTAAACCATAGGCACAGAGGAATTACTCCCTCTGGAAAGGTAAGTTTCCCTACAGAGATGTCTTCTGTCTGAAGTTTCAAATTGTGCCCAGCTGAACTGAATATTCTATGAACTATTATGCTCACAGTTATGATAAAAGAGCTGTAGTCATTAAGGTCATTGCACTTGAGGCTTCCATTTGAACTTCCTTGGATTCAAGGCAAACAAAAATCTTTTGTTTTCCCTACTTTCTTCCCCAGCCCAGAGGCAATGTAAGAGAGGATGAGAAAGAAAACCCTTTCTCCCTAGATTTTTGAAACTTTAGAATCTAATGACAGAAGAGAGCTGCAGTTTGAAACATGAAAGGTCAAGGTAGCCTACTAGAGACACAGTGAATATATAACTTCTTATGCAAGTCTCCCAGGCGTGAGATTATTCTGAGATTTCAATCTTATAGTTAAATAGTAATATATCAAAAAGACGGTGAAAATAGTTGCTTTATAAAATGTTCAGGAGTCAGTCATTTAACTCTCACAAAATGTCAGAAGCTATATTCACAGACCTTAAACTTAGGAAACTTGAAATAGAAGCACTTAAGTCAACACCTTTCAAAAATAAACAAACCTCCCTTTAAGATTAGCTTTGAATGGAACACTAAGTGCATAATTTTCTCAAAGCAACCATTTGCCGATTTCTAACTCCTGATAGAATCTATACATCAACAAATTGCTTGTCAGATTTATCTATCTGCCACCAAACAGTTACCTTCCACAAAACCCTGGGGAATAAATGAGCAATTTGTCGGTGGCTCTAAAAAGTTGAATCATAGCCTCAATTATCTTGTAGTGTAGGCACCAATCACCAATAGGCTCACTGCCATGCAAAAGCTTCCAGTGCTCACATTGGCCTCATTTCTGAAATTGGCCAGGCTTGGGCACTGCAATACAGGTATCAGCTCACTCTCTTATGCCGTTGTTTGTCTTCAATTGTTAATGGCATTCTATGTTAATCAGTCTCTCTACTTCACAGCTTGCTATATCAGTCTCTCAGAATCATGAGCTATATGTATGAAGAAAGTAATGACACGACTATAGGGACACTAGATTATGCTGCAAATGACTGCACTTCAGCTAAGCACGAATTCCTAATGTATCCTTTGGCCCAGCTGGAAGACACACCTACTTGACACCACCCAGTAGCTGGCCTATAGTACAGGCAGAGGCATTTAAATATTTTGTTTCCTTCATTATATAAAAGTGCAGTGCAATGTACAACAGTTGCGACCAAACTGAGTTTGTGGTATGAGTTTCAGGTACCTAGCATCACAGTGTTAATAGTTTTAGTAGCCTACTGACATACACTTTGATCTTTTCTTTGTTTCTTACCTTTACAATGATGCTTTGCTTTATTTGTGAATAATGTTCTTGGTGTCTTCCTACAGTTTCTGTCAGTAGTGTTCAGTGTATCAAATCTATTCTTGAAATTCAGAAGGGATAGGCTTAAGGTCATATTTTAGCTCTTGTTTAAAGTTTCTTCAACTTTATCCTAAACTTGCATATGAGCAATTAATGGTATTTTCCACAACTGACTCCTGGTCTGGTTTCAGCTCCTGATATTGAGCTTTTCCATAATGCTTTCCCACAAATGTTGTCATTTTGATTTCTGTGTTTCCACCTGGGAAGTTCATGTGTATGAACTTTTTGTACTGTTAAAAAAAGGCATTGCTATGAAAAAGTCTTTGGTTTCCAAAATTCCATCATGTGGTCTGCAACTTCATTGCTATCACCAAATCTATATTTTCCAACTACTGTTACATTGTCTCTGTTTCTAATTTCTGCATTCCAATCAACAATAGCTACAAAGGCATTAGGGTCACATGTTTGATCAATTTCCAACTGAAACTGTTGATATAATTCTTCAGTTTCCTCATCGCTAGCTTTTGGAATTGGTGCAAAAAGTTGAATAATATTTGTGTTGATTGGATTTCCTTGAAGGTGGATAAATATAATAATATCATAAACAGCACAGTACATTATGGTAAATCCTTTCTGACAAAGAATGTCATGCCATTTCTCTTGATTGTATTATTCCCTATATAGCACATCATATGTTTTTCTGATTCAAAATGGCCAATACATTTTACATCATTCTTCATTTGTTCCATTTCATTTTTGACCACTTCATATTTTTCTAAATTTATACTTCACATATTCCAAGTCCTTGTCACAAGATGATTTTTGGAGCTCTTCCTCCTTACTCTGAATCATACCTCATCAGCAAATGAAGATACTGAAGACTTCACTACTACAGGCTTTACCCAGCTCACATCATCATGGTTTGATTCCTCTCCAAGAAATCAGCTCATCTCCAGTCACATTTCAAGTGCCCTTAGACCTCAAGGGCCCATCCTTAGACAACATCTCCAGCAATGTTCTGCTTTCTTGTTCAGGCTTTTGGTATCTGAAAGTGTTTCAAATCTATCTCTATGTTCAGTTTTCAGAGGCTCCTACCTCCAAATGGAAAGTAGAGTCCTTCTTTTTTCTTTGCTCTTAGTCTGGATGCTCTGCTGGAATCTGTTTGCTTTGGGTGAGCCTGATGAAGACCGAATTAGGAAGTACAAATATGAAAGATCAAATTTGAAAGACTGAATTACTCACAAATGGACCACTAGGTACTACCATGATAAATGGAGAAAACATTGAAGCTGTCTAGGATTTTGTCTGGCTTGGGACCACAAACAATTGTCATGGAGCAATAATTGAGAGATCAAACAATATATTGCATTAGGAATATTTGCTGGACAAGACCACTTTTGAGTATTAAAAAACAAGCGTGTGACTTTGAGAACTAGGGTTTGCCTGATCCAAACCATAGTATCCTTAGTTGCCTCATATGCATATGAAAGTTCTATATGGAATAGGGGAAACAAAGAAGAATGGATGCACTTGGTGGTGCCGGAGAAAAATATTGAAAGCACCATGAAGCACTTCAAGGACAGTCTATTCTGTTGGAAGAAGTAAGGCCAGAGTGTTCCTTAGAGGCAAGGAAGGCAATATTTTCCTTAAAAAGTTTACATGTATTTTCAAAATAGACACATTGGTGGAGAAGTATATAACACTTGGTATAGTGGAGGGGCAACAAGGGAGGGGAAGGCTATCCAGGAAATGGATGGATGCAGTGGATGAATTAGATGACTAGGTATAGAGATGATTGTGAGGGTTGTCCAGAACTGTGCTATGCTCCTTTTGCTGTGCATCAGAACTGTGTGTCAGAACTGATTCGATGGCACCTAACCTCTTGAAAAAACATATGCTGCTAAAATATTGTGATTCTGTACAATTTATTCCTTTTTCCATGTATAAGGTATTGAATTAATTTAGCGTATTTAATGCCACAAAAGTCAATTAAGTGATTGAATTAATTTAGAGTATTTAATGCCACACCAAAGTCAATGAAGTGGATAGAAATATACATCCCCAATAAGGCAAAAGGACCCCTTTATACAAAGAGGTTGTTTCAATAGAAATACCTGGGAATAAACTTGTTAAAGACTTTTGTGTAAAACTATGCCAATATTTGTGATTTTACACACATTAATTTTCATACAAAATCATTGTTTCTTGCTTTTGTATCTAAAATTTTAGGGGGGAGCTACCCAGAACTGCTGCTGCATTTGAACTGCCAAGTCCGCGGGCTGCAGTCCCACACTCAACCACTGATGCCACTGGGGCTCAGGCTATACTTAATTTTTTTTTTTTTAGGCATCACTGCCCTCAGGTATACTTAAATTTTATGATGGTAAAATTGTTTATTCTGTAAGGAAACAAACTGAAACACTGAAAATTTCTGGCAGCATGTTCATTCTAAAAAAACACCATCTTCTGCTGTCTTAATGGGTGATATTTCTCATGTATACATTTATTTTTCCTTCAGATATATTTTTCAATAGACAGTCAGAGGAAAGGGAGCATATACTTGCTACTATGTCCTAATTGAATACGTTTCATCTAATTTCTATCCAGCCCTTCGTGACACAGACCATGTGCTATAGACACTACCGGGGCTTTAAATTCTGTGCTTTCAAGGTATACAGCACATTTTTTTTGGTATACAGCATATTTAATAGGCCACGCCAGAAAGAATCCATGTGGAAACACTACAAGTGATCTGTGCTCTCCCTCAAACCCATCTGTAAGACTTGGACTTAAAGCTGAAACTCTCTCATATAAAAAGAAAGAGATGGCTGCTATCCCAAAGACATAGTACTGTCAGACATTGCACTTTTGTTCAAGTCTTTTTTCTTGAGGGTGTCCAATGAATGATGGGCCAGAACTATCATATACCTACAATTTCAATACTTTCCTTGTCTTATTATGATAGGTAATCACCTGGCTTGGCATGGATTTGCTCTTGTGAATAAATATTAATGAAAGTTTTACCTTCCCACCACTCTTCATTTTTGTGTAAATAATGTCACTAAGTGTTTAATCTATATAAATCAATAGTTCATGTACTGCAGTTTATAAATGGCCTATTATGCTTGTATAACTTCCTTTCTTCAAAGGTATTTTCTATTCGGTACCAGTGGTTAATTTTTTTAATGACGCTACCAATAAAATTAAATTATGCCCCAGATAATGATAATGTTCTCTAACATAAAATGACAGTGATGTTTCACAGGTGAACTAGAGATTTATGTAAACCATCAATATATCAATGATTTTTTTGGCTTGAACTTAATTTTGACTCCAATCTAAGAAAAAAATTGTTCTTAAGGAAAGACTCTGCATAATGCTAACCCTCACGCAGATAACAGTGAAAATACAGGTGCTATAGCAAAGTGTGGTGAAGAAACCAGATGGTGCCCTGTGATCACAAGAAATAGTGCCTGAGGTCTTAAAGGCTTGTTTTCAAACATGCCATCATCTAAGTGAGGTGTCACACATCAAAGAGCACAACAGCCTGTGTGATATAAGGATTATAAATAATAAAATCAAAATCTTATGGAAGGAATGATATCTGAGCTTAAATTGTATACACCCGGTTTGCAGAAATATATGGATTATATATATTTATTGTGCCAACCTGGCCCATAAGAACACATGGAATTAATGAGGTCACAGTTTGAGTGGAGGGCAAAAAGATAAATGGCTTGGCGAGACCCACCTCTCTCTCTTGCTCTCTGGTGATCAGACCAGTGTGCGGCTGCCTTAAATAGCTCTCTGCCACAACTTTTGAGCTACTCAACCTGTGGGACACCCAACCGACAGACCATGCTGCTCGAGCTTGAGGTTCCTTCAAGGCCCATTTTGCCACCCTGTTGTTGTATTCATCACTTGCACTGAGGAGTGTCGGATCCTGTCAACTGACTGACTGCTGTTGACCTGCCCTGCTGTTTGCTGCCTGTGGCCAGACTGCTTTCAATGCTCTACAGAAGTCTCAGCTACCTGCTTCCTTGACCTTGAACCCAGCAGCCCTCATGAATTGAAGGACTTCTTAATATATTAACTGTTTTACAGAAGTGGGCTGAGCTGAGTCCTCTATACTGCTATGTGGATTAAATAATTGTTATATTCATTCATTATATATATAAATAAATCATTATATATATATATATAATCTATCTATCTTCTAGCTAACTATCATCTATATCATGTGTCCTGGTTTTGTTTCTCTAGAGAACCTGTCTAACACACTTCTCCACCCTACTTCCTAGGAAACATAAGACTAAGTATTATATTTTGTTATTATTCTCCTATAATAGTTTTCTCATATCTTACACAGTCCAATATATCCATTCACAAACAATTCTGTTGTTAAATTCCATTGAATGGGATTATGTGCTTGTGGCAGTCATGTGCCTATGTTAATTTTATGATTGAAATGAAGGGTAGAGTCTAGCTTGTTAATCTGGAGATAGCACTTGAGTAGCCAAGGAGGCCTCTGTGTGGGCATGGCTCTCTCCTGAGACTTCTAGGAAATCTTGCGATATTTTCCTCGTGAAAATGTGAAGCTATCTTCCCAAGTTGTTGGGAGTTAGTCTCAGAGATGATAAATCATGGAAAAGACAAGATGGCAGCGTCTGAGAAGTTGGAGAAGTCGGCAGAGAGACCACAAGGCCTTGCCCTGATGGAGGCAGACCTCTGAAGCCGGAGTGGGATGCTGTTGATGGACCCTGAGCCCTGGAAGTGAGGAGCAATGGGAAGACCCCTGCCAGCACTGGGATTCTGCACCCACTGACCTGTGACTTTGTGAGTCAGAAGGAGACTTTATAGACTGATTTCGGGCACATGGGTTAATATCAAACTTATGATTTTGAACTGGACTGGGTTCAATGTTCCTCTTGTATATAATCCTTTTCCTTATATCTATATGTGTGTCTATGAAATTTGTTCCTCTAGCCTACCCAGACTAACACAGTCGTCATCAATGTTACCAGCTCCCTATTTCTTCTGACCCCTCCCTCTCTCTTCCCACATCCCCAGGGAGACATGACTCCTATTACTTAATGGTTATCTATAATGGTTTTCATGTACCGAACGATCTTAAATATACAAAGGAACACACACAAATCTAACATAATTAATGAGGTAAAACAAATTAAAAACCAAAATAGTGAGAAGAGGAAATATTAAAGAACTAGAGGATAATTATGTGGTTCATCAGTGGTATACCACACCCTTGATTTTGCATCTTTTCTGTGTGCCTCTTTGAAGATGGACTTTCCAATTATATTACAGTTGACTTTGGGGTCTGCACTATATCCATGCCCCTCCACATTGACTTGGTTGCCTGGCTTTGAACTTCTGATGCTGGTTATCATTGACACCTCATGATTACACAGACTGGTGGGCTTCTTCCATGTGGGAAGTATTGCTTCCTTGCTAGATGGCTACTAGTTTAACTATGCGGCTTTACGAGCCTAGATGCTTTATCTTTAATAGCTGGGCATTCTCAGCTTTCTTCACCATATTTACCTTCAGCGATCGTATCATAAACGTGAAAATCATACAGTGTCGCATTATTAGAACAAACTGTTCTTAAACTGAGGTAAGATTTAACTAGAGGCCCTAAATCCATCTGCTTCCTTGTTGCATTTGCATGTATACATACATATACAAATACATACATATCTATATATTTACTTTTCATAGGAGTAGAAAACCCAATACTTTTCCTATGGGTGAAAGCAGAAACCAAAATCTGATTTTCAGGATTCCCACATGGATTAAACCATGGATGAATCCCCTTTGACCAACCTAGGAATATGAATTGTCCTTCCACCCAACAAAGAGCATTGTACAGTACATTATGACAAATGTTGCTGTAGATGCCATGAATTCCATTTTAACTCATAGCAACCCTATATACAACAGAAGGCAACATTACTCAGTCCGTTGTCATGCTGAGGCTTTCCATGCATTCACTGTGTTAATTTATCCAGTCAAAGGTCTTTCTTTATCTCACTACCCATTCTCCTGACTTTCTCCCTTTGCCAAGCGTACTGCTCTTCCCAAGTAACTCATCTCTCCTGACTGTAAGTCTACATCATGTATTTCAAATTTTCACCTCAGAGACAATTCTGAATGTCCTTCTTTTCCAAAAACAATTTTTTTCTTTTGGCAGACGAGGATATTTTTAATATTCTTCATTGACACCATATTTCAAGTGCACCAGTTCTTCTTCAATCTTCCTTATTCAATTTCCAATGCATATGAGACAATTGGAAATACCATGATATGGGTCAGGTGCACTTTACTCCTCAAAGTGACACCTTTGATTTTCTACATATTTTGAGCAGATTTAACCAATGCAATCTGTTATTTGCCTCTTGGATTTTGCTTCCATAAATGCTGATTACAGATCCAAGAAAGGCAAAATCCTTCACAGCTTTAAACGTTTCTCCACTTATCATGATGTTTACTGGTGCAGCTGGGAGACTTTGGTTGTCTTTACACTGAGTAGCAATATATACTGAGGGCTGTAACCCTGGATCTGCATCAGCAGGTACTGATAACTTGAGCATCATTGACTTTGCATTACTGTCTTAATATATCACCTGCACATGAATCCACTGCTCAGAGGAACCCAGACTCAGTTCCTCCTCTTTATTCACTCTGTTAAAGACACACTAATCTCTGTTATCTTTCCTGAACCTGAAAACATGTCCTAACCTCAGGAACTTGTCAGTGATTTTCTTTCTACATGTTATGCTTGTTTCTCACATGTCTACAAGGTTTATTTCTTCACTTTCTTCAGGTCACTGCTCAATTATCACCTTATCAGGAAATTTTTCATGATTCTCCATGTCCTTATCAAAGTCAAGGCTATATTCTTTCCTTCCTTGCTCTCCTGTTATCCATAATATTTAGCTTTACTTACATACTTCAGATTTGTTTAGGTTTCTTAAGCTATTATCACTCAGAGATCTCATGTGGAATATTGTTTTTAACTATATTATCCAGTAAGTACTATGCCTAACCTTGTTGTAGGCACTCTGCATATATGTTTAATGACTTGATTAGATAATGAAAACATATTCCTCTATAATTAGGCTTTTCATCTCTTAATATCACAAACCTGAAATGAACATTATTAGATATATGAATCCTTGGTGCCTTGACAGTTTAGTACAGATGTACTTCTCATCTACAGTGTGGACAAACAAGGTAAGTAGCAGTTACCATAAAACATCATCTGAGCCTATATGCAAGATACTATATACTAGTTTATGTATTCCAATTTCTGATAATATTTTTAGTAATTATATTCACAATTTGGCTGAAAGCTGTGAAAAATCAGAAGATTTTTAAAGATTTTGTTAATCCTTTGTTAAGGATTAAAGATTTGTTAAGGATCAAACGTATGGCTAGAGAACTTCTCAAGAACTGGTATTTGTGCTTCTAGAGAATATAGAGGTCTGTGACATTAAATAACCTTCAGAATTACATTCTAATACAACAAAGTAACAGACAGCAACGCATTTTACAGGAAAGCACAAGCTTAGGAGGAAATGAGCTCTAAAGATAATGCTGAGGTGGTAAACACATTAATAAATTAAAAGAGAAAGAGAATCAAAACATGAAATTAAGACAGGATTCTAAAGGTAACTTGATCAGAACATTAGGAAAGGCAGAGACAGACTGTCGGAGAAAGGTCTGAAGCCAGACTGCAGTATCTTGTACATATTATCCTTTTCCTTTATTTTGGATGCTGAAGGGATGGGCATCTCTGTTACAAGCTCAGCTGCACTTTGGACCATTGGTAACTCTGTGGAAACTTGCCGTGGAGTTAAGCTAAGTCTCCTCTGACATATAGTGACATATAGTGAGATGGAGTCAGCCTGTCTGTCCATTACTATCCACAATTTGAGTAGCTAATCTGAATGAGGGACTTATGACTGAAAGCATATCACTATATTGACATATCATATTGACTTTCTGATAATGTTCTAAAGCCAGTTGAGTAAGAGAGAGAAAATGCCAGTGGCTACATATTGTGGCATCAATTCTCTGCTAGATGGATCAATTCAATTTATATATTACCTCCAGCTACATTCTTAAAATCTATAGTTTTGTTCTGTCTTCAGTACACAGCTCACTGCTTAAATAATTGCAGATTCTAATTAATTTTTAAAAAGATTAAGCAGCCTTTACATAAAAATGTGCGAACATTTTTATTTTAACAACTCTTAATTATTTACTAATTTAACTCAGTGGATTCACCTTTTGTCCTTTCTTCCTTTAATTTTCCTAAAGATAAATATTCCTCAAATTTTCCACGTTAATGCAAGAAGTTATTTTGACTATTTTTATCAGTGGAAGAAAACTAATATGTATATATATTTTAGACCCATTAAATTCAATTATCAAAAATTATCAGTTCTGAATTAAAAATTCTCTCACCTCACTTCTAAATACCTCTCTCTTTCAATAATGAGATTTTAACATTCACTTGTAATATTCAATGTTGTAAGAGGAAAATTAAGAATGTATCACCTCAAAAATTCCTCTAGCAAAATATATGAAAATACATGATACTGAGACTTTTCCTCTGTGCAATTTTTCTATGAAATGGACAACCTCAGAGGATAATCCAGCACATCATACCACTGGCAGGAAATTGTGTTCTTGAAATACACAAAAGAATGCAATGTAAATGATTTCTATGTGTGTTCAGAATTTTCTGTACATATTGGTAATAAAGAAAAAATATTCAAGATGCATTCTTCAGTAGTATTGATTCATTTGAATTACAGTAGTGTGTAGAATATTGATTATACAAAGGATTTTCAGAGGAACAAACTAATCTGACTTCTCCAGATGGAGTACACAGAAGTCAAATTGAGGATATCTGCGGAAAGAGACTATGAGATCCTCAATGTCAGCATCTACAGACATGGTAGGGGCCAACCATGGAACAAACCATCAATTGCTCATATATAAGTTGAAGTTGAAGAACATTAAAGCAAATCAGCAAGATCCAAAATGCAACCATGAAGATATCACAACTGAATTTTGAGACTATATCAAGAAATGCATTTGACACATTAAAGTCTAATGGCAGAATACCAAGCAAACTGTGTGATAACCTCAACAACATCGTACAATGAGACAGCAAAAGGTTATTTTGAAGACAGAAAATAATAAAGACCAAAGTGAATATCAAGGGAGAGTCTAAAATGTGCTCTTGCTCCTAGAGTAGTTAAGGCAATGGAAGAAAGAATAAAATCAAAGAACGGAACAGAAAATTTCAAAGAACAACTCAACAGCAAATTAAAGGTAATGAAGTTTGCAAAGATTCAGAGTTAGAAACACAAAAAGGAAGAACATGTTTAGCATGTATTTACCTGAAAGAACTAAAGAAAAATGTGCAAGCCACACTGATAGAGTATACCGGCAAAATATTGAATGAGGCAAGAAGCATCAAAAAAGGTTGAAATAAAGCACAAGTGTCATTGTACCAAAATGAACCAGTCACCATTCATCTATTGCATCTTGATCATATAATCAAGACCCAAGAGTATTGAAGGAAGAAGACCAAGCTGCACTAAGAGCGTTAGTCAAAAATGAGGATTTCGGAAGTGAAATAGTACCAATAGAAATGTTTCGAGTAGCTCATGAAGCCCTGGAAGCACTGACTCATTTATGCCAATACAATCAGAAGACAGCTATTTGGTCAACTGCCTGGAAGAAATACAGTGTACCCATTCCACAGAAAGAGGACGCAACAGAAAACTTAAATTATAGAATAATATTTTGATATCACACGACAGTAAAATTTGTTGACTACCACTCAACAACAGTTGCAACAGTACTTTGACAGGGACACACCAGAGGTTCAACTCTGATTCAGAAGAGGATTTGAAACAAGGAATATAATTACTGGTGTCAGATCGATATTGACTCCATGCACAGAAGACCAGACAAATGTTTACTTGTGTTTCATTGGCTGTGCCAAGTCGTTCGACTGTGTGGTTCATAATGATGACAGATAACATTGAGAACAAATGACATTGAGAAAAATGGGACTTCTTTTTTTTTTTTTTCGGGGGGGGGGGGAATCACTGCTCTCCAGCGGTGGGAGTAGGAGACCCAGCCCCACTGCTGGAATTGAACCTCTGTCCCACTGGGCCGCAATCCCACGCACAATCACTACGCCACCGGAGCTCAGCCCCAAAATGGGACTTCTTGAATACTTCATGTTGCTCATGTGGAACTTGTACATGGATCAAAAGGCAGTTAAGCAAATGTCAAATGGTAATATTGCATGGTTTAAAAATTAGGAAAATTGTGGGACAGGGTTGTAGCTGCTCACCATATTTTTTCATTCTATTCTTAGGAAATAATCATAAAGCCTCTTTCATAGTGAACTATGGACAGCCTTGAAAAAAATGGGAATTCTTTTTTGTTTGTTTGTTTTGGTTTTTTTAGGGGGGAATCACTGCCCTCTGGTGGTTGTGGGAGCTACCCAGCCTTATTCCTGAAGAGCTGCTGCTGGATTTGAACCACCAAGCCTGTGGGCTGCAGTCCTGCACTCAACCACTGCACCACCAGGGCTCAGCCCTAGAATGGGAATTCTTGAACACAGTTTCTCTAACACTTTAATGTTCCGAATTCTAGAACACTTAATTTTTCTAATAAAGAGTCAATACCTGGGAATTTTTGTAAATGGAGAAAAGTAATTATGCATATTTTAAAATAAAATCCTGTGGGACAGGGTTGTACCCTCTAATTACACATATATGGTATGTATTCTGAGCACATAATCAGAGATGCTTGATTATATGAAGAGGAATGTGACTATTAGATTTGAGGAAAACTTATTAACAACCTATGGTATGCAGATAACACAACCTTCCTTACCGAAAGTGAGGATGTCTTGAAGAACTTGCTTATGAAGATCAAGAATTGCAGCCTTCTTTTCTACCTCATGTAAAAAAAATCCTCATAATTGCACTAGTAGTTAATTAGTGATAAGTGGAGAAAAGTTTAAAGTTATCAAGAATTTCACATTGCTTAGGTCCACAATCAATATCATTGGAAGCAACATTCAAGAGATAAAATGAGGCATTGTGATGGGTAGACATGCTGCAGAAGACCTTTGTTTTTCAACACTTCAAAAGGTATTTATGAACAAAGGTATACCTGATCCAAATCAATATATCTTCAATTTTCTCATATGCATGTAAAAGTTGGACATTGACACAATGGTTGCAATAATGGACTCAAGTGTAAGAATAATTTTGATTATGGTTCAGGACTATGCAGTGTTTCAGTCTAGTGTAGATAGGATCACACTACCATGGAACCAATGTGAAGGTACTTAACAGCAACAAAAATATACTGAATGAACTGAGTCAATCTTATAAAAACAAGTACTCTTGATACCACTATCATATAAGAAAATAATCAAGGAGCATGGTTCTCAGACCCAAAGAAGCAGACTTTGATGGTTATGTAGAAGCTAGAATGAAGGACAGGGAAAGATGGGTATGGAAGCAAGAAAATGACTAAATAAGATTTATAAAATAAAAACATACCTAGATAATAACACACAAATATACAGAAACATCAATAGTAGCAGAGATACATAGGTTAATAAACATACATTAACATAGCTGTAATATAAATTAATATGTATTAAATATACTTATGTTATTGAAATATTAAATTGTGTGATTTGTGAATAATCTGGCAATAAAACATTTGAAATGCAAAAATTTCAAAAGAATATTAAATTCAGTTTTATGCAAGTAACAGAATTCCAAATATCAATAAGATAAGTGAAAGTTAGAATGAAAATGGTTGAATGAAGTGTCAGATCACAGATATGCTCTGATAGTCACGTAATTTTATGTGAACTTAAATAACTCTTAATATAGTAGTGTAGGGTTGGAGTCTAGTCTGTCAATCAGGTCACAGCCTGATGGTACCTCCTTATGGTTGTGACCTTCCTATACAGAGGGTCTTAGAAACCTCCCCTCTCTCTCGGCCTTCACCTTCTGGCTCTCTGCCTCTTATGGCTGCCAGAGCCCTGGAAATCTACCCCCAACATTGGATCCACAAAACATTGCACACACCAGTCTACGATATTCCTGAATTCTGCACCATTGAATGTGCCTTTGTGAGTCTGGAGAGGGATGTGTGGACTAGTATGGGACATGAGGATTCACCTGGACTGGGTTCTGATGCTTTTCTGAAACACAATTACTTCTTGATATCCATCACTTTCTTACACATATGAGTATCACTGAAATTGTTTTTCTTGTCAACCCGGCATCACAGCAAAGCCTTAGAAGTTTTATTAAAAATTCCGTTCTAAATTTTAATGTTAGTTTTTATCCACAGGAACTTCATGCACACAATAAATGTTGGCTAAAGAGTTATTCTAGTCCAATGCCATCTTTGCTACTGTTTCTGAATCTATTTTTGCAGCCACTGTGTCAAGTTGTCTCACTGATGTATTTCCCCTTTATGCTGTCCCTTTACTTTAACAACCACAATGTCTTTTTTCAAGAACTGTTTGTTTCTAGAAACCTGTCCAAAAAATGAACATGTCCATCTTGCGCCTTGTAACACGTCTATCATGGAGTCTAAGGAGCTTTCTGACTGTACTTCTTCCAAAACAGAATTTTGTTGTTTTTCTTCTTCTGGTTACCAGGGTATATTGAATATTTTTACTCAAAGGCATCAATTTTACTTTGTTTTCCTTATTCATAGTCTATATTTTGCGTACACCCGAGACAATTGAAAATATCAAGAGATTAGTCTCTAATGGAGATTGAATTCATACCATAAACATGGCTGAGCCCCGGTGGCGTAGTGGTTGTGTGAGGGACTGCGACCCACTAGGATGGAGGTTCAATTCCAACTCTGCAGGAGCAAAGGCTGGGCTTTCTACTCCCACCACCAGAGGGCAGTGATTCCCTAAAAAACAAAAAATTAACCATATAGGAATCTTCACCTGATCTAGTTACAACAAATACAGTTATCATATATTTGAAGCATGAATGAGGAACATTTTGAAGTGATACTATCTGTCAGTGCCATGTGGCAATATGAATATAAACTTACATGGAGAAAAATAAAACACAACCCCCAGGTTTGCCCACATTCTATTGTGAAATTCAAATTCATCTTAAACATATACTGTTTAGACATGAGATAGAAAAATAATGTGACCTCTTTTATGAGGGATGATTCCTAATGAACAGCATACAATCTTCTCATAAAGAAAAAAAAAACTCTTACACAATAAACTACATAGATAAGCCATGAACAAAATTAAGATGACAAAAGAATATTTTCATATCAAGATTTAGAAATAATAGAGCAACTGTACATGTTTTAATGACTGTAATGCACACAGTCAAAGCAAAATAGAAAGTTAAAAAATCAGAGGGAAAGCATATTCAAAGGAAATTATATTAGGGTTTGAAAAGAATTACAAATAGAGTTACTAAAATTGATGTGGCAGTCATGTGCTTATGTTAATTTTATGATTGAAGTGTAGAGGTGGAGTCTAACCTGTTAATCTGGAGATAGTCATTGAGTAGCCGATGAGGCCTCTATGTGGGCATGGCTTTCACCTGAGACTCCAGGGAAATCTCACGATATTTCCCTTGTGAAAATGAGAAGCTGTCTTCCCCAGTTGTTGGGAGTTAGTTTCAGAGATGATTAACCACAGGCAACACAGAATGGTGTTGTCTGGGAGGCTGGAATAACTGGTGGAGAGACCACATGGCTTTACCCTGATGGAGCCGGACCTCTGAGGCTGGGGCAGTCACATGGAGGCCTCTGCAAGCGATGAGTTGCTTCTGCCTCCACGGGATGCTGTTGATGGACCCTGAGCCCTGGAAGCGAGAAGCCATGGGGATACCCCTGTCAGTGCCAGGACTCTGTACCCACTGACCTGTGACTTTGTGAGTCAAAAGGAGACTTTATGGATTGATTTCGGGCATATGGGTTAATATTGGACTTGTGACTTTGAACTGGACTTGGCTGGGATGTTTTCTCAATGTCCTGTTCCTCTTGACTATAAACCCAATCCTTATACTTTTATGCATGTCTCTGATATTTGTTCTTCTAGTGTACCTGGACTTACACAATTGAAAACAAGGAAGAGAATGAGTCTGTGCCAACACATATGAGGTGTTCCTGATAAGAGGAAATATTAAAAGAATTTGAAATGCATGAATCTGCTTTTGAGCTTTAGTTCTTCCATTTTTGAATATTTTGCATTTGCCCTGAGATATGCAACTTATTTCCACCCATCATCTCCAATATGTCTTTTGGGTTTTTGCATATTGAATTTTTACATTATGTTCTCCTATAAACCTTGTCCACCACTCAACTGACAATATGTTGTTTTAATATAGAAAAATTACTAGAAAACCCAGAAAGGCCAATCTTATATACAATTTTGCGTAAGTAATACTGTTGTACATAATAGTAATTATTATTATAATTCTGTTCTAAAAATACTACAAATTTTTTAAGGAACAACAGCTTATCTGCCTATCACAAAAAACCAACACAGTTGGATAGTAGTAATAACTATTTTAAAAATATCCACACTCACATAGAGTAAATTCTGTGGGGTTTTGATGCTGCAAATCTTTAAGAGAACAGGAAATATCACTTTTCCCCTGGATAGCAAGTGGTGCTTTTGAACTGTTCACCTTATAATTAGCAGCCCATCGTGTAATCCACTACGTCACACATCAGTTCTGAATCACAACCATCCAATGTACAAAGGACAGAAACACCCCCCCCCACCGGCCCTGCATATTGTCACATTATTGCTGTGCTTAAACCCATTGCTACAGCCACCCTGGCAATCAATCTGTTTGAAAATATTCCTCTTTTTCCTTGATACTCGACTTTCCAACCATGATTCTCTTCTCTAGATATTGGGACCTTCATACTTAGGATATGTGAAAAGATGTCTCCCCATGATAATTTCTAAGAAGCATTCTGACAATATTTTCCAACTACACCACAATGGAAGACCATATGTTCTGGTCTTCCTTTTTTATTGTCCGAATTTTCCATGCCTGTGAGTTGGTTGTAAATACCATAATTTGGGACAGAGGTCTCAAGCTGCCAAATGACTTCTTTGTTCTTTAACATTTGAAAGGTATCTGGTGCTGCAGAGTTGCCCAGTGTACTGGATCACTTCCTTCCTTGGCTGCTATTTCCATGGACATCATTTGTGAATTTCAAATAAAGTTAAATGGATGACAAGTGAAATATTTTCTGCATTAGTCATGATGTTACTTATTAGTCCAGTTTGGAGGATTTTTTATTTTCTTTATGCTTAAGTGTTATTCACATTGAAAGTCAAAGTATTTGATCTTTATCAGTAAGTGCTTCAAGTTCTCTTGCTATTCGGTAAGCAAGGTTGTGTGATCTGTACCTCAAAGGCAGTTAGAGTTGTCCTTCAATTGTGCAGCTGCACTCTTCTTTATAATATGCATTCCCAGATTATTTGCTCAGTGTACAGATTGAGTAACCATGAATAAATGATACAACCCATGTACCTTTTCTGATTTTAGACCAGAAACAACAGCTCTTGGTCTATGTACAGTTTCCTGATGCGCAGATAGTGTCAGGAAAAGAATTGCAATTAATACTAAGCACTCCATAATGTAGCATTTATAATAATCTATTAAGTTACAATTAATTGCATTCAATAATTTTCGATGAATGCCTAAAGATATAAATCCAACCTGTCTATCATAACCAGATGGCAGTTATATGACCTGTGGAATTAATGAGAATATAGATAAGAAAGAGATTTAGAGGTACCAGTGGACTTCAAAAAGTTCATGGGGAAATATGAGATTAAGGATAATGAAAATTTCCCACAACCTATTTGAAATACCTTATACTGGTACATATTTTTAAAGGGAACTACATGAATTGAGGAAACAGACATGCTCATTTTATTGCACTTCATAAGTATTATGTTGTGTGCATTTCATTTTGTTTTTACAAACTGAAAATTTGTGGTAATCCCACATATTGTCAACATTGTACCATTAGCAGGTTCTCAACCAGTGTGTCACAGTATTTCAAAAATTTTTATTTTACACTTAATATAGTACAGTGTAACTTAAACCTGATTTTATGGACACTGGGAAGCACAAACCTTGGTGTTGCACTTTACTGGGCTGGTTTGAGATACAGTGCGATATCTCTGAGGCATATTTCTCTTCCTACAGCTTCACACAGATGGGCCCGTGAGTTCAAGGGAGAGGGTGATCTCATCAGAAAATTTCCGCTGATGCATGGCAAGCACAGGAATCAGTTACACTTAAGCAGAGATATAACAGGTTACCAAAGGCATCTTGGGAAGGTTATTTTGTTTTATAAGACTGTGGAACAGTTACTTCTTCAGATTTGTAGAAACTGTGACTCAATAATTATGATCACTCATGCCAGTTTTCCTTCTCTGGATGCCCAATTATTTTACTATCCATCTACATCCATCAATCTTATATTCCATTTCCTTAAGCATCATTTGACCTTTTCCCCTAACATTTCCTACACTCTTATATACTGTTATTAAAAAACAAAGACACCTTCATGGACATTGGTTTGATGCTGGCACTTAAGGCTCCATAGCACAGGGTACCCCTGCCCCTGTGGGATCCCAGGACTCGAACTCTTTCAGGAAGTAGAAAGCCTCATTTTCCTCTTACAGAGTGTCTGGTGCTTTTGAACTGCTGATCTTGTGGTTAGCAGTTCAACCTATGACCAGTGTATCATCAGGACTCTCTCCTCTTAGGGTCTGATGAAAGAAGAAACTGACATTCTTATAAAATTTAGAGATCCATATGTCCCCACTGGCCTACACAGGCTACTGTTGGATAAATCAGCGAGGCATACACTCAGCTGAGGAACTAAGATCTTGTAACCGAGGACCATAAAAATCCACCCCCAACCTTCCCCCTACACACACACTCTGATGTACATTAGTCCCAATTGAGTTTTCAAACTTTTCTGTATATCTATACTTTTAATTTGTTCATATTGGGATTTATCTCATATATTTTTTGTCACTGGAGTAATTCTCTTCAAATGTTGTCGTATACTTTTCTCTTTTTCATATATGGACCCCACGAATGCTGAACCTATAGGAAAAGCAAGTAGGGGTTATGCTGGTGATAGAGTGGAGGTTGAGGGTTAAAAGGGAGTTGATGTCAAGCAGTTCAAGAATGAAAATGATGTTTTGAAAAAGGCTGTAGTAGCAATTGAACAATGCTGCTTGATGTGATTCAACTCTGCTGTGGATGGACCCTGAGCCCTGGAAGTGAGGAGCCATGGGGAGACCCCTGCCAGCGCTGGGATTCTGCACCCACTGACCTGTGACTTCCTGAGTCGGAAGGAGATTTTATAGACTGATTTCGGGCATATGGGTTAATATCGGACTTATGACTTTGAACTGGACTGGGCTGGGATGCCTTCTCAGTGTCACATTCCTTTTGTATATAAACCCTTTCCTTATATCAATATGTTTGTCCTTGAATTTGTTCCTCTAGTTTACCTGGACTAACACAAACCCCCAAGATAACTCTGCCTCAGATATGGAAGAAAGGCAAGAATGAACCACAAACAGACATGGGCAGGACACATTGAGATAGAAAATGACCCAATACAAGAGTGATAAAATAACATCAGAGTGCATAGATAGATGTCATAACTCTGAATATTTTTGCATTGAATCCAGCCCTTAAGAGACAGAGATTAAAAGACTGGCTTAGAAAATACAACCCCTCAATATGCTGCCTAAAAGAGACACATCTTAAGATCACAGAAAAATATATATTGAGAAGCAAAGGCTGAAGAAAACCATACCAGGAAAACAGCAATTCAAAAGAAGCAGGGATAGCAATCCTAATCTCAGATAAAATTGACCTCAAAATGCACACCATAAAAATAGATAAGGAGGGACATTATATAATACTCAAGGGAAGGGCAGACAATGATCCAATAAGTGTTTCAAACAAATATTCCATGAATGAGAGACCTGCTGAATATGTAAACCAAACATTCCAAATGATGAAAAAGAAAACAACAGCCTCAACATTTATAGTGGGTGACTTCAATACACCACTCTCTGAGAAAGACAGCTCACAGGGAAAGAAACTCAACAAGGAGGCTAGAGATGTAAACCCAATTAGACAATTTGACTTGATATCTACAGAGCTTTTCATCCAAGTACAAAAATAATCACATTTTTTTCCAAGCCCGCATGACACACATTTGAAGATAGATCACATGCTGGGGCATAAGGTGAATCTACATCAATTTAAGCACATTGATATCATACATAACACTCACACCACTGTGCCATAAGGTTGGAAATCAACAAAAGGAAGATGAGGAGAACTAGAGAAAATAATTGGTATTAAGTATTAAGATTGATGGGCATTGGACCTTCACTCAAGTTCTTCCTCAATACAAGAACACTTTGTTGTATTAAATTGGCATTCCCTGATGCTCACCTTCCTGACATGATCACTGAAGACAAATGTGTGCATAATCAAATAGTGAAGAAAGCTGATGGTGCCCAATTATCAAAAGCTATAGTGTCTGGAGTCTTAAAGCCTTGAATGTAAACAAGTGGCCATCTAGCTCAGATGAAACAAAGCCCACATGGAAGAAGCACATCAGCCTGTGTGACCACGAGGTGTCGATGGGATCAGGTACCAGACATCAAAAATTTTAAAATTATATCATTATAAATGAGGGGGAGTACAGATTGGGGACCTAAAACCTATCAATAGGTGAAGCAACACCCCCTTATGGAGGGGTTGCAGGGAGGAGACGAGCCAGTGTACAGTGTATAGGTACAGTATAGTAATAATGAAGTATGCAACTTTGCTCTATATCCTAACTGCTTCCTCCCACCCACTATCACGATCTCAATTCTACCTTACAAATCCAGCTAGATCAGGGGATGTACAGTGGTACATATAGGAGCTGAAAACATGGGTATGTCAGGAAAGAGGAGCCCTTTAGGACCAGTGGTAAGAATGGTAAAATCAGAGGGGTGGAGAAAAAGTGGGTTAGAAAGGAAAAACCAAGTGCAGGTGTCCACATATAACATCCTTCCTGGGGTACACACACAGGGAAACAGGTAAAGAGCCACATCGAACAGTGTCAGATATGACAAAGTAACCATGATTTGTAAATTACTAAGGCTTTCTTGAAGAGGGGAAATATGGGAAAATGATTCCAGGGGCCTAAGTGGAAGAAAGATGTTCCAAGGATGATGACAAGTAATGTGAAAATGTGGACTGCTTACAATTGGTGTATGTATCGATCATGAGAGTTATATGAGTCCCCAATAAAGTGATTAAAAATTTTAAAATTACATATGTGATATTGCAATACATAATAGTGTAGATGTTTCATATATGAACATGGAAATTTTGAAGAATGGCATTATTTCTTCATTAGTGGGATAGTTTTTATGTCTCATATTGTGTTAATCTGGATTGACTGGAGAGACAAACTCATATATGTATGGAAAAGAGCTTTATATGTAAGAGCAGTTGAATATGGAAACAACATCCCAACTCACTCCAGATCAAATCTGATATTAGCTCATATGTCTGGCATAAGGTCTATAAGGTTCTCTTTAGACTCATGAAACACATGCAATGATGCCAAATGCAGGAAAATCACAAGCCAGTGGTGGGAAGTTCTGTGGACATAGTGGTGTTTGAAGCTTCTCGGCACTGGCAGAGGCCTCTCTGTGACTTCTCCAGCTACCAGGATTCTGTCTGAAGCAGGGTAGCTTCATGATGCTTCTCTTCATAAATGTCTCACAGGGAGTGAGCAGAGAGAAAGTATGTCTCCCGCCCCCAAAGGGGGAAATACAGGAATCCTAAGATTTCTCTGAGGAAGGCCATGCTCATATAGAGGCTTCCTTGGCTAGAGTGTGATTGACAGGATAAACTCCACCTCTATACTTTTATTCCTCACATTTACACCAGATTTCATAACTACCACATATGTTGGAAATTTTGGAGAGACCCTAGAGAAAGTCATCATGCTTGATAAAGTTGATGGACAATGAAAAAGAAAAGAGGAAGACCCTTACCAAAAGGAATTGACACAGTGGCTGCAACAGTAGCTAAGGACAGTTGTAAAGATAGCATGGGACGCTGTTGTGAGTCATTGTGAGTCAAATAAAAACATAGGAGCTCCTGAGACTATCAATCTTTACCAATGCCATCAATCTCATCTTACCCCTGCAAGGAAAGCAGTGAGTTTTGGACCACAAACTTTGCTATTAGCAGCTTGATTCTTGTCCCAAAGTAATACTAGAGATTTTTAATCTTCGAGCAGTTTTATTAAATTTTCATATATACTTATATGAAATATATATATATATATATATATATTTGCATCTGTGCTTATAAAAAGGATCTAGATAGATCTCATTTCTCCATCTGACTTTGGTATATTAAAATTGGTTGAAGAGCGTTCCATTCTCACCACTTTTCCCGTTTGCCTTAACTTGTTACTGATCAAAAATTATTTGATAGAATTTATATGGAATGTATACAGTTTTCTAGATTGTTTTCCATTAGGTGGTTTGAAATTGTGTCATTGATTTATTCATAGAGTTTTCTCGATTTGGTTCAAGTAGCCCTTACATACACAAAATGAAACACAGTCAAGTCTTTTGCCATCTTCACAATGGCCATTACGCTTGTGTTCACTGCTGTACCGAATGTGATAATCTATCACTTTGGAGGTTTTCAATGTTTTACTGACCCTTTACTTTACCAACCATGATGTCCTTTTCCAGAGGACATCCTGATTGATCTATCCTGATTATGTATCCAAGGTTTGTAGGACAAAATCTCGCCAGTCTCACTTCTAAGGAGCATTCTGCCTATACATTTTCCAAAACAGAATTATTTGAAATTCTGGCATTCTAGATTACTTTCTTTTATTAACAATTTTATTAGGAACTCTTACAGGTAACATAATTTAATAATCACGTTTGTGCAATCAATATCACAATCGGTTTTAAGCATTTTTGTTTTCTTGAACTCTTTGATCTTGGGTCCCCTCTATCCCCTCCCTCCCTGACCCTATCCCCCAGGAAGCTTCATTATTATTGTTTCTATTATTGTTGTTTGTGGGAGAGGGAGGCTGTGTGTTACCACATTTTATATATCCATTCATTCACAATTCTGTTATTTGCTCCCCCTGGGTTGTGTTATTCATCAATGCTATTATCTCCCTTTTCTCTTCCTTCTCCCTCTGTTCTTCCCATATACATATGAAATCATTATTCCCATTACTATTTCTGAGAGGTTATCTATTTGATCTTTTATGCATCAAATACCCTTAATAATACAAATGAACATACATAGGTCTAACAAGATTTATGAGGTAAAACAAAGGCCATACTAGTAAGGGGAGGTAATATTAATTAATGAACCAGGTGATAGCTATATGTTTCATTAATGCGGTATTCCTCCCTGGATTTATCACCCCTTCTGTGTGGCCCCTCTGTGAAAGACTGTCCAATTATCTTACAGGTAGATTTAGGGTTTCCATTTTGCCCACACTCCTTGTTTATTTTGGAACTTCTGATACTTATCCCCATTGATAACTCATGATCACAGAGGATGGTGTGCTTCTTCCAAGTGGGCTCTGGTGATTCCCTGATAGATGGCTGTTTGTTTAACTACAAGTATTTAAGACACTAATCACTATATCTTTTAATAGCCAGGCACCACCAACTTTCTTAACCACATATGCTTATGCCCTCATTTTGCCATTTTGTCTTCAGTAGTCATGTTGGGAAGGTGAATACCATACGTGCCACATTATTAGGACAAACAGTTATTGTATTTAAGTTCATGTTAATTAGAGACCCAAAGTCCATCTACTTCCTATTTTATTTACATTTGAATACATTTAGGTTTACAAATTTGTATATTTACATAAATACACATATACATTTAAACCCATATACATTTGAGCACCAGTCACCCAGCAGAGTTTGGTACAACCTTGGTTTGATACCCCAAATGGCACAGGGCCCCTCTCCTGCCCAATGGTGGATCCCTCCGCCAAGACAAGAATTTTCTTTCCCACCTTTTCCCTTCCCTGCTCAACATTCTCTAGGCCTCTAAAAGACAGAATTGGACCCTATTTCCTGCCCACCCACCTATCCTTGGGGCCTCTAGCTGGCAGAAAATGAGCTGCAACCCAGCTGCATCCCCATACCCAAATTGCATGCTCCCACACCCAGGCCAGCAGGTTCCTTCAGAATGTGACTTGAGGGATCGCAGAGGGTGGCTGGAGCACAGGCTTATATCAAAGCCTGATGACTGAGAAGGTCATCCAACCTGCTGTCCAGATTACCAATAGACTGGAGAGAGAGGGAAACCCCAGGGGGATGGAGGTTAAATGCAACCCCAAAGGGAGAGTTGGCACTAGGCAGCCAGCAGAAGCTTAAATACCATTCCCCCAGAGAGAGAGAGAGTCCAGGGTTCTCTGATTCCCAGAATTTTGGCACCAACTTCCTCCAAAATGACATGTAAACAGCAAGTTGCCTCAACAGCCTCAGCAAGAAACCAGGAGAAACAAAATTTAATTTTGAAGATAACCTGAACCTAACAGCAATCATAGAAGAGGCAGAAGTTTACCTGCTACAGAAATAAATTTTCAGAATGCTGATAGAGCAGCAATTCTTGACCTGTGGGTTGCAACCTCTTTGAGGGTTGAATAACTATTTCACAGGGGCTGCCTGATGCATAACAGTAGGAAAATTATAGTTATGAAACAACACTGAAAATAAATTTTACGGTTTGGGGTCATTACAACATGAGGTACTGTATTAAAAGGTCACAACATTAGAAAGGTTGAGAACCCCTGTGCTAGTGTCAGTCAGGATATGAAGGAAGTAACACAGAAAAAGAATGGAACGACAGAAGCAATCAAGGCCACCGACAAAGTGAAATACAAGAGTTAAGAGACCAAGTAGCAAAAGCAAGGAGAGAATTCATAGACATTTCCAACAGACTGAGGAGGCACAGAATTGCACCAGTGACCTAGAAGAGAACCAGGTAGGCTTCAAAAAATGGAAAAGAAAGTCAAATTCAATAACCAGAGAAGTGGAAGAAAACCGGGAAGCCATGTCTGATGCTATGAAAAGGATCAACATCAGAATAATTGGACTACCAGAACAAGATACAATGAAGAAATCAATGACAAAAAATAGCAAGGGAATTCTTAGAGGAAAAGTTCCCCAGCTTAATGGATAAAAACCAGGCAAACATTCAGGAGGACAAAAGAACACCAGATAGACTAAATACGAAGAAGAAGTCACCAAGACATATAATAGTTAAGCTATCCAACTTTGAGGAAAAGAAGAATACCTTAAGAGCAGCTAAGGAAAAGAACACAGTCACCTATAAACTTACCCAAATAAAATTATGCACAGACTTATCAGTAGACACTATGAAGAATAGGAGAGAGAGGAGTAAAATTCTGAAAATTAAAGGAAAATAATGCAAACCCAAGAATACACTATTCAGCCATAGTATCTATCAATATAGATGGAGATGTAAAAGTTTTTACAGACAAAGAAGACTAAAAAAAAAAATACATGAAAAGAAACCAGCCCTACAAGAGATCCTTGCTTACTCAGTATGGGCAGAAGAACAACACTTGCTGAACACAAATAGAGAAAGCCTACTCAGTCATCAATAAAAAGAAAACAGCCCCCCAAACAGCATTGGTTCAATGATGAAAAGAAGAGAATGAAACACACACACATGCACAACACATGGACAAGAAAGGAAGAAAGGAAAACATCTTCCACAAAAGGTACAAGATGACATCACACAGTCCACAGATGGATGTATTAGACCTGAATATAAATGGACAGGACACAGCCATTAAAAGACAGAGGCTTACAGACTGGCTTAGAAAGTACAGTTAATATGCTGCCTACCGGAGACACATCTAGAGATTACAGAAAAAAATAGGTTGATAATCAAAGGCTGGAGAAATATATATTAAGCAAATGGTAATTTAAAAAAATCAGGGGTTGCAATTCTAATCTCAGACAAAATTGATATCAAGATGCAAGTCATCATAAGAGATAAGGAGGGGCACTCTATATTCACAAAGGGACAGTAGACCAAAAACCAATGAATACATATATATATATGTATATATATGTATATATATATATATGCTCAAGACAAATGAAAATTATCAACCAAATGTTCCAAAAGATGAAAAAAGAAATGAAAGGTTCAACAATTAAAGTAGGTGACTTTATTACACTACTCTCCAAGAAAGGTAGATCACAGGAAACAATGTTTAACAAAGCGGCTACAGATTTAACATTACTGTTAGATGGCTTGACCTGATAGCTATTTTCAGACTCTCCAACCAAATGGAAAGGAGAAGGATGGAGGAGAAATGGGGAACTGATTACAATGATTGATATATAATTCCCTCCCAGAAGGATGAACAACAGAAAAGTGGGTAAAGGGAGTGAGCAATTGGTGTAAAACATGAAAAAATTATGAATTTTCAAGGGTTTATGAGGGAGAGAGGGGAAAGCGGGAAGAAATGTAGAAAAAAAAGTCTCAATAAGAAAAAAAATATTTTGGAGGACTGAGCGTTGGTGGAGTAAGTGGTTGAGTGCGGGACTGCAGTCCATGGGCTTGGTGGTTCAAAATCAGCAGCAGCTCTCAGGAGTGGCACTGAGTAATGCCCACAACCACCAGAGGCAATGATGCCCCCCCCAAAAAATTTTGAAAATGATGATGGCAATATACAAATGTACTTGACACAATGGATGGATGTATGGATTGTGATAAGAGTCTCCAATAAAATGATATATATAAAAAAGAAAGAAAAATGGATGTACTATTTTTATGTTGATGAATGTTGTGTATAATATGTACTGATATAGAACAAACAAATTATCCTTAGAGATACTCCTTAAAGGTGGGGATAATTATATTTTTTTTGCTTACTTTGGACAGATGTTCAATAAAGAATAATTCCAGAAAAGGAAATCATATTTGGTAAATAGAGGATCCGTTAAAATCAGGAAAACCATGTCCTGAATGGACATAATAGCTCAAGCTTATCAAAAATCATGAAGATAACGAAGTATGATGCAAGGTATTATTCAATTACACATAAAATTGAATAAATCAGAGGTGAGTTCTTTAAGGAAAACAACAGCAGCAACAAGAGCATCATCTAAAATAAAAAGAATATGATACTGAAGAGTTATCAAAAGATAAATGATTTTTAAATGAATAATTTTAATTTCATAATAAACTCCTAACCTTTGGAGCATCTCATTGTTTTACCTTTATTCATTTAATCATATATGTTCACACATTTTTTGGAAATCTAGAAATTTAACTTTTTATTTCTATCAATAAAGTGTTCTCTAACTATTAGACTTAATAAATTATCATTTTCCTGTGGCATTTATTAATACATTTAGTGAGTAATGATGAAAAGCATATCTGATGATTCAGAAACTTGATAACAGAATTGGAAGACTTTTGCCAACATATAAATTTTCATTAAAGATTTCCACTTATAGCCTTTTTTCTTTTACTTGCTAATTTATTTTCATATGTTAGTTGACATACTTGATTGGTCTCCTTAAAATATTTTTAAAACTATATATTCAACTAAACATGATTATAAAATGTGAAAGATTCAAAAGACCTTAGAATTTCAATAATTATAAGACACCTTTGAAAGTAATCTTAATTACAAATTTTCAAAAGCTGGAAATAATAAACCACATGACCGTGAGAATAACATGAAATTTATAATTCATTGTCTACTAATTAAGAATATGTTATAAACTTGTAAAACATTTGTTAGAATATTATATATGAAATTCTATTATAATGAAAGATAACAGAAAGAATTACTCATAAGAAATTTACTCTTCATGTTAATTTTTTCATAAAAGTGGATAAAAATTATGCATCTGTTTTAAAATAAACAAATTTTTCCCAGATAAATTATCAACAATAATTATTCATAAATTCTAATTATACACAGGTTTTAAAATTGTATTCTTCCACAGAAATTAACTTTAATTTCAAATTACAAAACTTACAGATAACTATTTTATATAAGTATTACTTATATCATTATATAAATTCCCTTTTATAATACCCTGTTCTAACAAAGTAGCATAAAGACTAAATGGAAAAAAAATCTGTGAAATAATGAAAAAGATGATTCCATGTTTAAAAGTGATGGTTAATTTTTAGAAATCTTTCCTGAATACATAGATTTGCTGCTCTTTGTGAATTATAAATCCTTAACAAATATAAAGGTCATTTTGAATCAGAATGGACTCAGTGACAGTGGGAAATGGACATGAAAAATATGACTACTTTAGTGAATCATTTTATAAAAAGCAGAAACAAATGATTTAAGCCTTTCATATTCAATCCATGAAGCCTACAAAGTTCATGCTTAGGGAGGGCCCATCTGGCCTCTCTACAAAAGGGATAGTTTGTACATATGGGCCATAACATATGCATAGTTATCTGAACCAACCCCTACAACTAAATAGTAATTAGCATGGGGCTGGTTTTTTTATGGCAACTTGCATACTAGCAAGTCCTTCCTGACCAATATCCAAATGGACATATGATTACATAAAATGGGTAGTTTACATTTGCAAGCATTTATTTGCGTGCAAAAATGTAGGATTTGTTTAGCTGCCGCCAACTGAAGAACTGAGACCCATATGTTACCCCATAAACTTACCGGTTAGCAATTTGTTATAAGCAACATGCAAATATTATGGTAAGCATTCAGAACGTTTATTCAATGAACCTTATGTTGTAAATGGAAACAGTATGTCAGAAAATTTTGTAATTGCTATTTCACCACTGGTCCCCTTTTATGTGTAGTTCAATGTATCTGAATTCTATAATTTCCAACTACAGAATCAATGTCAATCATTTTTAATATCAAGTAATTCATGGTTCAGTTTTGTTATTGCTGTTTTGGATGGGAGAGGGTTGTGGATGAAGTGAAATGACATGGCATGGCTCTTCTATTTAGAGATTTTATAATTCCTACCAAATTACTGTGGTGGTATTATTAGGTGTTATTGCATTATCTCTGAACCCTAGGCACCCTATGTACAACAGAACAAAACACTGCATGGTTTTGTGTAGGCCTTACAACTATCCCTAAACCTGAACCCAGTGTCAGTCTATCTCACTGAAGTCTTTCCATGCTCCCCTTCAACTGTATCAAACATAATGACCTTCCCCAAGGACTGGTCTCTCCTGATGTGTGAGATGAAGTATTGTCATCCTTGCCTCTAAGAAGCACTCTGGCCTTACTTCTCCCAACAACACAGATTGGTTTGTCCTTTTAGCAGCAAAGACCACCCATAAGGTAAAGTAAAAGACTTCCAGGCCATGAAATAAATAATGCTCAGTGCCTTGGAACAGGAGATCTATAGAGATATATAGATCAAATGTCCTTTGGGCATTTATCAATGATAAAGGAGTTTGCAGCACTCCTTTGAGCAGCGCAAAGGCCATAAGATGGCATAGCTAAGAAGAGACTGTGGATGAAAAAACTATATCAGTGTTTCTAAAACTTCCTAATGCCTTGACCCTTTAATACAGTTCCTCGTGTTGTAGTGACCCCCAACCATAACTTTTTTTTCAACCATAATTTTTTGTTGCTACTTCATAACTCTAATTTTGCTACTGTTATGAATGCAGCCACCTGTGAAAGGATCAATCGACTCCCAAAGTATTCTTGAGCCACAGATTGAGAATTGCTGATCTATATGCTTATCATTTTTGTAACATGTCACCTTTTCTATTAAATACTCCACTGGCAGGAGTATTGTCTCCGTGTTTTGTGTAGCCACTGCACTGGATTATAGAACCCAACATAGAAGCAATGTGCCATGGAGAGATGATTGGTGTCACAATGAAGAAAGGCAGAGGGTAGAGTCATGTGTGATCTTTGGCTCAGAGAAATCAGCACAGAATTAGCTTGGAATTGGTTTCTCACCCCACACCCACACCCACCCCCTACTCTCTGTGAAGCTACAGGATATCAGACATAGCCCCATGCTCTTTTATATAGTGCAACATCATGAAAATGTATGGGAAACTGAAGATAATATCGAAGGGTTCAATGTGAAATGATGAGACACTAATCCACAGAGGAACTTTAGCATGAAGACATGATAGAGAATTGTAGACATTGAGGTAGTTACATAATCTGATGTCAATCTGAGGATTAAGAGTGTAGGAGTGGTGTCTCGACTGTCAATCAGGATATAGTCAATGAGGCCTCTGTGTGTGCATAGCTTTTTCCTGAGAATTCTGGGAAGTCTGGTTTTTCCTCCTTAGAGGCTGGAGAGACTCTCTGCTCACTTCCGTGAAGACTTGTTACTGAAAAGGCTGATTCCCTGTGAGACATCCCTGAGGAGAAGCCACATGAACCTACCCTGATGCAGTCCTGCATGCTGGAGAAGCCACACGGAGACCTCTGCCAGTGCTGAGATGCTTACACGGCCACTGGACTCAAAGTCTTTCTACCTGATGATCTGTGATGTTCCTGCATTCGATGTCTTTGCATGTGTTTCCTGAATCTGAAGAGGGTTATATAGATTGGTATTGGACATATACACTAATATCCAATTTATGATTTGGGCTGAACTGGGTTTGGGATGCTTTCTTAATGTCAATTGCCCTTTATATAAAACTATCTCATATCCATATGCATGTCTATGAATTTGTATCTCTAGTATATGCAGGTAACACAGACATCAACGATAAACAAAGATTTAACAAATGTGCATATGAAAGGAGTGGATCTGACCAGAGCAAACCCTACTTGAAACCATTGGGCGGATTTTGTCTCATAGCAACCCTATTGGATAAAGCATAACTACTACTGTGTGTTTATAAAATGACAAATATTTATGAGAATAGAAACACTCATTTTTCCCCCAAGAGCAGCTGCTGGCTTTGAACTACTGACCTTGTGGTTAGCAGCTCAATACATAACCCATGACAAAGCTATGGCTCCTGAAAGGCATAGGTTAGGGTCAAGGCATATTACAAGTGTAATTTGAGTCTGATATTGCTATTCTAGATATTAAAATGTAAAGAGTAAATTTTCTATTTTTTAGAGCTTTAAAATTTCTCAGCCTAAACATTGGTTAGAGAAAAAAGAAAACAGCCGTATGGTGAAAAATCAGAATTATATAATTTGGGAGATTTTTAAAGGCAGAAATACATTGTGATTTTGAGGCATAGGAGTCTCTTTTCATTAATTGCTCATCTGGTTTATGAAGACTGAAAAAATGGTGTGGAAATCCACATCTGACTTCCTCTGGCTTCCCTATTGCCCAGTAGGCAGAAGTCAGACATGTCTCCACTGTACTCCTCTTTTTACCTCTTCTGATACCAACCATTCCTTCAAAGGTGGTCTACTTGGATGCTGAGCTCAATAGTGATTGCAATGGCCACAGAGAATTCACAAGCAACACACTGAAAAAAATACAGCACCATCTCACTGTCATGGAGTCTATACCAACTCATTGCAACCATATAGGAGAGAGCAGGAATTCCTTGTGGATCTTTGTGGCAGTAGCATTTTCAGTCTTTCTCCCACGAAATGACTGGTGGTTTCAAACTGCTGTTTTTGTGGTTAACAGTCCAACACATAATCCACCATATCTCTAGCACTCCCATTCATGATTAACGGGAATTATTAAGGAAGTGAGCAGGATAACAGCAAGTAGACAAACCTGGGTCCACATCAGCACACCTCTCCTCAGCCAGCAGCTGAATCTCTACTCCAGCCCTTCAACCCCAGGGTCTTTTGACTTCTTCCTCTGTGGGCCAGGAAGCCAGCCCTGCTCTGCTTCCCAGTCTGCTTATATTTTTGCAGTGTTCATGGCTTGATCCCATGGTCTCCTTGCCTTAGTCTCAGCCTGGGCCCTTTACTTTATCCCATGGTCTCTCAGCCACAGCCTTTGGTGCCTCAGTTCTGTCCCCCACCACTTCAGAGAATGATCTCAAATATACTTTACTTTTTATGGTCCTTGGAATTTCTCTGTGTCCCTGGGATGGCTCTTACACAGAGAAGAATGGTTTTCAGGGAGGTGTGACTTTTGACTTTCAACAGACCACATCCTCCAAAAACAACAGGTAGTGGTGGTTTGGTTCATACCTTCAACTAAAGTGAAGGCTTAAAAAACAAATACTAAGAACCAAACTCATCCTTATCAAGTCAATGCCAACTCATAATGATCCTATAGGATGGGACAGAACCACCTGTGAGCTTCTGAGACTGCTACTCTGTATGGGAGTAGAAATTTTCCTTCTGAGACTGCTACTCTGTGTGGGAGTAGAAATACCCATTATTGTCCACAATTTGTGGTTTCAAGCTTCTGCCTATTTGGTGCACACCCCAATGTGTAACCAAAACACCAGCAGGACTCCAGTAGAGACTTAATCACACCTTAATATTTTTCATTAGCATAGCAGAAAACACTTTAATTTATTTTACTTAAAGATCATTATATTCCCAGTGGCGTAGTGGTTGTGCTCAGGACTGCGACCCACTGGGATGGAGGTTCAATTCCAACAGTGGCTCCACAGTAGCATAAGATAGGCCTCTTACTCCCACCACCAGAGGGCAGTGATGTCCCCCCCAAAAACAAACAAATAAAAAGATCATTATATTAGGGACTCTTACAGCTCTTTTAACTATCCACACAGTCATTTTAACAAACCTATTCGCACTTATGTTGCCATCTTTATTTTCTAAACATTTACTTTCCACTTGAGCCCTTGGTATCAGCTCTTCTTTTTTTCCCTTCCTCTTGACCCCTTGATAAAGTATAAATTATAATTTTCCTATTTTACATCAACCATAGTCTCCCTTCACCCACATTTCTGATGTTTGTCCCCCTGAGGGGGTGGGGTGTTATGTGGTGATTGTTGCAATCAATTCCCCCCAACTTCCCCACCTCGCCAACCTTGCCCCTATACTCCTGGTATTACTACTCCCATATCTGTTCCTAAGGGGTTTATCTGACCTGTGCTCCATGTGTCGTGACTCTTATTTGTACTAGGGTACATGTTCTGCTCTAGACAGAACTGCAAGGCAAGAATGGGGTCATGAGAGTGGGGAGTGAAGAAGTCTCAACAAATCAGAGGTATATTTTGTGCTTCATTGATGTTATATTGCAGTTTGATTGACTCATCTCTCCCTTGTGACCCTTCTGTGTGGGGGTGCTGTGGCAGTCAAGTGCTTCTGTTAATTTCGTGATAAAGATGTACGGTTGGAGTCTAGCCTGTTAATCTGGAGATAGCCATTGAGTAGCCAATGAAACCTCCGTGTGGGCGTGGCTTTCAACTGAGACTTTTGGAAAATCTCACGATATTTCCCTCGTGAAGATGAGAAGCTATCTTCCCAGTTGTTGGGAGTTAGTCTCAGAGATGATGAACTACAGACAAGATAAGATGGCAGCATCCGAGGAGCTGGACGAACCAGAGGAGAAGCCACATGGCCTTACCTTGATGGGACCAGACCTCTGAAGCTGGAGAAGCCACGTGAAGAGCCCTGCCAGCACTGAGTTACTTCTACCACCACTGGATACTGATGATGGACCCTGAGTCCTGGAAGCGAGGAGCCATGGGGAGACCCCCACCAGCGCCAGGACTCAGCACCCACTGACCTGTGACTTTGTGAGTCAGAAGGAGACATTGTAGACTGGTATCAGGCATATGGGCTAATATCAGACTTATGACTTTGAACTGGACTGGGTTGGGATGCTTTCTTAATGTCCTATTCTTCTTGTATATAAACCATACCCTTATATCCATATGCTTGTCTATGAATTCGCTCCTCTAGTTTACCTGGACTAACACAGGTGTCCTATTTTCTGTAGATGGGTTTTGGACCTCTGCTCCAACCTCCCTCATTCACACCAATGTCTTGTTCTTCTGCTGCTTGTTCTTGTTCTTCTTTTTTTTCTTCAGTTTTTGGTTTCTATGCCTGTTACCTGATCCCATTACACCTCATGATCACACTGTTTAATATGTTTCTTTCATGTTTTCTTGTTACTTCTCTGCTAGATGGTCACTTGTTTAACTTTAAGCCTTTAAGACCCTAGATCCTATATCTTTTCATGGCCAGGGAGCATCAGTTTTCTTCACCACATTTGCTTATGCACTAATTTTTTCTTCAGCAATCGTGCCAGGAGGGTGAGCATCACAGAATGGCAGGTTGCTAGATGAAAGAGGTTCTGTGTCAAGGGAGATCTTAAGCAGAGGGCCAAAGTCTGTCCACTTCATCAGTGTATTGCCATATAAATATATTTACATAGATGGTACTTTCATTTTTATTAATTAATACAATATTTACATATGCAGGCACCTATGCTTATATCTCTATCGGTAGCTTTGCTTCCTAGATTTTCCTCTGTTTCCTTTTGCCATCCTTCTGTCCCACCAATCTGCTTTCCCTTCTTCTGCCTCTTAGTAAATCTGCTCAGCTACACTGCTGCTGCTTCAACACCCCAGGATCTCTATAGCTTCCTTACTGTTGATTTTGATTCCCTAGTAGTTCTCCTGTCTATGGCATTGCTTGCTAACCCCTTCCTTCCCACATCTCCTGCTCCTCCATGTCCCTCCAGAGCCATTGATACCATTGCTTTCTCCTTAGCCTTACTTTCTATGTCTATCTTATATAGGTAGGCAACTCAACAATAACAGATTCATAACAAAAAGAAAGCGAAAAATTGAATAAAAAGATAAATAAAAACCTACAAAAAACACAAAAGAGCATACACAATTCCAGATCTTTCTTCTGACCTTTATGACTTTCTCCTCACCAGTTCTGGGGGTTATAAGATTTGCCCCTCCGAGGCTGAAATCCATTTTGGGGAATTCTGAGAGGATTTGTGCCTTTGGTTTGCTCCTGTTGCTGATAGGTTATGTCCCCTTCTTGGTTCGACCCACTCTAGGGAGGGTCAGATCTGGCTCAATCGCTCCTGCGTGTCCTCAATATTATGTTCTGTCATGGTATGCTTCAGTAAGACATGTCTTGTGCTTTTGTCTGTCCGACAGTCTTCTCTGTACCTTAGCAGCTCTGTGGAGGGAATATTGTCCTCTCAGCTTGGTGTGCCAATATAGGGTCTCTGTCTCTCTCTGTCTCTCTCTCTGTCTCTCTCTCTGTCTCTCTCTGTCTCTGTCTCTCTCTCTCTCTCTTTCCTTCTAGATTTGCTACTGTATGGGTGTGGCAAGCTAACTCCTCTCCCCATGTAAGTTTAGGGTTGAGGTCAGTTTGGTTTTGATCAGGGCTTCCCCTGTAGCCCTTCCTGTTTCTGAATTCATCCCCATGGTTACTTTGACCTCAAAGTGTAACACAGGATTCTAGCTATAGGCAGAAGCTAGAAAGAATTGTGGTTAGAAAGGCCAAATTTATTGACCATATCTGAAATAGGAAAGTGAAATTCCAATGTTTCTACTCAATTTTGGCAGGTGAAAAGTAGAAAATACAGTAAATTTCTGACTACATATTAAGTACAATTAGCAATAGTTCTTGAGGAAAAGTATTGAGTCTTTTTAAAATTAACAAGTTTACTACTAAATTTTATGAGAAACTAAGCAAAAGCAGAAATATTTCATACCAAGAAACTAAAAATTGATCTTTCTTTTCTAGAAATATTACACTGCTATGTTAGATATACTAAGTTCTAATATCTTCCAACCAACACATGTTTGAAAACCCTCATTTTTATATTACTATTTATATAATTCCTGTGCTACTTTCTAAGAGTTTTCTGACACTCATTCAGCATATATAATTTGTCTTAGAGATGGTCATATTAAAGTAATGTAGGATACATAGAGAATAAAGTTATATAGAATACATATATCTGTTCATATATCAGATATGATCCTTCCAATATCAGAGTTTCATAAATTTGTTCTTATTACCAATGCAAAACTCTGAATATATATGTATATATTTAATTTACACATAGATAATGCTCAAATTATTCCTAGAGTTTAATGCAATAAAACCTGAAATTTAAAATGACATTTTCAAAATAAACAAAGAAGACCTTGAGTCTACCTACAGGAATTTTATCTTATAACTTTTTTCCCATGGAGAATAATTTCAGAGACTACAACAAATATTTAAACTTTGTCCTCTATATACAATGACTGTTACTATCTAATCCTGAAATTTCAATACTATAAGAAAAGGCTTTATGAAAGCATTTGTGAGAAAAAT
This sequence comes from Nesogale talazaci, assembly GCA_004026705.1. Classification (NCBI taxonomy): domain Eukaryota; kingdom Metazoa; phylum Chordata; class Mammalia; order Afrosoricida; family Tenrecidae; genus Nesogale; species Nesogale talazaci. The sequence goes on from PVJH01000074.1 coordinate 36,603, forward strand.
AAAAGAAGAAAAGCATTTGTGAAATGGTTTTATATTTGCATGAACAATTATTAAAACCCCTTGGAATAAATAACAAAATAAACCAAATGTTTAATAATTGTTAACTATGATGATTTCGCATTATTACTACTGCTATGCTAAAAAATGTTCTTTGTCAGACAGATAGATATAGTTGGTCTATATGTAGAGGGTGATAATTCATTGGCACACTGGTTAACTGCTTGGATGGTAACAGAAAGATCAGTGTTTGAATCCACCAGGAGCAACATGGAAGAAAGGCCTGCCAGCAGTTTCCATACATATTACGAATTAGGAACATGTTTTATTGTGAAATTTTATTCTGCCTTATGAGATTGTCTTGAGTCAAAACTGAGTATCACACAACGACTTTGGGAGGAAGCTTCTTAGTGCCTTCTATCGACTCAACATGCTTTATATTTCATCAAATGGAATTATCCTTTTGGAAAACAATATTAAATACACAGTGGATAGCCAAGAGAACAAACCAATCTAATCTACATCACCAATGAATGCTAGGCCCACAGATGTTGAAAAGCAAGAACTTTCCCTTAGAGCCTACTGAAAGCGTCTTCCCCTAGAGTTAAAACCTGGCCTCAAAAACAAGGTGAACATAAATTTCGGTTAAAGATAACCACATGTGTCATTTTTATTATAGCAACACTAAGGCAGAGTGCCTTATATCTTTCACAGTGGAGAGACTCAATATCATCAGCTAAAACTAGGCCAGGAACTGGCTGTGGAACAGATCTTCCATTGCTCCTGTGTGAGTTCAGATTGTAGAGGAAGAAATTTAAAACAAGTCTAAACTAGCTAAAATATGTATGATTTTGAGTAAAGCCTATCAGACATTAAAAAACATTTCAAGAACAGGTTTGAAGCTTTGAATACCTATGAGTGAAGACCTAATGAGACATCAAGAATATCATACATGATTTTAAAAGGCAGGACAGAAAGAAAAGAACAAAGGACGTGTCCAAAAAAAAAAAAAAGCTTCTGAAACTTGCTTGAAATCACAGAGTAACTAAGGCAAATAGAAGATATGATGAAATCAAAGAGCTGAATGGGGAATTTCAAAGGGAAACTGAAGAAGGCAAAAGACAATATGAAATATGAAGACACTTGAAGTAAGAGAGTAAAAAAGGAAGATGTGCAGGATATTTTCAACTGAGTTGACTGAAGTAAACACTCAAGCCTTGAGTTACAATCTCAAAAGATTCTGTGGTCAAAATAATGAATTACAGTGAATAACAAAAGTGGAAATGTTACACAAAGTCACTGTACCAAAAGGAACTAGTCGATACTCAACCAATGATACTGAAGGAAGAAGTTCAAGTAGAACTGAAAGCATTTGCCAGAGAAAAGGCTCCAGGAAATGGCAGAAATGCCAGTCAAAATGTTTCAGCAGGTTGATGAAGAATTGGAATAATGCAATGCATTGTGTATATGAAGGTTGCGTTTTCAGGATTGAGTTTTGATTTCAATCACTTCACATGCTCCTGAATTTTGGGCATTGAACAAGGAAGTCAAAAGAATGCATATATTTGAATTATGGTACTGCCAAACAATATTGAAAGTGCTATGGACTGCCAAAGGGTCAAATCTCTCTTGGAAAAAGTACAGCCAGAATTCTCCTTAGGTATAAGGATGGCCAGATGTTGTTTCATATATTTTGGACATATTATCAGGAAAGACCAAACCCTGGAAAAGGATATCATGCCTGGTAAGGTAGATCAAAAAACCCCAACAACAAACAAAAAATCCTCACTGTTATTGAGTTGATGCCTACTGATATGACCCTACAGGACAGGGTAGAACTGCCCTTTGAGTTTCTGAGACTGTAACTTTTTGTTTGAGTAGAAAGCCCTATCTTTCTCCAGAGGAGTGGCTGTTGGTTTTGAACTGCTGTCTTTGCAAACCACAGCCCTCATAAACCTTATGCTACCAAGTCAAATTTGGGGAACTGCTAAAAAGAGAAAACCTTGACATGATGAATTGACACAATGGCTGAAACAATGGCCTCACACTTAACAATTGTGAAAACTGCTGTGAAAACTGCACAGGTCCGGGTCAACTTTTTTTCTATTGTACATATGGTTGCTATGATCTGGAATTGACTGCACTGCACCTAACATCAACAACTACAGCTTTGGTCAAACATATCCAATTGCCTATCAGACAATTTAAATACCGTCTCTCAATGACTTCAAGCTTAATTAGACCATAACGTCATCCATCAGCACCTTGCCACATTTTTGCCCAATATGATTCTTTGTCTTGTTTATAAAATGCTAAATGGCACCAAGGATTATTTTGTGTAATTGTATAAAGAGGACACTGTATTTGAAACATCCAAATTTTTGTGACTATATATGATCTTTTTCCTGTGTGTTTTCATTAATCAAACTTGACTAACTAAAAGTAACAATACCCCAATTTAGATGACAAAATTTTTAATTGCATTAAACACAAAACTTTTCATTTTTTACATATTTCAGTAAGCATGCTAGCTTATCAAAAAACAAACTGTCATACACCGACTATACTAGGTATCTTTTAGTTTTATCTTGGTTGTCATAAAATCTACTAAAAGTAATACTATATCCACAATTCTTCTTCTCTCTAAAAGATTTAACATCTTAGGAACTCTCTTGAAAATATATTCATTGTTTTTAACATTGCTTCTTTGATTTCATATGAAATTTATGTTTATCACATGATTGCTCACCCAATTACACGACAAAATAAAAGGCATCATCAAATAGTTTAATAGGAATATAAGAAAATGTAGTTTGGTTCATCAAATGATGCAGAAAATAATGTGACAACAAAAAAATCTGATTGCAAGTAAGATATTAGTTGTACTAGACTCTGCCTCCTCATCCTTCGAGACAAAAGGAAAGTATAGACGCTTGAAAGCATAAGTAGAAGAATATGGTCAAAGTAATATCATTTTTTAAATAACATAATGGCAACAGAACATAAAATACTTAAGCTGAAATATTTAATGTGACAGATTCCAGGTTGTGTACAGCAAAGATAACATCACATTCAAATTAGTACTGATCCTGCATTTTTTTTTTATGTTTACTACATCGTTGAAAATAATTATTTAGCAGGTAATGAGGGAGAATGATTCATCTGAGGAGATTTTGTGTGGTCTAACAAAAAAGAAAGATAGGAGCTTTATGTGAATTAAGTGCTATGTATATATTTACATACCAAATTTCTGTAGACTTCCTTATTGTGAATTATATCTAATAACTCATTCCATTAAACAATTTTGTTAATTTAAATAATCAAATATACAGCTATGCCATGGTTTTGGCCACATATACCCAGCTAAGTCTTTCAAATACAATCCCCTAAGATAGTTTATTATATTTCCACGTACTTTTCAATGTCTGGATAACTTAAAGCATATCTTTGCAAAAATCAGATCAGTCTTCTTCATCTCCTTAAGGCAAAACAAAATGGGAGGAAGGACAGGATACGAGAGACCCTGGCCGCTCCTCGAAGCATCTCTGCTGGCCCAGGCAAACGGTGATAGACCTCAAAAACTGCAGCAAACAAACTGACATGATGTCCACGGGTTATCATTATCATCTGTTCTCTCTTTCTTAAACCTGATCGATCTCTCCCTACCACAATGATGCTCCGGGGCATCTGCTTCACTGCTGGGGAGTGATGGACCATTGAGTATCATTAAAGATGGTAGGTAGGAAGGAAGTGGGGAGGGCGGCAAAGTGTGGGGGAGGGGGGACAGAGACTAAAGACAAGGTCAGCGGCAGCCACAAGTTCTTGCTCCTCCTTGTGCCTTTTTTTCCCTCCTGGATTGTAGTGACCTTTCACTCAGGAGCCAGCTGGAGCTGAGAGAGATTTAATTGAAGGGATTCCTCAGATGTGTTTGGAGTATGGGTGATGAAGAAGAAAGGAGGAGGGAAGGAAAGCTGGATAGGGTGGTGCACAGAGAGAAGGGAGTGGGGTGGGGGTACAGGGAGGGACTTTCCATGACCTTCAAAGGCTAATTGCCTGGCTGTTCCTAGGTTCTTACTGGAGCTTGACTTTCGCAGGGCTCCTGGAGTCTGGTCTAGCCAAAGCTTTGCAGCCCCCTCCCGGAACCCTGGCTTCAGACATGCAGCCTGGGCAGCCCTCCCCTGTGACCTCCAGTCCAATCAATAGCAGGCCAGCCAAAGTGGCTGCATCTTCCCTCTGCCCCTCTTGGGCACAGCTACATTAACAGGCTCTGTTCATCCAACTTTCCCAAACCTTTCTCATTAGGCTGAACCTGGTGGGGAAAAAAAATATGGGGTACGGAAGCACTGACGTGTGTGTGCACATGTGCGCTTGTGCGCTTGTGTGTGTGTGTGTGTGTGTTCCAGTTTTCCTCAGTGTTAGTTTAATGGAATAAAATCGAAGCCAGCAAGAGAAATCAAACCTCTCCTCTGGCACTTTCCTCTCTGGCTTGTATCTATTGTTTGCTTCTGAAATTATAAATCACACAGGGTAGCCAGATTAAGAGTTTATCCACGAACACTGCCCCTCCCTAATTCTCCTCACTTTCTAAACCCTGTCTTTATGGGGCTTGTGTGTGTGTGTGTGTGTGTGTGTGTGTGCGTGCGCGCGCGCCCATGTGTGGGTTTTTGTGTTTTTTTGAACATAAGTGAAAAGGAGTCAGTGAATGTCAGCTGAGTTAAATGGGTGACAAGGGAGATGGAGAGAAGAAAATTCATCCCTCCTTGTCTTTGAGAGCAATTTAATTAGGGCTGAGCCCCCTGCGAGTGAGTACGGAAAAGGCTGGGGGTGGCTTGCCTGGGCTTCCTCTCAAGGCAAAAGCGGCCTTGGACACAGCATAAGTGCCTGTACACACACACAAAGGATTTTTAAAGGATCATGTAAGGAGATCAACCGATAAGCAGCTAATTTTGTGTACTTAGGGAGCAAACGAGCAAGTGCACTCTCACAGGAATACCTAGACTAATGGGATTAAGAGAAAGAACAGAAAAGGGAGGGAGGAAAGAGCTTAAGTATTTCACTATTAATGGTAATCACGAAATTTAAAGATTTTTATTGCTTGACAAGATGGCTAGCTGCAGCTCATGGGAAGTCTATGTGTCTGGGAATGTGGATATGTGTGTGGGTTTGTTTGGGGGGCTGCCTCTCTGAATAAGCATGTGTGTGAAGTACAAGTTTATTTATCCATATGCATACAAATATGGATTTTTAAAAATGGAACACTCAGTTATTTTGAAAATTTCCTTAGAAACCACTTCCACACTAATTGGAATCTGTGGAGAGAAAACCTCATATTATGTTCAAATGAATTTCCTGAAAAATCCTTTGATTTGGGAAATATGACTGATCTGCCTGATTACTTGATAAGAAATGAAATGAGCCGCAGTCCTTCAGGACATCACAGACATGAAATGGGGGTTTTATGGTCAACACCATCAGAGCACAGACTCCTCCTTTGAAAAGGGAAGTCCATCAGCCTCAGGGAAGGCTGACATCCAAATTTGTCTTTAAATCCGCTGAAGCAGCTAAAGCTGGCATGGAGCAGTGACAGATTTTTACCCCCAAAGCAGTAATTACCAAATAAATGGCAATAAATAATGGGACAGTTGATATTAAAACATTCACAGTTTAATACTTCAACATTTTGGATGTTACTTTTAGGTTCCAATGGTAATGTTTGATGGAGGAATAAAGTGACTTCAAAGGCAAGATGATTTGTTTGGACTACAATGTAGGCTAATAGATTTTTTTTGTTTTTTTTTGGGGGGGGGCATCACTGCCCTCTGGTGGTGGGAGTAGAAGGCCCAGCCTTTGCTCCTGTGGAGCTACTGCTGGAATCAAACCTCCATCCCAGTGGGCCACAGTCCTGCGCACAACCACTATGCCACTGGGGCTCAGCCCGACTAATAGATTTTTAATATCATGATTAGTTTAGTCAATCTTAAAGCATGCAAGTGCCAACCACGGAGAAGGAAAAACAAGGAGGAAATAAAATCAATAACAGGTACATACAAGAGCAAGTACACATAGCCAGAAGATTGAAGAAAGAAAATCTAGGTCACTGACCTCAGACACAAATGAATGAGAAAGAACATAGCCGTGATTAAGCAAAGGAAAGCGATGCAATGGAGGTAGCTGGGCCCTACTGAAGTGCGACAGGTACGTAAGCAATTACCAGTCACAAACCATTAGACTTTCTTTGCATATGCAGGTCATATAGTCAAACCCATTGATCAATACTTTTACCAAACCTGCTGCTTTCTCCTGGACTGTGTGCTCATGTCTTCTAGGCAAACAATACTTAAAATAAGAGATTGATTATACATTGTAGTTGGTACATTTGAAGTTCTGCAACAAATAAAGATTCTCAGAAAATTTAGTAAAAATGTAATAGAAATGAGCTGTGAGAAGAAAAAATAAAAGATACGATTAGGACAAGCTATGTTCCAAAGTAGTATCCTTCCATGCAGAGGAAGAATAAGGGAGATAAAAGAAGAAAAAGTGAAAAACAAAACCAATAAGGATGAGAACTGGAAGAATAAAGAGGATGAAAGAAACAGAATGAACTGATAAAAAAGAGTGGGGGGTGGGGATAATACACTTAATATCATTTAAATAGTGCCTAGCCCTTATAGCTTTCAAGATTATTCTAGTTTCAGTTACCATACAGAAGTAAAATAACTTCATTCTTAGATTCACATGCCAATGTTCACCAGAACTTGCTCAGATGTAGAAGAGACAATCATCATAAATTTCTTTCTATTTAACCAATGAAATAGAAATGCACAGCTGTGATATTAAATGGTATGCATTAACTCATTATTTATAAATGATATGGGGTCACTATCTATTTAGAAAAAAAGATTCCTTTTAGAAATTCTGGGCTTCCTTAAAAGTAAGAAATTAAAATTCTCAAATATTTAGAGGCATCTCTTATAACTCAATTATATATCAATCTGGAATAAGAACTAGCCAATGTATTTACTGACTAATATGCAGCTATTTTGCAAAATGAAAAGAGTAGTTAACTTTCATTACCTCCATGATTGTCAAATTATTTTTAAAATGGCATCCTCTTTGCTGGGCCAATAATTTATACACACATATATTTGATAATTAACTGCATGTGTAGTTTTTCATTGAAATAGATATATTTTTGCAAGTTAGCTCTGTTGAGAGGGCACCATTTTATTCAGCAATGAGAACATTCTTGGGTAGGAGGGTGTTGGCTAGCTTTAGTGGATGGAAGAGGTTACGAAGGAAATGGATAACACTGGAAAACACACATTCAGAGCTGGGATCTATTCTCTGGGTCTAATGAGCTAATCCAGGAAGAAAGGCACTCCAGAGAGTATAAGGGGTCCACTAATGGACACACAGGGTCTCCACCTCCAAATTACAGGGGGCAGACCAACTGACCTAGGAGCTAGCTGAGACACACACATGTGCATTTTTTAACATTCCTTTCTTGACCCCACTGACATATTCACAAAATAATATAAAAAAGAATGCTACACAAGATACTTTGTAGGTGATTGATATTGAAAATGTAATTATTTTTCATTTTAAATTTTTATTTTAACTAAAATGCATTAAGTGTCTGAATTCCAACTTCTTAAAATAAATGTACTTAAAATAAATATACTTAAGTAAATAAATATAAATATATAGGTTAAAAAACTCAATATATCTCCTTCACTTCTATGCGAACCAGCCCAAAAGGAAAATTGTATTTAAAAACAACAAAAAAGAAAATTGTATTTATGCTAAAACACTTTGAAAGTAGAGATTCATTCTATATATTTTCATAAGCTCTAACTAAATACACATGATATTCAGTGGTCTTAGAGCATGACATACATTTGTGTCCCCTCATTTTGCACAGCAACCAATGAATAGAGAGTCATGTAGAAAGAATTACAATCTGGTAGCTCTGAAATAGCAATGCTATGAGGAAATGATATAAGTCAGAATTAGATTGCACCCTCAAGAAATCATGTTGAATTTCACAATAGGTAAGCATCTTGACAAGTCCTTCTGAGTATGATGAAAGAAGCTTGCAAAAATAGCATAAGAGTGTACACTGGATAACATCTCAGATGCATCAATTTTGTTCTTGGGACCTTTATAGTATTATATTGAACTAGACCGAGAGCAAGATACTACTTTGACCACATCATCAATCCTACTAAAGCCAATGTCAATAAACTTCGTGTAATACAAACTTTAGCAATTGTTTACAAATGTAAGGTTGTACTTTTGGGTTCTCAAAGTTTATTAATCTTATGTTGGTAGTAGTTTTTATTAGGGAAAGTACCCAGACTTTTATATACCATTTAAAATATAGTAGCTCTTTAGAGTGGGGTCCTTACCACATTTCTATACATTCTGTATAGTTCTCTGCCTAATTAATATTCATTAAGGGTGCATATGTGAAGCAGAACAGAGATTTAATTTCCCCACAAATACTGTTATAAAATCTTTGAACCCTACATTCATATATTCATTCATTGCATTTTTATGCTTTATCTACTTAATGAGTTATTTCTATGTAGCTAAATATCTATGTCTTCATCATTATAGTTCTAGCAAGGAGTACTATATCTGACATACAGTTGCAAAAAATAAACATATATGTATGTAATTTTAGTTCATACAGGTAATACCAGCATAAAATTTGGAATTGAAAATTTTAAATTTAATTTGTTTCTTTTATTAATTCTAGCAGGAAATTATCATTCAAATCATGAGACATGATAAAACCATTTTGTTGTTAATTAACTATCCTTAGTTTGATTCAGATTCATAAAGAACATATAGGTTTGCAGTGTAGGACTACTTTAGAAGGTAGAACTGCTCTCTAGGGTGTTTTTGGCTGTGCTCCATTGTGATAATGTGGAAGAAAGGGTCTTGGAGTTTCTTCCATTAAGATTCCAGTGCCTGATCTATATTTACTGCCAAAGAGTTGATTCCAGCTCATCATAACACTAATTATAGTCTCCTAGAACTGTAAATCTTCATTGGAGCAGATAATCCCATTTTTTTTCCTGCTAAGGGGATGCTGGATTTAAACCCAAATATCTAACCAAATATCTAACCTGCATCACCACCTATCAAATTAATGATAGGTGGAAGAGATTATATTGCATTATGTGTGCAAATCTGATGTCGCTGTAAGCATTCTTATTAGATGAAAGCAGTCGAAAAAAAAAGGAGACACAGTGATAGAAGTATAGATGGAAAATAATAAGGTTCTAGAGGACGCACATAACATCTAGAAGCTCAAAACAGCATAGAAATAAAATGTTCAGAATTGATCCATTTGACTGTCTCAAGCCATTATATTTGTAATTTTTCATAAAAAATATAAAACTAATGCAGTGGTATTTCTGTCATATTTAGAACTGCAATATTTGATACCTATAACATAAACAGAGGGAGAAAAAGGACTTCAGGTGCAATTTACTAATGGTTGGTGTATTATTGTTTGACCGTAGATTGTGTTCAATATTATTCATGCTATTAATACTTTGAAAGTCCTTTAAAAAGTAAACAAAACATATAGTTAGTATTGTAATAGAAAAAATACCTAAAGTATCACAAAATATAAGTATACAAAAAATAAGTATCTCTTCATATATAAAATAAGAACTATGGTGAGGATTAGGGTTAGGGTAAAATAAAATAAGGGCAAAAAAACTGCTTTGAAACTTATTGCAGCAGCAATTGTACAATACTGCCTGAGCTGATTAACTACCAAATTGTTAGAGCTCTCCAAAAATCATTTGAGGAAAAAAATTTCAACCACCAAGAGTATTCATAAAAATTAGAGGTAATATAAATGACTTAGAAAGTAAACAGATGTAAATAAGAAGCCAATTCTTTGAGACAATTAGCAACGTGGACAAGCCCCTAGCAAAGTGAACAAATGAAAAGAAACTGAAATGCAAATATCAAGATTTAAAAATGAAATGGCAACATCATAACAAAACCAAATGAAATAAAAATAGTAACACATTACTAAGAAAGATTATATTTCAACAAATTTGAAAATGTAGATGAAACGGACAAATTTCTCAAAACACAGCATCTCCTGATAATAACACACATAAGAAAATATCAACAAATCCATAACAAAAAGTAAATAGACCAAGTCTATAAAAAATTCCAACCAAAAAAAAACCCAGATCCAAATGGTTTCACCAGGGAAATTCTACCAAGTATTCTGAGAAGAGCTGGAACCAATTCTACAGTCTTGTCCAGAGTAAAGAAAAGGACAGCAAGTTCCTGAACTCATCTTATGAAGCAAGTATAAACCAGATACCAAACCCACCCTAGGCAGCACAAAGATAGAAAACTAAAGACCAACATGCTTATGAATACAAATGCAAAAGTTTCTCCACAAATTCCTGGTCAATGGAAGCCAATAACATATCAAAAAGCAATACACTATAATCAAGTGGAATTAATACCAGATATGCAAGGACTGTTCAGCTTTAGAAAAACCATCAGTGCAAACCCAACACATAAACAAAATAAAACATAAAAACCACACGATCACATAAATTGGCACAGATGAGACATTTGACCATTGTTAACACCCATTTCTGATTTTTAAAACTCAACAAAATAGGAATAAAAGAAAAAAATTGTCAACACAACAAAGGTCATATATGGCAAAAAAATAAAAAATAAAATGCTAACACCCAATGCACCAGAGAAAGGACTGGACAAACAACGATTCCTGGGGACGCGAGAGAGGGGAGGAGAAGGGGGTGCGGACAAGCACATGGACAGGTGAGGGGTAGCAACAAGTGGTCTGGAATCATTGGAAAGGAGGGTGTGGGAAGCCTGGTCAGGATTAAGCAAGGACAATGATTCTGTGAGGAAACACTGAAACACCAATGAAGGTGGAGCATCATGGTGGGACAGGAGGGAGATGGAAGGAAATAGAGGAAGGAACTAGAAGGCAAAGGGCACTTGCAGAGGTCTAAATATAGATATGTCCATACAAAAATGCAACTATCTATTTTAAGGTGGGAAAGAATTTAAGAACATACCTATAGGCCAAATACTATGGTAGACCTTGGGCCCTCTCCCTGGTGTTCTCTCAATGCAAGAACACTTTGTTCTATGAATCTGGTATTCCTCACCCAACACAATCACTGAAGTAAAATGGGTGCACAAGCAAATGTGGTGAAGAAAGCCGATGGTGCCCAGCCATCAAAGGATATATCATCTGGGGTCTTAAAAGCCTGAAGATAAAAAAATTAAATAAGCCTAGAGATAAATAATAAACCATTTACTTGAAAAGAGACCACACCCACATAGAAGAAGCACAACAGCCAGCATGGCCACACAGTGGTGAAAGGTCTAAGCAATAGACATCAAACAGGGAAAAAAAAACATGTCACTGTGTGCACACATCCCAAAGGTGCCCACTGAGGACATGTGGGAACATGAGCGAGAGTGGTAAAGAAAGCAGATGTGCCTGTGGGATCATGAGGTTCTGAAACAATCAGGTATCAGACATCAAAGAAAGAAAATCAAAATCAATGGACAAAATGAACCCGATATCGCTGTAGACAAATGGATACAGAGGCACTCAGAGTAGAAGAAATGATGGTGCCCAGCTACTGAGTGTTTGAATGTATGGAGTCTCAAAAACTTGAAGATAACCGAATTGCCATTCAGTGCAGAAACAGAACACCAACATGTGTGATAAAGAGGGTCTGAAGGGAGCAGATATCGAGCATCAAAGAACAAGAATCACATCTTTACGAATGGGGGCAAGAGCAGGGTAGGGACCTAAGGCCCACTGGTGGGTAATTGGTCACCCCTTTACAGGGGAGAGGCAGCCAGGCAGTGATGATGTTTGCAAGTTTTCTCTAGTTCCTGAAGCCTTCCTCCCCTCCAGCCATCATGGTCCCAACTCTACCTTACAAATCCAGATGGAGTGGAGAAGGTACACTGGTGGAGAGGGGACCTGGAGATATGGGGAAACCAGGATGGATGAGCCCCTTTGGGCCAGTGGTTACATTGGAGCTGATGGAGAGGTATTTAGGAGGTGTGGTGGAGGGATGGAGCTAATTGGAAGTATATACACATAAGCTCCTTGTGATGGGTAGGTTTGTTATGCCAACATGGCCACACAAGATTGGTGGGTCTGTTGTGACAGCATGGCCAACGAACACACAGGATGAATTGAAGGGCAGAGATAGGAAGGGCTTGACGAGTCCCACCCTCTCTCTTGCTTCTGGATCTTCGACCAGAGAGCTGCCTTCTTCGTCCTGTGCCTCAACCTCCAAGCAACACTACCCATGGGACACCTAATCGTGGACTGTGTTGCTGTGAGTTGAGGATCCTTCAAGCCCTATTCTGCCACGCTCCTGGGATATTCATCTCTTGAGCTGGGGACTGTTGGACTCTGTCATCTGGCTGACTGTTGGCGACCTGCTCTGCTGTTTGCTGCCTGTGACCAGATAGCCTGGATTGCTCTACAGAGGACTACTCAGCGGCCCTCAAGCCTTGAAGGACTGCCTGTCTTCTAGTTGCCTCATGCAAGTGAGTTGCACCAAGCAATCTGTACTGCTTTATAGATAGTTAACTGTTTATTTCTTATCTTAAATATCTTTCTCTCTATATAAATATATAAAAAGAATTACTAGTGTCCTGATTTTTATTTCTCTAAGAGAACCCTGCCTGACACACTCCTGTTTGTGGGATGGGCATTAGGGGAGTGGGTTGGGGGAGAGATTGGGCAGTGTATGAAATGACAGAACAATAATAGTTTATAGATTATTGAGGGTTGGTGGGAAGGAGAGACAAGGGAAAAGGGGAAGGGATGGAAAAGCTGATACTAAGGGCTCAGGGGAAAAGGCGCATGATTGGAGAACGATGGTGGGAGCAGACATACGAAGGTGTCTGCCACAGTATGTTTATTTATGTATTGTGCAAAGCAATGCACAAGCCCCCAATAAAATGATTTAATAATAAAAAAAAAATCAAGCAACCAAATCAATGTGAAGGGGTGGGAAAGTAGTGGAGATCCAAAACCCATCTGCAAGTTAACACATTAAAGACCGAATAAACTCAGGATCCATGCACAATGTGTTAATACAATAAATGCTCATTGAAAGAGCAAAAAAAAAAAAAAAGCTAACACCACCCCCAATGAGAGGAAGCTGAAAACATTCCCACTGCAGCCAGGAACAAGAAAAGGATGTCCCTTAACACTGCTCTTAACTCCCCTTTGTGCTAGACGCTTTAGCCAGAATCAATAGAAAACAAAAATAAACCAAAATAATCAAAATAGGCAAAGAAGAAGTGACCAATGAGATAGTTCCAGAGACTGTGGCGCAGAGACTATAGGACAGAGCAAAGGGACCAGGTCAAGACCAGAGATCCAGGCAAGTAAATCATGAGAGAGGACACGGGAGCAGCAAGACCATGGCACTGTGAGACAGAGGAGTGGGCTGGCTGCTTGGTCCACAGAGTCAGAAGCTAAGGGTCCAAAATGCCTGGGAGGTGGAAGACTGGAGAGAGAACACGGCCACTTGCTGAAGAGAGGTGTTGCAATGGACTGATTGTATTGGATTGATTGCAACCTTCCTGTTTGCTGATCCTGATTTGTGGTAACCCTACCCAATAAGCCCCCATAATTATGGGAGTTTTCTGTGAGTTCTGTATAGTCTCGCAATGAATGAAAGAACCTGGATATAAGAGAAACAAATGCTGTTTGAGACAGAATAGTAACAGGTTAGTTATCTGTGATCTAAATTATTTTCTCTTTCAGTCCTTGAATTCTAGACTAAATGACACAAGAAAGTAAGAAATAATTGGAGAGGATGCATATTCATGTTGGTTCCATGAGGGTATTCTGTTTTCCTATCTTAATTCTCCACTTAGTTTTCTATTCCCTGGGTAGTAGGTCCCTTAACAGCATCTAATCAGACTTGATAGCATTGAAGCAAATTTCTTAATTAGACCACTTGTGATTGATATTAAATCCCACACATTTGAAAAACTTTAATCTCAGACTTGATTGGAAATTCTTCTCTTACCCTTCCTCTGGTGCAGGTAACAACTATGAATGTGTTTATTTTAAGTTGATAACATGAGCTAGTACATGGGTGTGGCAGCTTTTTTTTCCTGCTTCTTTTGCTCTAATTCATAGAGCAGTCAAGATCTCCTTCCTGCACTGTAGGCGGTTTAATTTTTCTTAAATTAACTTTTTAAACTGTTTACAGAAACACACTTATATAATACCAATTACCATGTAAAGGGTACAATTCTTTATTTTTTAGTAATTCACAAATTGTGCAGTAATCAAATTTAGCACATGTTCATCACCACAAAAAAGAAATTCTGAACCCCTTCACAGTCACTTCCCATTTTTATGTCAATTCACCTAGCTCTTGGCAGCCATCAATCTATTTCTTCTTTCTGTACATTTATTTGTTCTGGATGTTTGATATAAATATAATCATAATATTTAGAGCCATTTATGACAAGTTTTTCACTTAGCATAAACTTTTCAAGCTTATGTTGTAGTATGCCCCGGTGTTCATTTTTTCATTGATGCGTAGATATAACACTTTTCAATGATGCACTTACCAGGGCATGGATATATTTGTGTTGTTTTCACTTTTTGGATGGTGGTGAATAATGTTATTCTGTAAAATCGTAAAGATATTTTTATTTTCATTATGAATGTGGTCATTTCTCTGGAGGAAATTTTAGGAGTAGAATTTCAGGGACAAGGGATAACAATGCTTTTGAGAAACTGACAGACAGTTTTCTAAAGTGTCTGAATCATTTTGGTGAATTTTGCATTCCCACCAGGAGCGTAGGAGGGTTCTAATTCCTCCTATTGGACATTACTGTGGTTTTGATTTATATTTACCTAATGATTAGTAATGTTAACTATCTTTATATAAGTTTAACAGTTTTTCTATAATGTCTTTAAGAAATCACCATTTGTAAACTTTGCTGGAGTATTTTTACCCTACTGGAGAGTTTTAAGTGGTCTTTCTATATTCTATTTTCTGATTGGTCATTGAGAAAAGAAAACTCACTGCCATTGAGTGAGTGCCAACTCCTAGAGATGGAAAAGGACAGGGTAGAACTACTCCTGTGAGTTTCTGAGAATGCAACTCAGGGAGTTGAAAGACTAGTCTTTCTCCCCCAGAATGGCTAGTGATTTTGAACTGGTGACCTCATGGTTAGCAGGTCAAAGTATAACCACTGGCCCAGAGCTCTTTGGTCACTGATAGGACATTGAAATATAATTAAAATACAAGGTGATAGGATTAATAGTACATCCTATAATGCTACCAAACTAATTTGGCAGTCACATACTCTGGGACCAATTTGGCTAAGAGTGTAGGGGTGGAGTCTAGTCTGTCAATTTGGAGATAGCAAATGAGACCTCTGTGTGGGCATGGCTTTCTCTGAGATTCTGGGAAACCTCCCTGTATTTTCCATTTGAAGTGAGAGACTATACATTCACTTCATTGGAGATGCACTACAGACAAGAAAAGATGGCAGCATAGATCCTCAGTCCTAGGAACTGGAGGAGCCACAGGAGAAGCCACATGGGCTTACCCTGATGGAACCAGACCTCTGGGACTGGAGAAACCATGTGGAGACTCTTGCCAGTGCTGAGATGCTTCTACTGTTAATGGTTACTGTTGATGAACCCTGAGCCCTGAAAATGAAAAGCCATGGGGAGACCCCTAACAGCACTGGGATGCTTCTACTGCCACTGGATACACAAGACTCTGCACCCACTGGCCTGTGATTGTCCTGATGTCATTGCACATGCTACGTGACTCAGAAGGAGACTTTATAGACTGGTATTGGACATATGGACTAATATCAGACTTATGACCATGGACTGGACTGAGTTGGGATGCCTTCTGAATGTTCCGTTCCTCTTATATATAAACCTTTCCCTTATATACATATGCATATTTATGAATTTGTTTTTCTAGTCTACCCAGACTAACAAACTAATTTATTAGTTCTAATATTTGTACAGAATATATTATATTTTTCTCTGCATTAGACCACTACCTCTACAAATGAAGATAGCTTTCCTTCATTTCAATGACAGTACCCTCTCTCATTCCTTTCTTCTTTCTCTCTCTTCTTTCTCATCTACTTCTCCCCGCCGCCCTTGTTGGCCCATTCTCCTCGTCTTTTTGTCTTTACATGAATCTTCCTCCTTTTCACTGTCTTCTCCATCTCCTCTGCCTTCTTCTTCTCTCTTGCACTTCTTTCTTTGGTTGATGGTGTTGATTCAACCTACAGTAAAACAGTCTGCTTTAAACTGTATTATTCTATTCTAGTAACTAATTTTCCAACACCTACTTCCACCAATTGTTAAAGATGTTGCACTGAGGTGTTGATTTTTTCCTCCTTGTTATGTTTATAGTTATAAATTGTCTTCACAGGGCTACTTGTGCTACATTCCAAAGATTTTGATGCCTGGTATTTTCATTCTTATTTGATTCATTTTTCATTTTCTCTTTTACTCAGCAGTTTTTAACCCAAGGTATTATCCAAATTTCATGTCATACTTGAATATTTTACCCTGTTGCTTTCTAATTATATAGCATTGTGATTGGAGAAGATGCTTTTCAACCTTCCATTATTTTAAAATTCATTCAATTTTGCTGTTTCATCTAACGTATGGTTTATCCTGAAGTATTCTCTATGTACATTGGAAAAGAATATAGACCATACTGTAGCTTGACAAAATTATCTCTTCATCTATCTACCTATCTATATGGTCACATTACTTAAATATGTTGTTCAGATTTTCAGGACCTTTACACAGTTTCTTTCTAGTCATTTTATCCTTCAAAAGAACTATGTCAATGTTTGTTATTATTGTTCTCAACTTATATATTTCTCTTTTCAAAATTTATGTTTAGGTATTTCTGTTCTTTAAAACATTTTTATGTTACTTTGGGTGGGACTTTACTTTTCAGAATACCACTTTATATTCAATAGTTTAAACTATTAATCAAATCTCCCCAATAGTTTACACTTCTCCCACTCCTTGATTTTTCTTCTCTCTCTTGTGTACCCTTACCTTCCATTTTAACAGAATTAACACCCAGTATTTATATAGTATATTGTGTTATCTATCCCCCTTGCCATCCTCAATTTGGGACACTCCAAAAAAATATTCCTTTTAGTTTGGAAATTGGTTCTAATTTTGTTTTCTTTTCTTCAATCTGCCAGCAGCCTCATATAATGTTTGACTTTTTGTGATTCGCTAAGGCCACTCTTTGCGATGCTAACCAGGTCCATCCATTATATGGAATGTTGTGGTAGTTATACAATCTGGTGTCAGCTTGTGGTGGGGTAGACTCTAGCCCGTCAATCAGGACACTGCTTTATGACCTCATTTGAACACGGCACAGAGGGAAGCAGTTCACCAAAGGCCAGATAGACACAGACCCTCTGTTTTTCTTCTTCCAAACAAGTCACATGAAGCTAGGCTGATGGCAGCCAGAGCTTGGAACTGGAGGAGCCAGTGGAGACCCATAGCAGTTATAAGATGTTTACACCATCACTGGATCCCCAAGAATTTCCACCCCTGGTCTGTGATCTTCTTGAACTTGACCTGATTGTATGTGTTGTGTGAGTCTGCAGAGGAATTTATAGACTGGTAATGGACTTATGGACCTGCTCTTGATGGACTGGGCTGTTTTCTTAATATAAAATTGTTCATTTGTGAAAAGCTCTTTCTTACATACATATGACTGTCTATGAATTAGTCTCTCTAGTACACCTGGACTGAGAGGTACTTTGTGGTTACATCATTGGCTTTGTTTTGTTTATTTGTTTGTTTGTTTAAGTTATGTATAGTATCCTATAATGTATATGTACTGAAATGTCTTCATCCATTCTTCCATTGATGTGCTTTAAATTTGTTTTCATCTTAGTATTGTGAACATGGCATTCATATGTCTGATTATATCATGATTCTTCATTCTCTAGGGTGTATACACAGCAGAAGGGCTCCTGGTTTGTATGAAATTTCTATTCTTCCTTGATGAAGACAGTGCTAATCTCATAAGAAGTTTGAAATCTCTTTTTAACTCTCCAGTATTTGGTATTTTCTGTTGTATTTTTAAATTATTTTTTTAGTTAGCTTAGCTGTTGTTGTACGTATAAGAGATTCTCTTATTATGGTTTTGATTTGCAAGTTCTGGATGGTTAGCGATGATAAGCTGAAAATATTAGCCAGAGCTATTAGACAAGAAAAACCTCAAAGGAATCCAGACTGGTAAAGAAGTGAAACTCCTACTATATGCAGATTAAATGATTTTAAACATAGAAAATTTCAATGACTTAACAAAAAATATATAATGACAACAATTTATAGATTTATCAAAGTGGCAAGGTACAATATAAGTATACAAAAATCAGCCTTATCCCTATATACTAGAGAGACCTGAAAAAGAAATCAAGAAAACAATTACAATTACAAAAGCAACACACAAAAATGGAATACTTAATAAACCTAATGGAAAAAATGAAAGACCTGTATAAAGAAAACTACAAAATACTACTATAAAAAGCCAAAATAGGACTGAGCCCTGTGGCATAGTGGTTGTGTGCGGGACTGTGGCCAACTGGGATGGAGGTTCAATTCCAGCTCCACGGAGCAAAGGCTGGGCCTCCTACTCCCACCAACAGAGGGCAGTGATGCCCCAAAAATTGAAAAAAAAAAGCCAAAATATAGCTACATAAGTGGAAAGAATAGTCCATGTTCATGGATAAGAATGCTTATCATTATATTTATGTCAATACTACCAAAAGCAGTTCATAAATATAATAAAATTCTGGTTCAGATCCAAACTCCATTCTTCAGAGAAATGGAAAACTAATTACTATCTCTATATGGACAGGAAAGAGGCCCAGAATAAGCAAAGAACATTTTAATAAGAAAAAAACAAAATAAGAGGTCTCTCACTCCTGACATCAAAACAACCACAGTAGTTAAAACAGGCTGGTACTAATACAATGATAGATACATAAACCAGCAGAACACAATAGAGAACCCAGACATAAATGCATGCAACTATAGACATCAACAGGCTCTAAACCATGAAATCGGATAGATGTTCTTCAACAAAGAATGCTGACAAAATTCTATCTCCATCCATAGAAGATTAAAAGAAAACACACAACTTGCCACCTGTACATCTTAAGGGTTACACTATAGGACAGATACATACTATCAAATACAATGAAGAAGACAAAATGGGGTAGAGGGGGTGAGTCCACCAAGGTATACAGGTCATGCTGGGAGCTCTGTGGAGATCGGTCATTGGGGAGAATTGTGGGCCAAGTAGGGGTTCTGAGGCTTTTGGTTAATTCCTGAAACATCCCAGAGCTCTTCCCTAAAACAGGAGCTGACTTCCACCCCTTCTCCTTCACCTGCTGTGGTATCCCAAGGCTCCGGCAGGGACTGCTCCAGCCCATGCCACCCATACTCTGTAGAAACAGCTATGGGTATAACTCTCAGCTGACACGCCCTAGATGCTGCACCCCAGCCTCACCAGCTGCTCAGCAAAGGCTCTTGCAGGCATGGTTTAATGCCCCAAACAGTATGAGGAATTCTGTCTGCCTATTGGGTGATTCCTCCTCCAAGACCAGCATTCTTCTTACTCTTAGAATGTTGGAATTGTGCACTAAGCTGACAGACACTGCTAGGGCCTTATTCCCATTGGCCCATTTGTACCTCAGTACTGCTAGCTGGGAACAGTACCTCTAGCTGGGAACAGACCACTCCCAACCCCACCTCTATCATGACTACCACCACAATCATCCATCTGTGCCACAGCCGTCACATCCATAAGTTTGCCAGCTTCCTGTCAGAGTATCTTGCAACTGCAGTTTGATACGTAAAATGGCTCAGTGTTCTTTCACTCTTAGCTCAGAGTGGCAGAGCTATGAACCAAGCTTACAGATGGGGTTGGGAACTTTTTCCTACCTGCAAGTCTGTCTGCAGTGCCAATAGGCAGGAAAAGACCACAATTACACTATATGCAGCTATCACTTCCATTTCACTACAACCAGCCCCCACCCTTTCTATTTGCATGCTAAGCTCTCCAGACACTCAGCAGAAGCTGTTGCAGCTATAGTTTGATATCCCAAATGGGCTTCAGCTCTTCCACCTTCTGTGCTCAAGGATACTGTTGGAGGCTTTTCCCGACCTGTCTGCAGGGCCTTTAGCAAGGAATAGACCACTCTCCCCCTCACTCCATGTCCACCCCCCAAAGCAACATGATTTCATGTTTAACTCAGCACTTTCCCTCACATTGCTCCCTGCACTGCTATGAAAGGGACTTTATAAAGCCCAAGAGTTTCTAGAGTGCCACACAGGCTGACCTCAGTTCCTGATGACTGAGAGGGCCATCCAACCTGACCTCCAAACAACAGATTCCTGATAGGCTAAGGTGAGAGGAAACCCCTGGTCAGACAAAGGTGAAGCACAGCCCACAGGACTACAGGTTGGTCTGGTAGCAGGAAGAAGCATTCCTATCAACTTCCCAAAGACAGTCCGGGGTTCTTTCACTCATGGGAAAATGGCACCAAGTTACCGGTATTACAAAATGATACTTAAACAGAGCAACTGCCTCAACAGCTTCAAGAAAATAGGGGAAAAAATCCAATGTCAGAAGATAACTGAACCTAATGGCATTCATAGAAGAAGCAGTTGTTGGTCTACCACAGAAAGAAATCTTCAACATGCTGCTTAGAGTCATACAGGATTTGAGGGAAGCCATAAAGAAAAAGGATTAAATTATAGAGGAGTTAAAGGCCACACACCAAAGGGAAATACAACAGTTAAGGGACCAGGTAACAAAAGCTAGGAGCAAATTGACAAACTTAAATAACAGACACAAAGAATCAGCATCACGAGTGACATAAAGGATAGCCATGCAGACTTCAACAAATGTGAAAGACTGTCAAACAAGATAATCAGAGAAGCTGAAGAATACCTGAGAACCATGTCTGTTGATGTGAAGAAAACAACATTAAAATAATTGGACTACCAGAACAAGGCAAAATGATGAAACCAATGGCAAAAATAGGATAACTTAAAGGATAGCTCCTTCAGCTAAATGAATGAAAATCAGGCAACCATTAAGGAAGAACATCTGCTAGATCAGGAGTTCTGAACCTGTGGGTTGCTACTGCTTTCAGGGTCAAATGATCCTTTCACAGGGATCTTTTGATTCATAAGAGTAGCAAAATTGCCGTCAGAAAGTAGCAATGAAAGTAATGTTGTGGTTGGATGCGGTAACCACAACATGAGGATCTTTATTGAAGGGGCACAACATTAGGAAGGTTGAGAACCACTGAGCTCTACTCAAGAATCCCAAGAAGAATTCTCTAAAGTATATAATATTTGAACTACCCAACTTTGGGTAAAAGGAGTATATCCTAAGAGCACCTAGGGAAAAAAAGAAATCACCTAAAAAGGCACGCAAAATAAAACATTCACAGACTTATGAACATGATAGTGGGAAAGGAAGAAAGCAAAAAGAAATACAGGAAAGAATTAGGAGGCAAAAGGCATTTATAGAGGCATAAATTTAGGCATGCATATATTTCAATACATTTACACAGAACAATAGGGATATAGGTCTATGTACATATATTTATATGTAAAGTAGTGGGAAGCAGACAGGCATTGTTTTTCTCCTCAATTATTCCCTCATTTTAAGAACAGTTTGTTCTAATAACCTGGCGTTCTGTGACGCTCATCTTACCAACATGATCACTGAAATCAAAATGTTGCATAAGCAAATGTGGTGAAGTAAGCTGATACTGCCAAGCTAAAAGATTAAAAGATTCAGTGTATGGGGTCTTAAAGGCTTCACAATAAACAAGTGACCATCTCGCAGGGAATCAGGAACTCCCACTTGGAAGGAGCATACCAGATTGTGTGATCACAGGAGTTGACGGGATAAGGTATCAAGTATCAGGAGACCTCAAGCAAACAAATAAATCAATGCAAATGGTGGGGGGAAGAGGAGAGACCCAAAGCACAACTGTAGATTATTTGGACATTACCTCACAAAAGAGTCACAAAGAAAGAAAGAGACAACCATGGTGCAATACAGCACCAACAGAACACACAACATTGCTCAAGTTCTTTAATTCTTCCTCCCCCATAATATCAGAACCCCAGTTGTGCCTTGCAAATACAGTTACACTGGCACATCTACACAGGGACAGATAAGAGCTCTTGACATATGGACTAGAAAACAGATTAATCCCCCAGGAACAGCAATGGGAGTAGTGACACTCTGAAGGTAGGGAAAACATGGGGGGAGAAATGGGGAACCAACTTCAATGATATATAATGCTCCCACCCCATCCACAGAGGGGCAAATAGCAATAACATGGACCAAGGGAGACAGAGGCTGAGGAAAGGTCTGAACATAATAATACTTTTTAATTTGGTAGGGGTCCATGATGGTGGAAAGGTGGGGGAGGGAAGAAAAAAGAAATCACTGGAACAATTATAGCAGGTGATTTTAATACACTGCTCTCTGAGAAAGATAGATCACAGAGAATGACGCTTTTAGAGGAGGCTACAGATCTAAACTCTATACTTAGGTGACTTGATCTAATAGATATTTTTAGAGATCTCCACCCAAATGCCAAAAAAGTTCACATTTTTTTTCAAGCCACTATGGCACATAATTGAAGGTAGACTACAATAGGCTTGTCTTTCTGACCACTATGCCGTAAGGCTGAATATTAACAAAAGGAAGATTATGAAAACAGGGGCAAAATATTGAGGGATGAATAAGTCTCAATTGTAAAAGGAATGGGTATTGAGCCAGATCAGAGATGAAATTAGAAATTTTTTAGAAGCCAACAAGAGTAAAAGTATGAACACCCAAACTTTTGGGACACAACAAAGGCAGTTATCAGAAGTTTGATAGCAATACATACATGCATAAATAAAGAAGGAAGACTTATGATTCATATGCTGTCACAAAACATATAGCATTTAGAGCAGAATCAACAGTACAATTGTACTAGTAGCAAAAGATAATGGGTAATAAAAATAAGGTGTAAGATGCATTAGAGGAAAAAGAAGAAGACATGGGAAAATGAATTCAATAGAAGTTGGTTCATTGAAATTGCAATGATAGACACATAACCACAATGACCACCACCACTATCATCACTACCTCCCATAGGGGGATGAATAGGAACCATAGGAAAGGCAGACAGTGGTCAGTGTAGGTTATGAAAATACTAATAATTTATAATTTATCAAGGGGACACAAGGGTGGAAGGGGGAGAAAAGTTCTTATCAAGGATTCAATAGAAAGTAAATGTCTAGAAAATAATAATGGCACCATATATACAATCATGCCTTGATAAACTTGATGTATGGATTGTTATAAGAATTGTAAGGACCCTCAATAAAATTACCTGTCAATATAAATAAAATAAATAAAAATAAAATTTAATTATTTTAAAAGAGTAGCAGAATTGATTGACCACTGGAAAAACTAAAGAAAGGAAGTAACAAATCTCAATAGCCAGGGTGAGGGATGCAAAAGGGGACATTACAACAGACACTAATGAAATCAAAAGGATAATTACACAGTGCTACAAAGACTCTTGCTCCAATGAATTCAACAACATGGAAAACCCACAGCTTGACATCTGTGCTCCACTGTTCATGCACAATTCATAATTACAAGGAGTTGGAAACCATTTAAATGTCCATCAATGGGCAAATGGATTAAACAACTTAGTAGTTGTTTAATACATACAATGGAATACTACACATCCCTAAAAAGCTTCAATGAACACATGAAGAACATTGTCATATGGGAAGTATTGGAGGAATTTATGCTAAGTGAAGTAAGGCAAGCATAAAAGGACAAATGCAATGAGTCTGCTGAGGTAAGCTTAAAAAGCAAAACGGGGTATGGGGGAAAAGCTATTATATGCACACATTCCTGGGGCAAGGTGCAGACATTATGGTAAGTGTCAGACCCAATCCAGGAATACATATGTCAGTCAACTAAAAAGAAGAGTGGCGGTGGGTGGGGTGGACATTCATAGTAGGTGCAGGGCACTAACCGACCCAATGACGGGTGCTATTTATATCTACACAAGAGAGGGACTAGACCTGAGTCTGTTGCACCAAGACATGAATACAACAGATCAGCAAGAAGCAGTGACAGCCATCGCCAATCCCAGCTACCTGAACCCCCTCCACAGAAGAATGTACTACAGAGGACAGCACTGAAACTACAGCTCAGGGAAAGAAGCACATCTGCCCAGAACACAAAGGATCAAAGTAAGAGGGAAGGAGTGAGAAAGAAAGAGTGGAACATGTCCTGGCCCACCAAGCCCTGAGGACTGTAATTCTGCTCAGAGCGGCCAATGCACAGAGAGATCCATTGGGCTAGCCCCATTAGGAGATATGGTGTTCCTCATCGACACATAGTTCTATGGGGGATGAGATAGTTAAGGTTCATTGTGCCCACCTGCCTGATAAACACATGTGGGGTTAATTGAAAGGCAGCGTGATAAATGACTCAGGGAGCCTCGCCTTTCTAGATCTCAGGTTCCTTGTTTTCTGATGGTCCAACCAGGATGCAGCTGCCTTACTTATTTTCTTGTTTCAGCTGGCAAGGCTCACTTCCTGGAAGACATCCCCAAGGAGAAGCCATATGGACCTACACCAATGCAGACCTGGGTGCTGGAACAGCCATGTAAAGATCTCTGTCAGTTCTGATATGCTTACGTGTTCACTGATTCAGCTTTCCTCCTGCAGTAGGCTTCATTTGTGTTTTGTTAGATGGAGGAGAACTTTGTGGATTGGTGTCCGACATATGGGCTAATGTTATACTTGTGGGCTTGGGCAGCACTAGGTTGGGTAGTTTTCTTGATGTACACTTACCCTTTCTATAAAACTCTCTCTTAATATATGAGTTTCCATGGATTTATTTCTCTAATGTACCCTGGGGACAACACTGAAGATACAATGTGGAAATTGTGCCCTATCTGACCCCACCACATTGTAGCAAAACAGTAAAAGTATGCATCAGAGCAGCAATGGGATCAAAGCAATGAAGTCCCCAAAGGAATCCCAAAAAGAAACTTCAGGTGTAGGGCATGGCACCTTATCAGACTCAACTGGAAAAAACTCATAAAGGTCAACAGACAAACCTGGAACTTTTTATAAACTTTTCTTTTTTGTTGTTGGTAGGTTTTGTTGTTATATTTTTTTGCATTTCTCTCTAGGGAAGACATGTGGGATAAACAATCCCAAGGAGAAAACAATAGGACCGACAGGTATGGGGAAAATGAGAGCTGGAAGGGGGAATAAAGGAAGGGGTGAGTCAACAAGTTCAGGGAAAAGGGAAAAAAAACAAGTGATCTAAAATCAATTATGAGGAGCATTTAGGATGCTTGGTGGGCTTGATCAAGTG
Source organism: Nesogale talazaci (assembly GCA_004026705.1). Taxonomy (NCBI): domain Eukaryota; kingdom Metazoa; phylum Chordata; class Mammalia; order Afrosoricida; family Tenrecidae; genus Nesogale; species Nesogale talazaci. The sequence goes on from PVJH01000074.1 coordinate 62,141, forward strand.
CAATGTAGGCAAGAGGAATTAACATAAGTCAAATGAAGGTTGAACATGATTGTAGGATATAAGAAAAGTTAAAGGAAATAGAGGAAACAACTAGTAGGTAAGGAAATTTATAGAAGTATAAATACAGCCATGGACACATGTATATATATGTGCATATAGTGATAGGAATATATCTCTGTACATATATTTACAAGTTAAGTATTAAGGTAGCAGAAGGACATTGGGCCTCTACTCAAATACTCCCTCAATATAAGAACACTTTGTTCTGATAACCTGGCACGCTATGATGCTCACCTTCCCTACACAATCATTGAAGATAAAATGAGTGCATAAGCAAGTACTGTGAATAAAGCTAATTGTGCGTGGCTATCAAAGATATAGTGCCTAGTGTCTTAAAGGCTTGAAAATAAACAAGCAGCCATCTATATCAGAAGCAACAGAGTTCACCCAGAAGAAGCATACCAGTCTGTGTGACCACAAGATATCAATAGAAGTTATGAGGCATCAAAATCATATCATTGCATGCCTACCTTTCTGATATGATTGCTGAAGATAAAGAAGTGCATAAGCAATTGTGTGAAGAAAACTGATGGTGCCCAGCTATCAAAGGATATAGTTTCTGGGGTCTTACATGATTGAAGTTAAACAAGTGGCTATCTAGCTCAGAAGCAACAAATCCCACATAAAAGAAGCACATCAGCAGGAGGGACCACAAGGTGTCAAAGGGATCAGGCATCAAAGAACTAAAAATTTTATCATTATACCTGACAAGGATAGCAGATTGGGAACCCAAGGTCCATCTGCAGGGGAAGTGACATCCCCTTACATAAAGGTCATGGGGAAGAGATAAATCAGCCAGGGCACAGTGTAACAATGTAGTAATATGCATCTTTCCTCTACTTCTGAAATGCTTCCTCCCTCCCACAATCATGATCTGAATTCTACATTACAAATCCAGTTGTACCAGAGGATGTACACTGGCAGAGATAGGAACCAGAAACATGGATAACCTGGACAGATGATCCCTTTAGAAAAACTGAATCAGTGAACATGTAAGCATCTCAGCACTGGCAGGGGTCCCTACATGGCTGTTCTAGCAAGGGCTGCATTGGGGTAGGTCCATGTGGCTTCTCCTTGGGGATGTCTTCCCAGAAGTGAGTTTTACCCGGTAAGGCAGCTGCACCCTGGTTGGATCATCTGAAAATGAGAGACTTGAGATCTAGAAAGGCAAAGCTCACTGAGTCATTTATCTCATTGCCTTTCAATTTACCCCACATATGTTTATCAGCCAGGTGGGCAGAATGGGTAGAGTGGCAACAGCAAGAGGATGGAGAGGGGGTGGATAGAAAGGCAGAACTGATTATCAGAATCTACATATAACCTCCTCCCTGGGTTATGGACAACAGGGAAGTGGACAAAACAAGACATCAAACAGCTTTCAACAAGAAAAGATTATAATCGTCTATAAATTATCATGGGTCCATGAGGGAGGGGGAGCAGGGTGTGGGTGGAAAAAGGAGGAACCAATACTAGGGGCTTAAGAGGAAAAAAAAAAGTATTGAGAATGAGGATGGCATCAAAAGTACAAATAAATGTGCTTTGCAGACAATGGATGTATGGCTGGATTGTGCTAAGAGTTGTATGAGCCCCCAAATAAAATGATTTAAAAAAAGAAACCCCAAATTGGGCAAATGACATAGACAAACATTTCACCAAAGATGACATCCAAATGGTTAACAAGCTTATGAAAAAATGCTCTCAGTCATTAGCTATCAGGAAATATAAACCATAGTTACAATGAGATTCTTATACAAAAAAATAACAGCTCCCTGCCCCCCACCAAAACAATACAGACAAATCAACAAATGATCGACAAACTGCAGAGAGGTTTGAACTCTCTTATATATCTGGTAGGCCTGTAAACATGTATAACCACTATGGAATGAGTTAAGTTACTATGCCAAGCAACCAGGAATAGAAATCCCATATGATACAGCAATAGCTCTGCTGAGTATCTCACCAAAATAAGTCAGACCCCTTGCTATGCACTACTGCCTTCTTCATAAACTCATGGATATGGATGTGAAGTTTCAGTATTTATTTTTATATATTGACTATTTCTGTCAACATTGTTACTCCCATTAAAAGTTATGAAAAAATAAGTGTTCCTGATGCCATGTTATCATACTTACAAAATATTTGAATAGTGTGAATAGAATTAAATTTTTCATCAACTTTATCCCTGTCTGATTTAATTTTTCTTTGCCCTTACCTTAATAGAAAGTCATTATAACATAGATTTCACAAAGATCTTGTCTGACATCATAGTTGCTTGATTGTGGAGGCTCATACATGACTCTGAATCCCATATGAATAATGGGACTAGCAAATAATGAACTCAGGGAAGTCTTTAATCTGAGATTTATAAAAGGGCATTGCAAATACATGTCTACGATTGTTATGTTTACTCAAATGGTGTCACAGAAAAGCACAAGGAAATCGTAAATCTTAATACCTTGGGGGACAGACACTGCTGTTTTTCACAATTTCTAATAAATTAATCCTTGTCAAAATCTTATGCAGACATACTTACAGATGAGTAAATTGAGTCTTAGAGATGCTAGGAAGCTTGCAAAAAGTCACACTCTTTTAGGGTCCAAGGAGTGTAAATCCTTGTCTGCCTTTCCAAGGGCGCACTGATGCTGTAGTAGTTAAGCATTGGGCTACAATAAAGCTAGGACTTTCTAATTCCGAAAACAGTTACAATATCTGGAATCCACGGGACACATCTACCTTGCCTTGTGGCGTCATGAGGAGTCTGCATTGACTTGATTGCTGTGAGGGAGTCTTACAGAAACTCCATGCTCTAAACTATGAGCAGCAAAGTTCTGTAGACGATTAAACAGTAAATATTTTAGGCTTTCTGACTGATACAGTCAAGTAATTACACGTAGCTGGAAAAGGTGTAATAGATCATATGTAAACAAATAAGTGTGGCTGATGGTACTGTGAATTGGGTATTGGGCAGGCAATTTCAAGGTTTGTGGGGCATACCCTCTTGCCTCTTCATGGGAGAAAGGTGATCCTCACAAGTAGTTAGTCTCTTAAATGCTATGTTGATTTGTGAGATGTCGGAATAGATTCATTGTTATTAGTCTTGGTTGGTTTTGTGATGTTCCAGAGAAACCTCATTTACAAAATGGGACAACTGACTAGATTTGTCTGGACCAGTTTGATTTGATCCATAAAACATAATTTATTGACCTTAACAAATACAAAGTTCTATATTAACCAAATGAACAATATTACAGAGAATTACTAAGCCTTGTTTTAGAATATTGGAAATTAGATGCAAGGTAGATTTTCTTTAAAGTATTCACACTAACATATAGAACTCCCTTGAAACGCAATCAAGTTCTATTTAATCATTTTTCTTCAAGTTGGTAAAATTTCTCATGCTCATTCTTTAATAGTTTATCATAACAAGATAATATTCTATATATAATCTCCTTCTGCCAAGAAGCTCAACCTCTAAAAACACTATCTCATTAATCCTGCCTACACAACCCTGTGAGGGAGGGAGATGACAAGTATTAAGAACTGTTCAGAGCTGTTAGGGTTCACTTCAAATGCTGAGAGAAGCTGAGTGACAGGTACTTGTTGCCCTCATAGTTACCCATTATTCTTTAAAAACTCATGTGGAGTCTCTATGATGGGGTGGTTCCTCAGTTAGAGGATTCTGGGAAAAGGAATCCAGCACACAAAAATAAATGATAAAAAAATAAAGTCTTTATTTGGAGGTGTATCTCCCACAAGGGTTTGGTCTCCATAGAATTTTTTTTATCACAATTTAGATATAAAGGAAAGCAATATATGTGGAGGTAACCCCCTCCCCCCCAACAAAAAAAACAAAAAACTCTACTAGGTGTAGCTTTCATAGCAAGCATTTTTCCCTCTAGGTAAGCATCTAGCAATTCTCTCTGAGACGCACTCAGTGGCGTCCCATGGTAAGAATCTCTCTGGACACAGTGAATTTTTTTTTGTAAAAGCATTTCACTCTAACCTTATTATTATTTTTTTGGAGATGGCTGACTTAAGAGAGCAATGTGCGGTTATGAAATATTGTTTCCTGCTCAGGAAAAACATTGCATAAACTGGTGTGATTTTGAAAACAGCTTACAAGGAGAGCACTATGGAAAAATCTCAAGTGTATGAAGGGTTTCCTTGTTTCAAAAAGGATGAAATGTTGATTGATGATCAACCTTGTTCTGGACATCCATCAACTTCCAAAAGGGATGAAAATGTCAACAAAATTCATTCACTTGTGCTGGAAGACCTATGACTGACTACCAAAGAAAAGGGAAAGTCAACTGGAGCTTGAGTCAGCTCATTTAACAGACGATTTGGGGATGAGAAGGAGCATCGTGAAATTTGTGCCTCAGCTTCTGACAGACCAGGAAAAAACGTGTCAAGTGGAACCATTTCTTGCTTTGAAAGAACAGCTCCTTAGTAACCCAGACATTTTCTAAAGTCATTCCTGTGACAAGACATGTTGTCATTATGACAACACTAAAAGGAAATAGCAATTAATCCAGTAGAAGGCACTATTGTCACCTCACCTCCCCCCCCCAAAGTTCATCAAGTGAAATCAAAGATCAAGATGATGTGTGGCCCATAAACAAACTTTCCTGAGCTCTGACTCTTCCAAATATATACCTAACCTCCAAATATATACCTAACCTAAGAGGCTGTTTGCCAGCTCAAGGTGGGAGGACAGATGCTTAGAAAGAGTCTCCCTATAGGCATCAAGCCATCCAGAACAATCAGATGTTATTGTTTATCCCATGATAGGTGTGTCTCACTCCCTGCTGTTAAGACTAGTGGATTTCTTTTCATGAAAAGCTTAGGGGGCTGAGCCCTGGGGCATAAGTGGTTGAGTGCAGGACTGCGGCCAAGAACCCAGCGGCAGCTCTCAAGAGCAGGACTGGGTAGCTCCCACGACCACCAGAGGCAGTGACGCCCCCCAAAAAAACAAAACAAAAAAAACAAAAAAAAGAAAAGCTTAGTATAAGTCAAGTCTCCAGCTCAAGGACTATCAAGTTTATGCTCCATCTTGAATCTAGGATCCTCCCATTTTTTTTCACATGATCCCCCCTCTTCCTATTGTGTATGTACCCCTAGACCATTTCCCTCCCATTACTGTATTGCCTTTGTTACAACTCCTCCCTGTGACGTAAGGCATCACATGTCCCCAAGCATGTATAAGATTTGGTTAGAAATAAATCGGTCTCCTTTGTGTTCCTTTCTGGTCTCCAGATCTCCATGTGGTCCATCAAGCAGGATTGAGGTGACTATGCTACCATAAAATGTGTCTGACTCCTTCATTTCTCTCTCTTCTATCTCTCTTATGATTTTACAAGAAGCTTCACATTTTATCACTGTACAATTTTGCCTACTGGGCCTGCGATGATATTTTAGGGGCTGGTTCCCCTGACAATGATGATTTTTTAATGTGAACGGGAAAGTGCATTTGCAATTCATTCCACCAGTCAGACAGTTGGTCACATTTCTATTTGGAGGTACTGAAAAGAATAAATAACAGTATGCAACAAAAAAGGCCTGATTTGCAGGACATGGAGGATAGATTTTGCCACCACAAAATGAACCTATTCCTGGAGCCATCTCAGTGTGCCAGATTTTGCCAAAAAACAGCATGCCTCTCTTGCCCCAAGCACCTGCTCACCTGACCTTGCTGTGTGGGACTCCTTTTTGTTTCCAGGAATGAAACGGGACATGAAAGGATGACACAGAACTGAAGGAAAAAAATTAGGGGGGTTCTGTTAGCAATCTAAACAGATAAGTTTGAAAAATATTTCCAAGAATGACATCACAGATTTGACAAATGTATTTAATGTAATGGAGAATACTTTGAAAATGATGAGGCAATTTTGTTTTTTAAAAATTAAATACACAGCTTTAGAAAAAAATAAATTGTTTTGGATGTACCTCCTTATATTGTAAGTTTTTTTTTGGTCTTGACTAAGGATATTGCTGTTAGGCATCACTGAGCAGATTCTGAGCCATAGTGACTTTATGTACAACAGAAAAAAATCACTTCCAAGTTCTGCACTATCCTCCCAATGGGTCCCATGCTGGACTTCAGTGTTCCAACCATGTGCCAAGCCAACTCGTTGAGGTTCTTCCTCTTTTTCAATAGCCTGCTACTTTACCAAGCATGGTATCTTTCTTCAGGCTCCAATCTCTCCTGACATGTTCAAGTATTTAAGAAAATATTTTTTCTTTCTTGCTTCTATGGATCTTTCTGGCCATACTGAGGACAAGAACCAGTAAAGATTTATAATTAATGATGTACCTGAAAGGTTAATCTTACAATGTAATATAAGGTGGACTCCACATGGGAAGATATGAGAGGAACAAATAGTTTATTTTTTTTAATAGCTTAGATAACATATCATGAGGGCATGGATAATGAAGCTGGTAGATGAAAAATGAAGAGGAAATGAAAATAGATAGGAGAGAAATAAATAGAATTGGGGGCAATTTAGGAGTGGAGCATATTTAGCAATGGGCTGTGAAAAGAAGCAAGCTTTCAGGATTGAAGGATAATGCACAGTGAAGAGTGGGAGTAGAAGCACTGAGTATGGATGACAACATTTGTTCTTTACTCCATTTTATACATTCTATGAACTGTTCCTCTCTATATTCACACTTGAATCCAATAAGCATTATTGTGTTCTAGAAACTGGAGATACAAGAGATGAACAAAACTTGATTCTTCTTGTGATAGAATTTCCATTTTCTTAATAAATATCAGTAGATAAAGGTAATTATTCTTCAATACAAATGCTCAAATAATGGCACATATAGAAGTTTGCAGGGAGTACAACAATTACAATAGACGGACTGTTTATTTTTCAAATCAGATGATTTTTTTAAAAGTGTCTTCCATCTAACCAATCTTAAATCTACATTCTTTTCATTGATATAATTAATCCAATATGATTTTAAATCACATGCTGGTGAAATATATTACTAATATCTTTTAACAATTTATTTGAAATTGAAAATCCTAAACCACATTTCAAAGTCAAAATTTCATTTAGAATTGATAATGAGTAGAAACTGAACCATCACACAGGGGCACTGTCTTCCAGACAATAGTTCACTGTCACCAGTGTCACTTTTGTATCTCTACAACAAAGCTCATGTATTTGGGCATTTTATATTTTCTAAATTTACTCTATCACTAAAATGAGTTTATAGCAGAAAAGGAAGTTCGACCACTTGGGCAGAAATAGAGTAACTTTTATAAAGGTCATAAATTGATTTTTTGTGATGAAAATCAGAAGGCTAAAACAAAATCAGTAATTCTTTAGCTTGAATCAGACACTCACTGAATCTGGTCAACTGGTCATCAAGGTATTCAGTTAGGCAGTGCATTGGAAATAAAATGATACTTTCTACTCCCATAAGGATTTAGAGCCTCAGGAAGTTATATGGGCACTTGTATTGTGCTATACAGAGTCACTCATTATGACTAGGTGGCAGTGGTGGGTATTAGTTATGGGAAATGGAAAGAAAATGAAAATGAAAGAATTGTTGCAAACGTGTGGTTGCCTTGAAATGTGTGATTTTTTTAAAAGAATATTTGGTGCAGTGCCTAAATTGCTTGATAGCTAACTGAAAGGTAGGTGGTTGAAACCCAACAACTACAGGAGAACAAGTGGCAATTAGCTTCTCTAAGGATTTACAGTTTGGGAAAGTCTCCTGGGGTCCATCTATTCTGTCTGATAGCATCCCTGTGAGTCAGAGCCAACTCAACAACTGTGATTTAACTTTTGCCTTTTTTACTCATTTCAAATATCATTGTTCAAACAAATCTTCATTTTTGTGTATTTAACATCTGCAAATATATTCAAAATGCACTTTTTCATCGATTTAAGGCAATTCAATATACGGTATATTAGTTTCTATTTCCAAAGCTGATATCCCAGGAAACAGTTTCTTCAGTCTTCAAATTGGAGTACTGCAAAATTACTCATTTAAGTATTCAATTAAGTTTAGAGAATGTTGAGTTATTTCATGCTAAACAGAAATTTTAATGCAAGAATACTCAGAACTTTCACTACACAAATGTGCACTTTTAATCTCCAAGAAGAGGGTATTTGTAGGCAATGTTCTCCAAACTAATTTGACCATGGTGTCATTTTTTTCACAGAGCACCTATTACCATCAACCAGAACTAGCATTCTGTTAAACATGGACTGCAAAATGATCTGCACTTTCTTTAGAAGGATTCTCATGACTAGAATGCTAGTTAACAGAAAACATAATCATAAGATTTAGTGTTCAAATTGAGTCTAGAGAGTAGTAAAGCTTTCATGCGGAAAACAATTTCAATAGCTCAATAACATGCCCGAAATGGTCATCCAGTATTGTTTCAAGTCTATTGCTTTAGTTCACTCTATGCAAATCCTAACTAATGTTAATAATATTTTCCATTTATTAAGCTTATATAACTCATCAGTTCTTCTATTTCCTTCATTGTTACATGACAATTCATGGCATATTTGAAGACAGTTTCATAGGTATTCTCTGTCTCTAGATGAACAACCCAATGCTTATAAGTGTGCAACACATAAATGATCAGAATCCTTATTTATCAGTTATTGTTATCAGTTACTTTTCCTTTATGAACTTGCCAGTTATTTTCTCTTTAAAAATCTATCAGTTAACAAAAATGATGGTATATTACTACTGAAAACTGGTAAGATTAGCCTTCATTTTATTTGGAATATGATCAAGAAAAATGACAGCTGTGACCAAATATGCATTCTCCACGCGCCCTTAAACAACTAACTTTGCAGTTAATTTAGATGGGTAATTCTTTCGCATTGAAGTCAAGAGATATAACCCATTCCTCTTAACCCAGGTTTTAAATTGGGTCCCCTTCAAAATATGTCAGTGTAATAGGACTGTGATTATCAATGTGTTGGCAGTTACAGAATGATGTAATTTGGCAGTTGTAAAAAGAAATAAGTTCCCTAATTATGTCATCTGATGAGATCAAACAAGGATTCTAAGGGGATTTGATGGATTCAAAACCCTCCTTTTAGTCACAGCTGGGTGCAGTATAAGGTCCAGTCTGTGTCACCTTTATTTTACGAGAGAGAGAGAGAGAAAGTCAGTAGAAAATCAAGTGACTACAGTTGAACCTTGGTTCTCAATCATATCAGTACCAGAGACAATCGGATTTCAATGCAAAATGTAGAGAAAACTTGGCATCAGAGCTCAAATAAAACATCAGAATCTGACCCAATGCATGTGCTTTGTGGCTTCATACTTGTTTTTAGATAAAAACAAAGGTCCAAAGAAAGAGTTTTTAAAAAAGAATCAGCATGAGAGGGAACTGGTTAACTGTGTCATCGATATTGTTGATGATAATTTAGTAAAAAGATTAGAAAAGAGTTAAGGAAACACCAACTGTAGACCATATTACACAGATTTTTTAATCTTTTTTAGAGAACGTTAGCAACTGCCAATTGACTTTATGGAAGGAGATTCCCCTTCTAAATAATTACTCTCTCTCCATACCTCCTCTGTGCATCAAGGTCCACAGAACCAAATCCTCATCACTCTCAAGGTATGGGCCATAGAGGGACATTGGGTTTCAACTCAAATGTTCTCTAAATATAAGAACACTTTTTTCAAACAACCCAACATTCTGTGGTGCTCACCTTTGTAACACAACTGCTGAAGACAAAACGTGTGCATAAACAAATGTGGTGAAGAAAGCTGATGGTGCCTGGTTATCAAAAGATATAGTGTCTGGGGTCTTAAAGGTTTGAAGAAAAACAAGTGGCCATCTAGTTTAGAAATAACAAAATCCACATGGACGAAGCATAAGGTGTTGATGGGATCAGGTACCAGACATCTAAGACCCAGAAGAGGTCATATCTAATGTGAATGAGAGGGGACATGGAATGGAGACCCAAAGCCCATCTGTAGAAAATTGGACATGCCTTCACAGAGGGGTTACAGGGAAGAGATGAGCCCCTCAGTGTGCAGCAAAGCACTGATGAAATAGTTTCCTCTAGCTCTTTGATGTTTCTTTGACCCCACTATCGTGTCATCAATTCCGCCTTACAAATCTGATTAGACCAGATCACGAACACTGCTACATGTAAGAGCCCACAACACAGGGAATCCAGGCTAGATCAACCTCCCAGGGCCAATAAGGTGAGTAGAAGATACCAGCAGAATTAGGGGAAGGTGGGGGTAGAAAAGGGGGAATCAATCTCAAGTATCAATCTAGAACCCCCTCCCAGGGGGATGAATAGCGGAAAAGTGGGTGAGGGGTGATGAAGAATGATTTAGGATATGCCAAAAACAATATACAACTCACCAGTGGTTTGTGAAGAAGACGGGGTGGGGTGGTGTTTGTGGGGAAGAAATGGGGAGCTGATATCAGTGTCTCAAATGGGAAGAAAATGCTTTTAAAATGATGATGGTGGCATGTTTGCAAATGTGCCTGACACACTAGAGGAATGTATGGATTGTAATAAAAGATGTAAGAGCTCGCAATAAAAGTGTTTTTTAAAAAAACATTTTTAATATTGTACTTCTTACTTAAATGATATTATTTAACTCTGAACCTATTTACTTTGAAATTTCTGTGTAATGCTTTGTTTAAAAAAGCAAGACTAAGGTGAAAACTTGGTGGTGAAGAATGGATTAATCCATTATCTGTCATTTCTTATAGAAAAAATTGATTTGGAACTCGACTGCATCATCACATCTGATGCTCCTTCTAAAATGGATTAGCGTCCAGACCTGGGGTTCTCCTGTACCACCAAGACAAAAGAGGAGAGATGGAACAAGACTTTGGACTTAATATCTTGCATGAAGAACCTCCTTGATCCAGGTTATGATTGGCTGTAAACAAACAAAGACCTCCCAAAGATAGATGGCCCAAAAAATTTAAAGAGACAATGACCTTTCCACAGAACTAACAGAGCTAAAAAGATTTTCCCAGAACTAATGCCCTGAATTCGAACTTCTGCCTCCTAAACAATAAGAGGCTACATTTCTATTATTAAAACTATCCACTTGTATGATTGTTTTAGCAGCAGTAGAAAACTAAGATATTCTAAAATAGATTGCCTTAAAAATGCAACATTCTTGTTCAAATAATCTGCCACTTTGCTTCAAAAAGGGAGCACATTTTTATAAATCTAAAATAGCATTTTTATGGTAATCCACACATGCTTTGAGTTCTCATCACTTTCATTTCAGCTTGCATGGCTGTGTCACCTGCATATCAAAAGTGGTTAGTAAACCTTCCTCCCATCCTGATGCTGGATTCTTCTTCATATAGTACATCAAGATAAATGGAGAAAAAAATAAGCTGTCAAGGATTACTATATGCTCGTATCCACCATCAATGCTTGTGGAAGCTTCAGTCAGGAGTCAAACAAGCATTGCGTTGGGTAAATATATCTGCATAAGACTTCTACAAAGTGGTGAAAAGCAAGAATGTTACTTTGAAAACTAAGATACGCTTGACTTAGGGTGCTTTCAATGGTCTCCTCTCCATGTGGAATTGGGATCCTGGAAAGGAAAGTCTGAAGAAAAGTTGATCATGCTAGTGAAGAAGGTTGAAAGTCCCACAAACTGCCAACAGCACACACAGATCTGTCCCTGAAGAAGTATAACCAGGATGTTCCTTTGAGGAAAACATGGTAAGATGTTGTATTCTGATTTTAGGACATAATGTCAGGAAAATCCAGTCTCTGGAAGAACATCATGCTTGTTAAAGGAGAGCAGTATCAGAAATGAGGACTACCCTCAGTGAACTTGATTGAAAAGTGGCTTCAAAAATGGCTTAAATATGGGAACAATTCTGAGATTGAAGCTGGACAGGGCATTGTTTTGTTGCTATGAGTCGGAACCAACTCAAGAACACAGCAACAACACATCAACTTAATTATTTGCAATGAATGGGGTTGTGTTCAACTTTGTGTTTGAAAAACAATACGAATAAACTTTTATTTATGTATATTTGAAAGTCCACACAAGAGGGTAAATAAAATGATATTGTTATAAAAGCTTTAGCAAATGAAAACATCAAAGTGGAAATTTACTTTTTCGACATAGCCTGCATCTGAGTCTATACGCTGCCGAAGATTGTGTTTCCATCTTTTCAATCCTTAGGCAAAGGATATTGTCCAATGAATACCACATAAAAATGATAGTTTTGACATCCTGAAATTGTATAAATTATGACAATGTGAAATGTTCCTTGAGGTTGTATATATGGAAAAGAAGTGTGAAAGGACCAGGTCGTGATTGTAGGCTTGATGAAGTCAGGTTTCCCCACACAATTCTTGTAGGGTAACTCTTGTTATCCTATAAGAATAAGCAAGACGATCTCTATGTCTTGAATTTAACTGGCCCAGCAGATACCCTTGCAGGCCACTGCCTCAATTTGGCCTTGCTCTTGGAATTTGAAGCATAAACCAAGATTTTTTATTGGTTATAGTTAATTCCATAAAATCATCTTTGTTTTTGAGCTCTTGCTTAAAAAACTGATGAAAGTTTAATTTATGTGGTGAGCCCTTAGGTGAATTTGGGTTTCCACTGTCATCAATAGCCTTCTGCAACACAGATCCATGTTTTAAGTTCTGATACCATCACCTCCTTCATATTTAAATTTTATTGCTTAGAGTCCTTGGCTCACACAGGCTGGTATGTTTATTTGTTTGGAATAGATCTATGCATATATCCACTACAATTCTATAACAATACTTTTTCAAAAATAGCCTTATTGGCATATACTTCACATACCATACAATTAATTTCATCATTCTATCACATTAAGAAAAGGTGTGCTATCATCACAGTTTCAGAATGTTTTTCTCATCCTCATTGTTTTTAGCACCCCACTTCCCCCATCCTTCCCTGCCGTGCTGCTAAACACTTACCAAACCAGTTACTCGATCTATAGAGCTATCGATCCTAGATGTCATGTAGAGGTGAAAACTTGCAAAACAAAGCACAATCCTACAGAATCACATGAGCCAAGCAAACAAGCAAAATGCCACAACTAGATGAAACAAAGGAAAACTTCAAAGATAAAGCACCAAATATTAAAAACAGAAACAACTTTAAAATGGGTCCAAAGGGAGGTCAAATAACATACTATAACATTGTCAATTGGCTACGTGAAGTATGATGGACGTCACAATCTTCTTGGGATGCTAGCAACACAATTCACCTACCTCAGCTATCCTCAGAGGGAAGTCATCAGAGGTTTCACCACGTGGGGATCCTGAAGATGGATTTTGGACTTCCACTGTCATCCATAGCCTTATACAAAATGGGTTTTCACCATGTAAGCTCTGATAACACTCCCTTCTTTGAATTTGCATTATTATACTTAAAACTCTTAGATCACACAGGATGGTGTGCTTTCCCCATGTGCACTTAGTAGATACTTCACTTAGCTTTCTACTTGTTTAAAGACAAACTTTAAGCCTCCAGATACTATTCTTTCTGATAGCTAGCAACAATCTGGAATTTTGATCACAATCAATAGCAATACTTTTGGACTTAGCTCATACATTTGTATAATTGCCATGTTTTTTGTAAATATTGTTATCTCTTTAGGTCTATCTAGATAAGTTAGGGTCCATGGAACAGTCTGGAGGAGAAAACAATGATATGGATGGTTCCAGGTTGATGGGGCAGGGGGAGACATGGGAGATAAGGAGGAAGGGAAAGAAAGTGGTGTTGATCAAACCAGGGTTAAATGAACAAGTGATCCAAAATCAGTGACAAGCTGCGTGTGAAAGGCCTGAAAAGGATTTATCAAGATTAATGTAAGAGAGAAAATCTTGAAACCCAAATGGAGGCTGAACATGATAGTAGGACCGGAAGAAAGTCAAAGGAAATAGAGGAAAGCAATGGGGGGTAAAGGACATATATAGAGGTCTAAATACAGGCATGCATGGGAGTGAATATATTTATATATGATTATGGGGAATACATGTACGTTCATATACTTATAGCATCAGTATTAAGACAGTAGGTGGACATTGAACTCAAGTACTTCCTCAATGCAAGAACACTTTGTTCTATTAAATTTTCATTCCATGGTGCTCACCTTCCTGACAGGATCACTGAAGATAAATGTGTGCATAAGCAAAAGTGGTGAAGAAATCTGATGGTGCCTGGCCCTCAAAAGATGTAACATCTGGAGTCTTAAAGGGTTAAAAATAAACAAGCAGCCATCTGGCTCAGAAGAAACAAAGCCCACAGGGAAGAAGCACACCAGCTTGTGTGACCAAGAGGTGTCAAAGGGATCAGTTATCAGGCTTCAAAGAGTGAAAAATCATAACATTGTGCCCATCTTCCTGATATGATCACTGATGACAAACATATGCATAAGCAAATGTGGTGAAGAAAGCTGATGGTGCTCACCTATCAAAAGATAGAGCATCTGGGATCTTAAAGGCTTGAAAGTAAACAAGCAGTCATCTAGCTTAGAAGCAACAAAGGCTACATGGAAGATGCATACCAGCCTGTGTGACCACGAGGTGTCAAAGGAATCAGGTATCAGGCATCAGAGAACTAAAAATTTTATTATTGTAAAGGAGGGGTAGTACAGATTGGGGACTCAAAGTCCATAAATATGTGAAGCAACATCTCCTTATAGAGGGCTCGCAGGGAGAAGATGAGCCAGGCAAGGTAAAGTGTAGCAACAATAAAATATGCAACTTTCCTCTAGTTCTTAAATGCTTCCTCCCACCCACTATCACGATCCCAATTCTACCTTACAAATCCAGCTAGATCAGGGGATGTACAATGGTACCAGATCAGAGCCAGAAACGGGGAATTCAGAACAGATAATCCCTTCAGGACCTGTGGTGAGAATGATGATATCAGCAGGGTAGAGGGAAGGTGGAGTAGAAAGGGGGAACCAATTGCAGGGATCTACATGCAACCTCTTGCCTGTGTACAGACAGCAGGGAAGTGGGTGATGGGACACATCAGACAGTGTACAACTTGACAAAATAATAATAATTTGTAACTTTTTAAGGGTTCATGGGGGAGCAGAAGTGGGTGTGAGAGAAAATATGGGAACCTGATACCAGGGGCCTAAGTGGAAGGAGGATGTTTCAAGAATGATGATGGCAACAAATGTGTAAATGTGGACTGCATACAATTAATTGATGCATGTATTGATCATGATAAGAGTTATATGAGCCCCCAGTAAAATGATTTTTTTAAGTGAAGAAATATACACTTCTTGGGAGATTCTTATTTATAATAAACATCTTAATAATTGGGGCTGAAAAAAAATAATTGGGGCTGAGCCTCAGTGGCATAGTGGTTGAGTGCAGTACTGTGGCCCATGGGCTTGGCAGTTCAAATCTAGCAGCAGCTCTCTGGGAGCAGGACTGGGTAACTCCCACAACCACCAGAGGGCAGTGATGCCCCCCAAAAAAAATCTTAATAAATTTTTGTGTTTTCCATCTTCCCTTTACTTTAAATAAACAAAAAGTCTGATTTTTTACTTCATAATAAAATAATCATAACTGTAACTTGCTTAAACAGTAGAGTATTACCTCCTTTATAAAACAAAAGGAAAAGAAAAACACTTTCTTTGGATATAGGTCAACATATTTGTGCTCAATATTGTATCTCTGAATAATTATTCCATCGATGTCCTTATAAATCGTCCATTTGGGGAAAAAATGTGTGTTAATGAGATTGTGGTATTGCAATGTTGTAAAGAAACAATGCAGGTAAATGTGTAGAGAGATTAGTCCTGAAGTGTGGGAGAATTGTGCAGGGCTCTGGGCAAAAACCAAGACGCGGGTGTGCAGGAGTCTTAGCACGTCTTGTCTTCACTCATCTTCGTTAGTGCAAGCGGAAAGGTTAATGCTGTTCAATTCCTTTCACACAGACTGAGGGACGGTAGCACCTTCAAATTCTAAACTTACCCACAGTGCAACTGATTTAATTTCCATGAGAACAGTGTAACTTACACGTTTGTTCAAAAATATGAATGCCAATTAGCCACGTGCTTCTGCTCATCTACAATCTCACTCTCTTTCTATCATTGAGTAATTCTTTTGAAAATTATTATCACATGTAAAAGTTCCCTGTGTTAGAAGTTATTCTTTGATTGAAAGGAAGATTATCTGGTGTACCTGAGCTAAAGCATAGAACTTTCCCCAAGCACTAGCTAACCAATGGCAACATTCTCACACATGTCCTGGAAGCCTCAGGTAAATGTTTGGCTTCTTTGAGTCTCCAATGCTGTGTATCGTAGCTAGTGATTACATTACCAGCTCTAACTCTTATGGGATAGTTTTCCTTGTTAGAGTACTAAAATATCAATGTACCTGTGTTTTGTTTATATGTGTGTGATATGTAATTCCACACATTCAACTCTCAGCAGAAGCTTCATTCATGCTAATACTACTTCCTCCTGTTTCCTGTTTTTTCTGTTCCAAAAGCCTTCAACCACCTTATTAATATCCAGCTCCTAAAACTACCTTCTCTTTTATTTCCTGAGTTATGGATCTAGGAAGCAAATTTCTGAGGAACAACCCATAGAGATGAGGGGAAGTGTTGGGCAAAGAATTAAGTGAGGAGAGGATCTTCCTCCACTATCAGTGTATTAGGTTGAGTTCTTCAGCAAAGCAAAACCAATGATGCTCCATGTGTTTGTATATAAACAGAGATTTGTATCAAGAAATGGCTTAGACAGCTGTGGAAATAGGTAAATCCACTCTTGGAACAAGAAGCAGGATGATGAAATAGAGACAGCAGGAGGCTTAGGTTGGTGGATGCAGAAGACTACATCAGCCAAACAAATCCACAGTCAGTAGTCTGTTGATGCCTTGGAGATCAGCAGGTGACTCAACAGGACCTCTAAGAACTGTATGGAAAATTCAGCTCTGGCAGAAGGCAAAGAGTCAAGAAAAACAGGATTCAAAATTTAAATCTGTTTGGACCATTCTCTCTCACTCATACAAAAAAGGGTTAGGTCACCAAGAAGGTATGTTCAGGTTCTCATTCATTTAACATATTGGGTGACAACCTGATTCTTACCCAGGAAAATCTAGCTGACATATCCTTAATAGTGACATATCCCTCATAATCGCAAACCATGTCTTGTCAACTTGACACATATACGTAGCTCTTAAACCACAATTACCAAAGAGAATAATAATATCATAGTTCAGCTTAGCATGATACAGCTAATACGTGCGCAACCAACACTCCCTAACCTCATTTTCATCTTGCACTTTATAAGTGAATAAAATTATCTAGTGCATATATATGAATAGAAAAGGTTCGCAGCAATTACAGTTCTTAACTGTATAGCTGTTCACATGACCATAACTCATATCTAGAACTACCTTCTTCCATTATTTCTTCTGTATTTCCTTTACCCGTGGTGGGTGCCTTAGTGGGTGCTGAGGAAATGACCCAAAACTTCTTCCCTAGATTGTCTGGGCTATTGATAGTCATGTCAGAATTGGAGTGCTCTCCTTTCCCACTTACTTTCTTTCCAGGGCATGGTAGTCCTCAGAGACACCTAAGTAATCTCCAGGATTACAGACTACCTCTTCTTTCCTTCCACTTTGTAACATCAATCCAATTTCCCTTTGGAAATCAGGATCAACCACACCATTCAATACAGTAACACTGTTCTTTACCTGTTCGTCCAGAGGCATGGAAATCCTGAAATGGTCAGAGGGCATGGTATCCCACACAGCATTGCTTCAGATCAAGGAACTTGCCTCACAGCAAATGGAGTGTGACAATGGGCCCCTGGTCACAGAATCCACAGGTTGTACAGATTCATTATCACTCTATCAAGCACTGCTTCACGATGATAAGAAACCTGGTACAACCAGTGATTTCTGTAAGCATGAGTCCATTGTGGAAAACACGACATTTTGTAAGACAATTATTGGGAGTTTTAGCAGAGGCCATGCATGCAGGGAAAGCATATCTGTATCTAGTGTAAGAACCTATTTCAGTTAAAAAAAAAACAAACAAATAAACCAAAAAACAACACTACCCTCTCTGTAATGGAAGTGGTCTTAGGTAAGCAATGGACCACCAGATGCTGGTTGATCTGTACTGGATTCAGTTTTGGTCTCTGCTGTTGGTGGCTGGAGCAGTCAACAGTAGCAATAATCCAATGAGTCTTAGGGAGGAGGTGGTCATGTTGCTGCACCCTCTGATAACATCCAGACCTCTCACCAGCTCCACTTTTGTTCATCTACCTCTTGGAAGTAGGCTGACTGATTTTTGTAAATTTGTCATCCTATCCAGTTGATTATTAAAATCCTCCTCTGCAGCGGTAGCCTTTCAGTGAGCATTCATATGAAACACAAATACCTTTACTTTTTCCCCCATCCAGAGTGATCTACTTATATACCTCTTCTCCATCCCTCTTTGTCACCAATTTCCCAATCAGGCTCCTTCAAAGTCAACCCATTAGGCACAGTCCATAATTCATAGTCCATAATCATCAAAAGCAGACTAATGATTGGGGAATCCTAATTGTTATAGCAGGAAACCAGAGGCTATGGAATGAAAGCTCTGCTCAGGGCATTCAATATGACTGCACAGATCCAACCTAGAAATGACCAGTGACATCAGAGTGCCTACTCCAAAAGCTGTGTAAATGGGACCAAATACAAATAAGAAGGCATATTCATTATTGGCTAAACATTTATAATGCAATGATAATAAATTTTCATTTGAGAAAAAGATAAATATCATTGCCAGCACATCCATTTAGATACTGGAGGTAGGGCATACCTCCAAGAAAATTCCTCCTTAAAACTGACTGATTGTTATCATGGAAGATGTAGCAATATGTTACATTAGGGATCAGCAATTCAGTCAATGTCTGATAATCCACAGAAAATCTTGTGTAGTCTTGTTAGCGTCTCACATTAACCACTAAACAGACCCTCTACCAAGCATGAGGCCTTCTCCAGTCTCTGAAACCCTTAAGAGGAATTCTACTCTGTTCAGTTCTACTCTGGGGCAGGTCCAAACTGATAATATATCTCAAGCAAGGGAGACAAACTCTTGTCACCCTTATATCTAAGGAGATGTTGTCACTACTTCCTCCAAATAGAGCATAAATCCGACAGAGCTGTCAAATAGCCCACAGCAGGCAGTGATGCAGATAGCCAAGAAATCCTCTTCCAAAGAGAAGATGAAGAAAAGGACACAGGACCTAGAGTATAATACATAGAGGGAAAAAATCAAGCAATATGAGGCACCATTCAACAACATAGTCATAGCAGCACAACAAAACATAGTGAAGGTGGGGGGAGCAGATAAAAAACACAAGGTTGGGAAAAGAGAAACTGAGGGAAAGTCTACTTGTTTTCTATTTTGGACTGCTGTTCTCTGAATATGGGTATGAAATATTGTCATTTTGGGGTCATTGCTCTGTTTTTAAAAAATCTTAGAATGACAGCATGTGATGCACTTGAGTTTCAATTAAACATTCTGAAATTAAAATTGTTCTTTCAGTTTTATAACTAAAATATTGAAAAATGGGCTTTCAGAGTGAAAATGTTTTATGATAGCTTTGAATAATGCAGAAAGTTCTCCAAATATTGCCTACACTACACAATTCATTGCATTTTAGCTCCTCAAATTGCTTTAAAACTCTATCTATTCAAGCTATTTTTCATATAACTTTTCCTATAGATGCATTTCTCATCTGCCCTTAAAAGTTTAGGGAAAGGTTTAGATAGTAACTGTCTGATTATATTAATCTATTTTTCCTGAATCCCTGACTGATATTTTAATGCTTAATTTGTAAGTCAACACTCTACGTGACTGCATTTTTTCTTTTTCTTTATTATAAACCTCCATGATGGTGGCCTTAAAACACTTTCTTCTGTTAGTACTAGGAATACAACATTGATATAAATAAGCAAACATGTGACTGCTACTTGAGATTACTGGGCTGGGGGGCAACAAATATGAAAGAAAAAAGAAACCTTATAAAGGAAACAGACAAATACTTTTGGGTCAAGAATAAAAATATTGCAGTTTGATTTCCTAATTACTATATGCCAATATCTTTTTATCCTTATTTCTATAATGTATTTTTCAGTTAGTTTTTCCTTGGTGATGCTGCCAGATAAACATTGTACTATTTACAGTATGATCAGTAGTTTAAACCAAACAGCCACTTGTCAGGAAACAGAAGTACTCTATAAAGATTTACAACCTTGGAAACATTGCATACTGTAGTATAAAATACTATACAATAGTATAAACTGTGTACTATAGGGTCACAATGGATCAAAATTGACTCAATAGTAGCTCTTCTTTTATTTTTCAATTACAATAAGTTTATCATATTAAACTTTGCAAGTTTATGACAAAGTACATTTATCTACCTATTTATAATTTGCATATACATATTATATAAAAAGTTCAATGAAAATTGAGGAAACCCTTTTAGAATTTTCAAAAATTTTATTTTATTTTATAAAGAATTTATATAAGTTTATATATATAATATATTACATTATGTATAATAGAATTATATATATTTTATATATTTGGTATATATATGCCAAAGCTGTATGGTCTTAAAACTTATTTTGAAAAGATGATTTTGGTGACTGCTGTGGAATGAATTAACTCAAAGATACAAGCATTAAATCTGAACTTCTTAGCAATAGTTATAAACTCACTTGGGACTGGATAATCTGTTATTCTCATAAAATAGGATTAGTGAAGGGTCCTTCTGACCCAAGCCTGACCCTACTTTTGACAATCAGTTTGCACAAAAGTGAAGAGGCCTTGATATAGTGTAGAAAAGTGAAGAGGACTTGAAATATTTCCTGATGATAATCAAAGTCTGCCACTTCTGATATAGATTTCAGCTCATTGTAAGGAAAACTAAAATCCTCACAGTTGTATCAATATTCAAAACCATAATAAATGGAGAAAATATTACAGTTTTTAATTATTTTATTTTCCACAATCAATATTCATAGAAGCAATAATCAATACATCTAGTAATGTATTGTCTTAGGTAAATGCTCTACACAAGACCTCTTTAAAATGTTGAATAGCAAAGATAATTTTTTTTAATATTACAGGGTGCCTGATTTCACCCAATATATTTTCAATCACCTCATATCCATGTAAGTTGGGCAATGAATAAAGAAGACCACAAAATACCTTTGAATTATGGTATTGGTGAAGAATATTGAAAGGATCATAGATTACCAAAAGAATAAGCAAATCTGTTTTGGTGGAAGAACAGTGAGAATGCTTCTTAGAAGCTATGTGAAAGATAGTCTTTGTCTCAAATATTTCAGAATGATTATCAGGAGGGACCAGTTCCTGCCAAAGGGGATCTAGTTTGGTCATAAGAAGAGAGGAAGGGCCTGAGCCCCGGTAGCATAGTGGTTGAGTGCACGGCAGTGTCCCATTGGCTTGGCGGTACAAATCCAGCAGCTGCTCTCTGGGAGCAAAGCTGGGTAGCTCCCACAACAACCGCAGAGCAGTGATGCCCCCCCCCCTAAAAATATAAAGAAGAGAGGAAGACTCTCAAGAAGATGGATTGATACCGTGGCTAAAACAATGGGTCCAATGATTGTGATGATTGGTGGAAGAGCAGCCTCTGTTTCAGTCAATGGTGCATGGAGCTTCTTTAGTTATAGAAGGCTCAAAGGCATCTAAGAATGACAACAACAGCAAAGCTTATTGCCTTGAAGAGAATTTTGGTAGACTTATGAATGATGCGGGCAATTATGATGAGGGATCAGAAGCAAGCAAGGAGAGCTACAGAGATGATCTCCATTGTCTTGGAGCAAATATGGCATGAAGAACTGAATATTGCTAAAAATGTAGAAGTTAAATGTGCACCAGGTAAAGCTTTAAACAGTGATGAGCATGTGGCTGGATTCAACAATGATGATAAGGATGATGCTTTTATATAGTGGCGAACAATTTTTCTGATTATGTTCAAATGTTTAATCAAAGATAGACCTTACAAATGATTAATTCGGATATTTGGCTTATCTGATTTCTAAGCAAGATCTTAAAAGAGCCACATGGTTTCTGCTTGATAATAGGTAAAAGTAAATAGGTAGAGATGGACTTGAAAAATGAACTTTAACCCAAATTTCCATCAACAGATGAATGGATCAACAAAACTGTGGTAAAGTCTACGACCATAGCACACTGAACACACCCAACCTCATCTGGTCTCAGCAAAACTGTGGTAATACATAAAATGGAGTACTCCGCATCCCTTAAAAGCAACAATGAGCACATGAAGTTCAATGCTGCATGGGAAGAACTGAAAGAAATCATGCTAAGTGAAGTAAGTCAAGCACAAAAGGACAAGTACACCATGTGTTCACTGAGGTAAGCTTTTAAAAAATATGGAGCATAGGGGAAAAGCTACTATATAGCTACATTACTGGGGTGATGTCCAGGTATTATGGCATGGGTCAAACCCTATCCAGAGATACATAAGGCAGCCAACTAAATTGGAGGGACAAAGAGAAAAAAAAACCGTGGGTAGTTGTGGCAGAGCACTAACCTATCCAAGGGGAGGGTATCGTCAATATCTCCACAGGAGAGGGAGAATGTGACCAGGCTTCAAGCTGATGTAGCCAAGATGTGAATACAACCAACTTCATGTACCAGCGAACCAATAGAGAGGTCAACTGGGCTGACACCCATCCCAGCTATATGGACACCTGTACCCCACCTCACCCCAGAAAAATGCACCTCAGAGAAGAGCACTGAAACTACAGCTTGGGGAGGGGGGCATGTCTGATTAAGCACAAAGAAAAAACAAAGAGGGATGGAGAGGAAGGGGAACATATTCTGGCCCATCAAGCCCTGAGGATGATATTCTTCCTCAGAGTAGACCACGTACAGAGAAGATCATAGGGCCAGCCCCACCACGAGATACTACCTCCCTCCCTGAACCATAGTGCTTTGGATAACGACACTGAAGACACAGTGCGAGAATTGTGCCCAACCTGACCCTATCACACTGGGGCAAAACACAAAGGGCATGGAACAGAACAGCAAGGGGAGCAAAGTGATGAAATCCTCGGGGAAGGCTAAAAATAGATTTTGGAGACAGAGTGTGACACCCATCAGATTTGAATGGAAAACAGTTGCAAAGGTCAACAAACAGACCATGAACTATTTATAAGCTTTTTTTCATTTTCGTCAGTGGCTTTCTTTTTGTTGTTATAGTTATTGTTTGTGATCTTAACTATCTTAATTATTTTGTTTGACTTTGTCTGGTTTTTGTGCTTATAAATGTATCTGCATGTCCAGATAGATAAGAAAGGCAGGATAAATAATCAAGAGATGGAAAGAATGGGACCAATGATTCTGTGGGGGGATACCATTGAAGGGAAGGTGGGAGAAATGAACTGGGGCAGGGGAACCAACCCAGAGACAAAGGTACAACAAGGTAATAAAATCAATGAAGAGAAGGGTGTAAAGGTGCCTACTGGGGCTTAATCAAGGGCAATGTAGCAGTGAGGAATTAATAAACTCAAATGAATGTCAAACATGATGGTGAGACAAGAGGAAATTAAAAGGAAATAGAGGAAAGAACCAGGAGGCAAAGGACACTTAAAGAGGTCTAAATACAGGCATACATAGATAGATGATGATAGATGATAGATATGATAGATGATAGCTAGCTAGCTAGATGATAGATATGATAGATGATAGATAGATAGATGATAGATAGATGATAGATAGGTAGATAGATAGATAGATAGATAGATAGATAGATAGATAGATAGATAGATAGAAAGAAATAGAACTGGCAGGGGAGATACCATGATCATGAAGGTTGTTTTCCCAGAAAGAGGTTCACCCATTGCACTCCCAGTGTGCTGACTCCTGTGATTTCCCTAAATGTGCAAAACTCAGCTACATAATTTGTGGTAGTGGGGGATTGCATTTGTGCTTCCCGTGGTTAAGAAAGAAGAATTAAGCTTGCAGATAGACAATGGGCCTCCATTCAAGTACTCCCCCAACACAACAATATTTTGTTCTAATAATCAGGCATTCTGTGTTGCTCACCTTTACCGATATGATCGCTGAAGACAAAATTGGGCATATAAGCAAATGTGATAAAGTTAAAAAAGATAGCACCTGGGGTTTAAAGGCTAGAAGATATACAACAGACCATCTAGCTTAGAAGTAACAAAACCCACATGGAAGAAGCACACCAGCCTGTGGAATCATGAGGTGTTGAAGGGTTCAGATATCAGGCATCTATGATGCAGAACAAAATCATACTCAATGTGAATGGGGGGTATAGGTGGGAGGTGGTACATGGAATGAAGACCAAAGCACATCTGTAGATAACTGGACATCCCCTCACAGAAAGGTCACAGGAAGTGAAGAGCCAGTCAGGATGCAGTACAGCACTGCTGACATTAACAAACCCAGAGAAAAGGGAATAACAAGTGATGCAAAATCAGTGGCAAGGAGGGTGTAAGAGGCATGGTAGGGTGTTATCAAGGGCAGCATAACTGAGAGGAATTACTGAAACCCAAATGAAGGCTCAGCATGGTAGTTGGACAGGAGAGAACAGAGGACAAAAAGGAACAGAGGAAAGAATTAGAAGGCAAAGGATATTTATAGAGGTCTAAATGCAAGCATATGTAAATATATTTTATATTATGATAGGTAAATAGATCTAAGTGCATATATTTATAGGTTTAGTATTAAGACAGCATATGGGCAGTGGGCCTCCACACAAGTACTCCTATAATGCAAAAACCCCTTTTCTATTAAACTGGCATTCGATGATGCTCACCTTCTTGACACAATCACTGAACACAAATCAGTGCATAAGCAAATGTGATGAATAAAGCTGATGGTACCCTGCTATCAAAAGATGCGGTTTTAAAGGCTTGAAGGTAAACAGTGGCAATTTAGCTTAGAAGTAACAAAGCCAACATGGGAGAAGCACACCAGCCTCAGTGATCACGTGGTTATAAAGGAATGTTATCAGACATCAAGGAACAAAAAATCATAACATTGTGAATGAGGAGGAGTGCAGAGTGGGGACCCATCTGTAGGTAACTGGACATCCTCTTACAGAAGGGTCATGGGGCCAGTCAGTCCAGTCAAGGTGCAGTGTCACAACAGTAAAACATACAGCTTTCCTCTAGTTCTTTAATGCTTCTCTCACCCCACTATCATGATCCCAATTCTAATTTAAAAATCTAGCTAGATCAGAGGATATGCAATGGTACAGAGCAGAACTAGAAACACAGGGAATCCAGGACAGAAGAACCCTCCAGGACCAGTGAAGAGAGTGGTGATACTGACTGGTAGGGTGGAGAGAAGCTGAAGAGGAAATGGAGAATCACTTACAAGGATCTACATATAACCCACTCCATGGGGGATGGACAAGAGAAAAGTGGGTGAAGGGAGACATCAGACAGCGTAAGATATGGCAAAATCATAACAATTTATGAATTAGCATAAGTTTATGAAGAAGGGGGACAGAGATGGAGGGGGGAAATGAAGGGCTGACTCCTAGAGTTCCCATTAAAAGTAAATGTTCTGCGAATGATGAGGACAACAATTGTACAAATGTGCTTGACAAAATATATGGTGTATGGATTTTGATAAGAGTTGTATGAGCCCCCAATAAAATGATTAATAAAGAAACACAACTTTCTTCTAGGTCTTTAATGCTTCTTCCCTCCCCCCAACCAACCCTCCGCTATAGCTATCTCAATTCTTCCTTACAAATCAGATTCGACCAGATCATGCACACTGCTACAGATAAGAGCCCTAAACACAGGGAATCCAGGATAGATAAACTCCTCAGGGTCAATAATGAGGGTAGAGACACCAGAAGGATAAAGGAATGTGGGGCGAGATAGGGGGAATTGATCCAACAGGTCAACATATAGTCCCCATATTGGGGGGGGGGCTGGAAAACAGAAAAGTGGATGAAAGCCAACAGAAGGTGATGTAAGATATGAAAATAATATTCTATAATTTATCAAGGATTCATGGGGAAAGCAGGGGGGAGGGAAGGGGGAATGAGGAGCTGATATTATGGGCTCAAGTAGAAAGAAAATTCCTTCAAAATGATGACGGTAGCATATGTACAAATGTGCTTGACACAATGGATGAATGCAGGGATTGTGATAAGGGATGTAAGAGTCCTCAATAAAAGTATTTAATTAAAAAAAGAAAAAAAAAGAAAAATCAGTTTTAACAAAACTTAAACTTTCAGAAAATTATGCTGTACAAACTAAGGACCCATAGAATGTTTATGGCTATTTAATTCCACAAAAGAAGCATGAGAATGATGGAGCTAACCAACTGACACTACAACCACCACCACAACCAAAAACCCCTTCACCGTAGATTGAAACTTCTGTCTGCCTCTTGAAATTTTATAGCAGGTAACAGGGAAAAGAGAAACAGGGACTATTGTTGGAGTAGCTAAAAAAGCAGGAAAGGTTTTGGACCCCAAAGGCCCTTGCTCCTATAGCTGATTGGACTCAAAATGGTTCTACACTTGACTGTGTAGTTAACAGCTCATCCCAAAGCTTACAATGTTTCATAGAATGGGGGTTTTTCTCTCATTGAAAGGTAACAGTCCCCTTCCCCTGGAACACTAGATGTGGGGTAACGGTTTCCTACTTTTCAAAGATCTGGATGCTTTTCCCAGTTGGTTTCACAGTGCAAGATGGCTGGTGAGGTCTGCCAGACAATGTTCCAGACCGGTATATCAACCAGTCCTCCCCATACTGCACCTCCTGAAGACCAGCTTTGCTAGACCTGTGAGTATTTTTCTTTTCTCTAACTTTAGAGTTTGCAGAAATCACTACAATTTCATTTTTGAGAGAATGATTTTGACCTCTTTGAGAAAATTGGGAATATATGGCATAATCTTGAAAATCTGCTATGAGTGTGCAATCTAAAAAAAAAAAAAAAGAATCTTTACCTCCCATCTTTGATAGTGAGGATAAGTGTCCCTATGATCAATCCACATGATTAACCCATATGATTCTTCAAATGGATCTAAGGTAAAACTAATGGGTCAGCTCCATTCTGAACTAAAAAAGTCCCAAATGAAATAGCAAATGACCTAGTATTTCTTGACTTGACATTTTTATCTCATGAAGGAATTAATAAGTGATACCTTTGTCTTAAAACACTGACATTTGTGCTTGTAACCCACATTCATTAGAAACCTAGAAAAATTAATACGCAACCAGTACATTAAAAAGCACTACTAAGTGGAAAGAGTAAATGCAAAAAGGTAACGTATCTAAAAGTATATATTTAATTTTAAAATTTGATTTGAAAAGCTTAGAATGCACTTTTTTATATATATTTAAGAAAATATGTACAGTGTTTCCTCTGTTCTGCATAAAGTTAATATGAATTGAACCCACTCAGTAGCACCTAATCACAATAAAAAAATTGTATTCATGGACTTCATAAGGTTTGTGGAAAATTTTCAGTATTTTTTAGTTCCGATTTTCATGAATTTTTGAAGGTCTTGAGTGTGTATGTTTATTTGTATATATTTTATGTAAAATTATACATAAAATATATCAAATTTATACTCTGTTTTGAAAATGAAGTAAAAATTATTTAAAATAAATATTAATTTGTCACTGATTTCAGCCTTACCAGTCAAATATAATATTGTTATTTGTGGACATGGTCCTTCCAATGTCTGAGAAACTAAGTTGACAAGGCAATATTATACCTGTTATGTGACAATAAAATCAACATTTTAGCTCGGTGTCTTTAAAATGAAACTTTATGAATATTAAAGGAATATTTAGGAGGTGTACCTCAAGCCTACCTGGTAGACACATGAACGGAGGGGAATGGCTGTGAGGGGCAGTCTTTTAGAAAGCATTCAAACAGTCTCAAAGTTTCCAACATGGTGCACAGGGATCTTATCTTGAATATTTTTCATACACGGAACACACGTATATGTTTGCAATCTGTCTTTACAGTACGATTTTAATTTTGTCCTACGTTTTGTACATAACGAAGCTCTTATGAACACTCCAAATCTGGGTTAATCAAAGCTTAGATGGTTGCTTCAGCTTGAGCCAAGCATGATTTTTTAAAAAAGGACTCCTAGTTTCCTCTTAGCCTCTTTCCCACAACAAAATGGTAAGAGTTCAGCTGACAACAGGGTAAACAGATTATTGTGTTATTGCTGGCTGATTGCCGGAGTTATTTTGGAGCTTCATAATTCAATTAAAGAGATTTTTGACATTTATGAAATGACTTCTATAATCAACTGACAGTGCAATATCCTATAATTGTTCAATTAAAAATGACTACTAGTGCAGTCATTTATTAGTAGAATCAGATAATTGTCTTGCCACTAAAGAGTACTTCTCACTTTGCACATCAAATGAAAATGTTTGAGTATAAATCTGTAACACAGCAGCCAAAGTCCTGGGGATTTTCAAGTGCATATGTAATTATTACAGACCTCTGAAGTAAATATGGTTTAATGTGATAATCTTAAATGGATTCTGTGTGTCTTACAAAATACTTTTCCACAGAAGCTAGAGCATCTGTCAAAACAGGTAGGAGTTCATTTCTTACCAACAGGAAGTTCATGATGTTCTTTGAGACACGTAGTTTAGCCGTGTGTTCTTAGAACAGAGGACTGCATACCTTTCTTTTGCTTCTCGTTTTTTTTTCCTCCCCTGCAGATTAAACTGATTGCTGAATTGAGAATGCAGGAATGATTGCTTTGATAAATCAGTTTCAGATGGGATACAACTCTATTGGGGTCAGAAACGCCGATGTCCAGACACATACACAGAATCATGCATCCATAAAAAACAGGCATTCATTCTCTCTCTCTCTCTCTCTCTCTCTCTCTCTCTCTCTCTCTCTCTCACACACACACACACACACACACACACACAAAATTTCAGAATCTGAATTTCTCTAACATAAAGCACTTTGACTCAAATGATCACAAACCATCTGTTTAGCTAAATCATAACTCAGTCTTTGAATAAATACTAATGCATTTTTTGAAATCGTCAAACTAAAAGCAGAGAAATACAGATCATTTCAAGGACCAGTAAAAAGAAAAGAAAAGAAAAAAACTACGTAAATGGAGGAAACAGCAGGAGTCCTCTAACCGATAAGGATTTCTTAATTTTTTAAATTAGCATTATGTTTCTTTGGAAAAACTAGCTAAGCCTCAAAATTTACATCCAAATAATGATAATTAAGGAAAATCAGAGCATGCTCAACAGATGGAAGATGCTACTTAATTTGAGGTTGCTACAAAATAGAATTTAGGAGAGTCATTTCAAAGTCACAGCATAATTTTAATATTTAAATAAATAATCTGATTTCTATGTCTATTACTGTTTCATTTTATTTGCAGTGTAACAGCTTTTTTCAAATGCTGTCAGATTCGACCGCTAACTCCTGCTTTCTAACCCATCAGCAAAGGTACCCCATTCGGGCCTGTTGTTTTTGTTTCTCTTTTTCTTCTCCGTCTTTTTTTTTTCAAGCACGTTTTTCTTCTTGTCGTATGGATTTTAGAAAGAGTTTTGATAAAGACGGTCCTGGCAGCTGGATGATAAATATTATTTTCTTAACCTGCCTAGTTTTGTCAGCCACCTGCGACTGCAGCTTGCCACACGTTGGAAGCAGCTCATTAACTTCCCCTCAGCTTCCCGGGAGTTTTCCTTGTTTTCTTTCACCTTGGGTGTGTGCTGCCTTCTCACCGACCGGTTAACTATCTGAGTAGGCCGGGTGGGCTTTGGCACCACGAGCCGAGCACGCTTCAGGCAGCCTCCCTGCTAAGGCTCAAAATCTCTCTTAAACACATTAAGCAGCCCATTTTGGATTGATAGTGCAGTAATTATTCTGCTTCACCCTAAAAACCATCCTGGGGTAATTGGCGCAGAGGAAAATTACCCAGAGTCCTCCACCACCTGGTAGTTAAGGAACGAATCCAGGAAAAGATAAGTGAAGCAGGGGGGAAAAAAATCGGCACTTATTTGATTTTAATCTCACCACTTTGCAAGCATTTAAATTGCCTTAATCAGGTGGTTGGCTTCCAGCCTAGCTGGTAATCTGTTATCAAATTTGAAACTAGATTTTTTAAAATGTCAGTGTAGGCTGAGAATTGAAGTCTATTAACAGTTATGAGCCTCCCTCCTAAACTTCCATAATCTACGTATTAATAATCTTTTTTACAAAGCTGTCAAATATAACTTTATTACGATTCTATATTAATAATAGGGAAGTAAAAGGAAGACTTAATTTTTTTTAATTTTTATTTTAAAATGTTGGAAACACACATTGCCATTCTTAACATTAAAATCCTTTTTCTTCTTTCTACTTTTTTTTCTTTTTTGAAGCAATACCTTGAGTCTATGGAATAACCTTGATAAATGTAATTGAATTTTTCTCTGATAAGATTAACTAGTGGTAATTGTGAATGGGGAGGTCTGACCCACTCCAAATGAGATGTATGACAAGCTGAAAATAATCAATTTTTTTCCTTTTCTTTACTTAAGCCCAGCTTTTTAAAAATGGAAGAGAAAAGCAGGGACTTGTAGGACGTAGCATTTGTGTCTGAAATGATTTTGAATACACTGTGTATCTCTCATCTCCTCAGTGCATCACAATGCTGAGCTTGGTTTAAAACACGGTAAACACATTGAAATCACGGCAGGCTTAATTAAGGGAGGGAGTTAATATGTACCAAATAGATGTGTGTCATATATTTTACCTGCAACATTGCTGATTAAAAGCATCCCCAAACTGTTAGGCCTGCTAGAGTTTCTCACCCAACCCCTCCTCCCCCCACCCACCCACCCACACACACTCGCATCCCTGTTTTTTGAGAAATGGAAAAAGAGAAGGAAATAATTTGGAAAATCTTAATTACTGTGATAGCAGGGTTGGGTTGAGCCTTTTTATGATTCCTGTATGATTTGCATTTTGAGTTGAAGTTTTGTTCTTCACAGCACACAAGCCAGCAATCAGGAGCATATAGAAATGGCTTGATAGATTCCCCTTTTAAACATGCTTATAAAACATTTTGCCTATGTAGCTTTTTGTATTCCACATTCCATGGGGTTTCTCACATCCCAATCAAGAAAGCATATCCCTTTTAATTCATTTTCTCATACTTTTAAGAGCTTTGAAATGTATATTAATACAGTACAAATAAAAGATTTCAAAGACTGGTACTATTGTAAGCACTTCTATTTGAAAAGCAAAAAGTGCTCTCTTTATTTTTATTCTTCTTTCCTGTCCTTTATCTAACCATAGAATTTTAGTGAGGAGATCACACCACAATAACAACTGCTCCAATAACTTAGTTTCCTCACTACCTTGCTGGAATCTGAGTAGGTTCAGTCAAAACTTCTTTCAAAATATCATATCTAATGAGAACGGGATTAATTAGAACATTCAAAGGTAAAGTAGCTGACAACCAAACAATGGGTATAGTCAAACATAAAGCTATATGCCAATTTTAATGTGTATAGTATGTGTTATGTATGTTTGAATATTCATATGTATATGTAAATTTACATATGTATATTTACATAATTTGCTAGCCCTAGTGGGACAATGGGAAAACATTCAGCCATTACCTAAAAGGATGGTGGGTGGGAGCAATCAGTCGCTCTGTGAACAGAATGTGGCAATCCGCTCCCACAGATATTCACGCCCTTAAAAAACTATTGGGTAATTCTACTGTGTCTTTTGCATCACTATGAGTTGGAATTAATTATGGCCTTGGATTTGATTTGTTTTATATATACTTTAGGTATACACAATCAGTATTGATATATTTTTATGTGTATGTGTATGGATTTTTTTAAATATTACTTCAAGGTTACTTTCCCCATCCACTGCCATGCAGTGGCTTCAACTCGCAGCGACCCAATAGAAGTTTTTCTGACTTGTAAATCTTTGTAGGTGCAGATAGCATTATCAGTCTAAGGCAGTGTATTTGAACGGCTGACATTGTGGTTAGCACTCTCTTGCTTCGCGGTGCCACCGAGGATCCCATAGCTCCTTTAAGCAGCCCTCCCTGACCCCTGCTCTACTCAAACCCACTGCCATTTTGTTCATGGAAACACATACTAACTCTGCAGAACTGCTCTCTAGGGTTTTCTATATAGGAAAAACAGCCTCCGATTTCCAGTGGGAGTCCTGCTGGCATAGTGGTTTAGAGTTGTGCTGCTAACCAGAAAGTCAGAGATTTGGAACCACCAGTCATTCTTCAGGAGAAAGGCAAGGCTTTCTACTCTCATAAAGATATAAGCCTTGGTCAGTCAGAGCAAGATGGCCTCCAAACAGAGCATATATTGACAGTGATTGCCTATACTTCCAGGTTCAGACTGCAAGATTCTCAGCATAAAAATTAGTAGGCACAAATTTATTAAATGCCTTCAGATAGACCAAATTTATTAAATGCCTTCTCATTGACCCTCAAAGAAACTGGTGAAGTGCAGGTCCCCAGTTGTCTCAAATTAGCCATCCCACTCCTAGAGTTAGCTAGGGTGGCAGAAGGGACAAGTTCAAGGACAGAGGTCTCTGTGACCAGTGTGTGGCAGATATACGCACAATGATGCTTCTCTCTTGGCACAAGCAAAGAGAGTTCCAATCTGATACCCTTATAAGGAACCACGGGAAACAAATATAAATAACCAAGCACCAACCGGACCTAAATGAACTGCCTAAAATTGAACAGACTATGGAATTATCAGGAAACAGAACTTTTAAGAATGATGTTTTTACTCATACTACAGATGAAGAATGAATCTGAGAGGAAAAGTGAGAATGTAGAAAAGTTAGAAACCTCACTTCGTACCTTACAAGAAAAACTCCAAACAGAAAAATAAAAGTCAACTTTACAATAGCGGAGTTAGGGTAAATTAGGAAAATAAATCTACAGAAATTAAAATGCATGAGAGAGTTTTATATATATGGTAAGTGAACATTAAGCATCCCAACCCTGTGCTGTCCAAACTCATAAGTCTGACATTAACCCACCAGTCTACAAAGTCCTCCTTAATCTCACAAAACACACGGTGATGCCAACTGCAGGAGGAAAGCCTCATTAGTTCATATGTAAGCATCTCAGCGCTGGCTGGAGTCTCTGCACAGCTGCTCCAGCACCCATGGCTTCATCAGGGTAGGTCCATGTGGCTTCTCCTTAGGGATGTCTTGCAGAAAGTGAGTCTTGCCAGCTGAAACAGGAAACTGGTTAAGGCAACTGCACCCTCGTCCCACAGTCAGAGAGCAAGAGACTAGAAAGGCGACACTCACTGAGCCATTTATCTCTCCGCCTTTCAGCTAATCCCACATGTGTTTATTGGCCAGATAGGCAAAATGAACCCTAACTATCTCAGTAGCAGAATTAAACAATAATATTAAAGAACAGGGAAATAGAATTGAGATGGAAACCCATA
The DNA here is from genome assembly GCA_004026705.1 of Nesogale talazaci. Taxonomy (NCBI): domain Eukaryota; kingdom Metazoa; phylum Chordata; class Mammalia; order Afrosoricida; family Tenrecidae; genus Nesogale; species Nesogale talazaci. Next base: position 95,701 of record PVJH01000074.1, read on the forward strand.
TTAGTGAACTTGAACACAAATCTGTAGATTCCAATCTAAAAGAAGTACAAGTAAAGAAACAAATGCAAAGGTGATCAAGAAAAGCTTTAGAAAAATGTGGCAACAATCAAGGGGAACAACCTTATCGGGCTTCCAGGAAAGAGAAAAATAAACAAAATCCACACACAGAACTCTTGCAAAGAAAACTCCCCCCAATGACTAAAGTATGAAAAGATTCAGAAAGTAACAAGGAACCCACAAAGGAGAGATCCGCAAAGGAAAGGTCCCTGACATATATTCAAGATGTCTAACATCAATACCTAGAAAAACAACTCTAGGGGAAGCCAAAGAAAAGCATAAAAAGGGTCAACAATTATAATAACTCAGCATAAACCAAGCAGGGAAGAAGATAATGGAGTCACATGCACAAAGTTGTAAGAAAATAGCAGCAGCATAAAAAAAAAACACAACTTTGAACCTAGAATAATGTACCCAGTAAAAATGTCCCTAAAAAGTTATGGAGAAATAAAAATATGCTAAGAAAAGAAGGAATTAAAAGAATTCACATAAACAAGATCACAACTAGAAAAAATGCTCAATCAACCTGAGACTAACATAGAAAACAAACATACAAACCCAAAATGCACACAGAGTAACATCCAAAGCAATGAATACACAAAGGACAAAGAAACAATATACACATTCACACATCATCACATGCACAAACATAAAGGAAAATGACAATAGAAAGTATATATATATATATATATATATATATAAAATCTCATTGAATGTTAATAGACTACTTGCATCAGTAAAGAGAGAGTAGCAGAGTGGACAAGAAAGAAATCCCTCAGTATACTGACTATAAGAAGTATAACTCAAAGCACAGAGATAAATAGACTAAAATTTAGAGACTGGACAAAACCATAGCAAGCAAAGCAACAAAGGAAAACAGGGCTAACAATATTAATCTCTGAGAAAAGAGACTTCAAGGCAAATCATGTAAAAAGAGACAACAATGGGAACTACATCATCATCATGGGAACAATAACCAAAGAAGACGTAACTAACATAAACTCATATGCACTTAATGAGAGAATCTAGAAATACGTCAGTCAAATCCTCACACAACTGAGAAAGGTGATAGATTCTTGACAACAATAACAGGGGACTTTACTGCACCACTCTGGGGGAAATAGAGAACACAATGAAAAAAAACACAATAATAACACAAAAAAGCTCAACAACACAATCAGCCAAATTGACCTCATAACATTCTCAAGAATAAATCACATACACAAGATAGACCACAAGCATATCTCAACAAATTTTTAAAAGAGAGATCCTGCAACCTATCTTCTTGGGTCACACGGTACAAAATTAAAAGTCAACAACAAAATGAAGAGAAACATAGAGACAAACACATGAAGATTGAACAATATAATATTAAAAAGATTTGTTAATAAAGCAAATAAAGGAACTAAAAGTATCCATTGAGACAAATGAGAACAAAGACAAAATAGTTCAAAACCTTTGACACATAAAAATCAGTAATCAGAGGCCAATTTATAGTAATCAAAACTCACATTAAAAAAAAGGCGAAATTCAAAATCAACAACCTAACATAACACCTTCAAGAATTGGAACATGGACAACAATATAAACCCTCCAAATAAAAGGAAATAAACCATATGGATCAAAGCAGAAAAAATGATATGGAAAAAATAAGAAAATCAACAAGACAAAAAGCTGGTTCTTTGAAAGGATAAAAAAAATAGAAACCTGGCAAATTTATGAAAGGACCAAAAATAAAAGATGCAAATACTCAAAATAAAAGTTGAAAAGGGTGACATCACCAATCAAAAAGAAATTAAAAGAATTGTAACACACTACTAGGAAAAACCATTCAAACAAATCCAATGATCTAGAAGAAAAAGACAAATAGAAAAAGTCAAATCAAAGCAGGCAAATATAGAAAAACTCAACAAACCCATAACAGAAGAAGAAATAGATCCGCTTAATAAGTTATTACTAACCAAGAAAAGCCCAGAACCAGATGGTTTCATAGGGGAATGCTACCAACTATTCAGAGAGGACCTAGCACCAGTATTGCTCAAACTATACCAGAAAATAGAAAAAAAACAATAAACTCCAAACCCATTTGTGGCAGTTATGTACTCATGTGTCAATTTCATGATTGGGAATATAGAGGTGGAGTCTATCCTGTCAATCTGGAGAAAGCAACTATCTAAGTAAGGTGTCAACCAAGTTCACATCAAATAAGCACACCAGCCTCTCCGATCTAAAGATGATGATAACAAAATCCACGTATGATGAAAGCAAAAGTATCAGAGCTTATATTGTAAACACTCAATTTGTAGATGGCTATGGAGGACCAACGATCTTAAAATCCATCTGCAGAATATCTAGTTAGATTAAGCCACTAGCATACTTCTAGTCACAGGCAAGAGACTCAAGTAGCTTTACTGTCAGAGATTACCATAAACTTGATTATGGTGGATTGAACGATGTCATGATATGATACTTGGCCAGTTGACCTCCCTTTTGACCCAACCTAAATTTGCTCTAGCCTCAAATATTTGTCCATTTTTCCATGACAGAAATTTTCTTCTGACTTTTTAAATGTTAGTGGTTGCCTTTTCCTTCTTACTTTATTTTTATCTTTACATTATTATTATGCTTTCGGTTTCAATTTTATTTCATTATTTCTGTGAGGTTACTTAGCTATGAAACTCAGAAAGAGTGGATTCACAGAGACAGTATGCAATGCATTCACAGATGCAATGGTTTATCAGGAACAAGGGAGGGAATGGTGAGAGGAGATGGGGAGTAAGCAATACATGATGGAGGTGGAAGCGAACACTACAGCTGATTGTGATGGTGTATCTATAACTCTTTTAAAATGTAGTCTAACTATAGCAGTCCATGTTTGTGAACATTACATTGAGAAAATTATTGAAAAATAAAGCAAAGAGGGCTGAGCTCCGGTGGTGTAAGTGATTGAGTGCGGGACTGCAGCCTGCGTGCTTGGCAGTTCAAATCCAGTGGCGGCTCTCAGGAGCAGCACAGGGTAGCGCCAACGACCACCAGAGGCAGTGATGCCCCCCCCCCCCGCCAATAAAGATAAAACAAAGAAACCAAATTTCACCAATGGTTACTAGGGGGGAAGGAGGAAGGGTTTACCTTTGGGGCCATTGAGTTTATTTCAATGGTGGTGGAATAATTTGAAAAAGATATCAATACTGATTGCACAACACAAAGTGTATAATCAAGTAAAGATGTATTGAATTATGCATGTAGCAATTGTTGGAGATTTGCTTGCAACAATTAGCAAAAATTATATGAATAACATTGGATAAAAGGAAAAACAAAATATAGAATTAAATATGTTGATGATTGCATAACTCTTCTTGATATGAATGAATTATTGAATTGTATGATGTGTAAGTTCTGTGCCAATTAAACTGATAAAATATTTGCAGCCTCTGAAACTCACAGGGCTTGAGGTGGGAGTAGCTTTCCCCGGTCCTATAGGTTTGCTCTAAGTCAGAATTTACTCCAAGGTGGTGGGTTTTGCTTTTGTTTTTTGTTTGATTGTTTCATTATGTGGATATCCAAAAATGTATCCATTCTTCACTGATGGGAATTTAGATTGTGTTCATGATCCTGCCATTGTAATTATTCTTTAGTAAATATTGGTGTGTGTGTGTGTGTGTGTGTATATATATATATATTCATGTCATGTTCCTTATTATTTTAGAGTATATAACTAAGTAGATTATATACCAAGCTGAGCCATTTGGTATTTCTCTTCTCAGTTGTTTGAAGAAGAACCACACCAATGTCCACAATGTTTATATGATTTCACAATCCTCTCAGCAGTGTATGGGGTAGGTGGTATGTTATCATTGCTTTGATATGCATCTCCTGAGCAGCAAGTAATCATTTTATTTTCTTCATGCTTGTTAGCCACTTGAATATCTTCTGTGGTGAACTGTTGTTCATGTCCTCCTCCCACTTTAAAATTGGGTTATTCATCTTTTCCTTGTGGATGTGTTGAAGTCTTCTTTAGATTGTCCCTTGTTCCCTATATCATTGACACATTTTTCCCAATTTGTGGGTTTACTTTGTAATCTTTATTTGAAACTTTTTGAAGTATATAAATATCTTAGTTTTAAGAAGATCCAGCCATACATTTTAAAACTATGTCTTATAGTTTTATGTTTGAAGTGTTTATGCCACATTTTAGGATGTGTAGTTTAGTCAGGGTTGACTAGAGAAACAAATTCATAGACATTCATTTGTGTAAAAGAAATAACTCTATACAAAAGATCACTTGTGTATTGACAAAACATCCCAGTCCAGATCAAGTCATTAAGTCTGATATTAGCCTGCATATCCAATAAATTCCTCTTGAGACTCACGCAAAACATGCAATGACATTGAATACAGGCAAATGACAGGCCAGTACGTGAAAAGTCTTGTAGATCCAGTAGCAGTGGAAGCACCTCAATGATAGCAGCTGTCTCCACATGGCTTCTCTAGCACCATGGCTCTAGCATAGCTCCATGTGTCTTTCCACCAGGAATACGAAGTGAAGAGTCTCTGTGTACCTGGCCCCCAGTGAACTGTTTATCTTCATGGCACCTGCAAATGAGGTAATCAAGCTGTCACCTGATTGACAAGCTAGACCCTTCACAAGTTGACACCAGATTATGTGACTATCATAGGACCCTAAGTCCAACCATACTTCTTCATTAATAAACTTTATTAATGAAAGGGATTACTTCTAGTACTATAGGGATTAATTTTAGGCCTCTAATCCATCTTAAATTTATTTTTGCAAATACTAATCCTATTTTGCAAACATTGATAGCTGAAGTGACTATCTCTTCTCCAGCAAATGTATTTTGGTAATTCTTCAAAAACCAGTTATCTGTAGGCAGATGGTTTTATCTCTGGGTTCTCTATTTTGTTGCATTGGTCTACATATCTATTGTTATAGCAGTGCCAGCCTATTTTTGATTACTGTGGTGTGTACTAAGATTTTAAGTCAAGAAGTGAAAAGCTTCCTATTTTGTTATTCAGTGTAACTCCCTTTGAAGATAACGTATTCAAAAAACCTGCTTGTCGTAAGCATGCAGATAAATTTTATATCTGCTGGTTGTGACATTTTCTTTTGATATTAGATAACTTTTTTATATGTTTTCCAAAAATTAGCACGGAGAGAGAATTTAGAGAGAGATATAGCAAGGTTTTCTTGCACACATATATAGGAATGAATGTCATCAACACCATCAAAAGAGAAAAAAAATTTGAACTTTAATGTAATATCATAAAGAGCCAAAACATAGAATCTGACTAATAATTTACTAAGGTCAGCATTAGCCAATTTTGAATGGGTTATGTTTAAATTCACAGCTTTTCAATCCACCGTAGTTTAAGATGGCCTTTGGTTGAAGTTGTCCATTTGTGCCTGCATAAGAAGAACACTTACTTGACTTAACCCTATACCTATCATTGTCCAAACCTTGGGTATATTTGAATTCTAGTACTATTTGGAGGAGTATACAATTAGACAACATGTGTAAAACAGAGTGCAAGATCTTGAGTAAAAGATGATAGAGTCAAAGTCAGGGCTTACATTAATTTTAAGCAAGCTACAAATCACACTTAGAGAATCAAGCTTGTTATCATAAACTTTGCTATCCTATCAGGTCAAAATTTAAAATTTCACATGTGCTAACATACTGCACTAGAAACAGGATGCTTGATATGAACAAAGTGTCCCTGGGGAGTCCAAAAGGCTTATTGCTGGAGGCATCCCAGGAGACAGATAATTTGGTCTACCTTCAAAAGGTCACAACCATACAGACATAAAGTATTAATACTTTGCACAGAAGGGAACTCTGGATCATAGCTGTTGGGAAGTAATGACAAAAATAGATACAAAGGGGTCAAGAATAAAACTGAGCATCCAATCACAATGCTACAATGTATATTAGCACATCCACATAATATGTAATGGATAAGCACTCTGTGAAAAATCCTGATCTCTAAACTGGAAGTAAAAATAGCAATAATACAGATACAAAGGAATCAAATGAAATTTAGTAAATAAATATTTGGGGAAACAAATTATCATAGATCAGGGAAAATGCCATGGAAGAGAAATAAGTGCTAAGTTATTTGACAATCCAAAGGAAGGAGGTCACTTAGAAAACTGAAGCTAGCTTGAAGAAATTCATATCGCATCTTTTGAGGCCCCGATAGACAGTTCCTAGGTGGTGTGGCTTGCACTCAACTCCTAACCTAAAGGTTGATACTTGGAAACCATGCAGAAGTATGATGGAAGAAAGACCTAATGATATGCTTCCACTAAGATTACGGTTTCTATCCAACTCAATAGTTTAGGGTCTGATTATTGGTTTTTATGAGTTAAGCACATAGCTTATTCCTAAAGTAAAATATAATAACAGTATTAAAGAGGTTGATCTCTACTTGCAGTAAATGAACTAGGTCAGAGGTTAGCAAATTGCAGGCCTCAGTCACATGTTCACTTTCAGTACACACATGTGGCTCTGATGTAAAAAAAAAATGAAAGGGCATTATTCAGACAATGGTGAGATCCTTTGTTTAAAAATATATATGTATGTCTCTCAAATAATCTTTAAATTTTACCGAGGGAAAGGATTGGTTTTTCCATTCCAAAAGTCCGCCTGATGTAGGTAATTCTTTTTTAATTAATCATAGCATTAAATATGACTATAGCTAACATTTATTGCATGCATATTATGCACCATGGCTTCTTGCATTGTAACATTGATGCCCACAACAATCATGCAAGCATTATTATAATATCCATTTTATATAAAAGGAATTTAAAACATTGACAGGCTAAATGACTTTTTCAAGGTCAGGTGACAGAATCAGAAAGCAACAAGGCATGGTACCTGGCTATCAAAAGATATAATGTCTGAGGTCTCAAAGGCTTGAGGATGAGCAAACAGTGCAGCAGACCTACCATAAAAGAAGCACACCAGCCTGTGCGACCATGAGGAGAAGAAAGAACCAGGTATCAGGCATCAAAGAACAAAAAAATATATCATTATGTGCCCACCCTCCCGACATGATCGCTGAGGACAAAAGGGTGCAGAGGCAGACAGAGCCAAGGAATCTGATGGCACCCAGCCACCAAACAATAAAGTAGCTGGGATTTCAAATGTTTGAAGATGAACAAGTGGCCATCCAGCGCAGAAACAGCGAAGCCCACATAGAAGAAGCGCACCAACTTATGTTATCACGAGGGGTGGAAGGGAGCAGACATCAAATATCAAAGAACAAGGATTAAATCAATAAAAATGAGAGGGAGATCAGAGTGGGGACCCAAAACCCACTTGTGGGCAATTGGACACCTCCTTACAGAGGAGTCATGGGGAGGAGATGGGTCAGTCAAGGGGCAGTGAGGTAGCAATGAAGCATAAAACTTTCTTCATTTTCCTGAAGGTTTCCTCCCCCGAACCACCACGGTCCCAACTCTGCCCTGCAGCTCCAGCTGTACTGGAGGAGGTGCACTGCTGGAGATGGGAACTGGAAACGAAGGGAACTCAAGGTAGATGAACCCCTCGGGGTCAGTGTTGGGAGTGGAGTTGCCAGATGGATGGAGGGAGGGTGGGGAGGGGAGAGGAAGCCAGCTATGGGGATCTGCAGACTGTCTCCTATCTGGAGGACGGACGTAGGGAGAAGTGGGCAAGGGGAGATGTCAGACAGTGTAAGATATGACAAAGCAATAATGATTGCAGAGCAATGAGGACTGAGGGTGAGGGGGGAAAAGGATGGAGTGGAAAGGAAGAAAGGCTCATATCAAAGGCCCAAGTGGAAAGGCAGATGTTGGGAGAATGTTTATGAGGGCAGGCAAGTGGGGATGCTTGGCACAGTATATGTAACTATATATTGAACTCTGTATGATGAAAAGTGATGTATGTCCCACCAATAAAATGATTAAATAATTAAAAATAAAATAAAAAGAAAGCAGCAAAGAGATGATATAAACTTAAACAGTCAGTCCACGGAGTGTGAGTTTTCTCTTCAATCAAGTGATTTATTATGATTAAATATTAGCACTCAATTTTGAATAGTATTTTTTTGTAAATTTTTCTTCATTGTGTTAAATGCCTAAAATAGTAGCCTGCAGTCCAAAATCATTTGACTCTGTGTATTATGAAGTTAGCTGGTTCTGAGCTTCATAGCAATATATGCTTGTGAGCAAACAAGATCCTGGTATGTTTTATTCCTCAGATTTTGACAACCTTTATTATTTCATTTATCTGCTATTCATAGAAAGATGTAAACATCTTACTTCCCAGTGTGATTCTCATATCAACAGTGGGTGAGTTTAAAATATTGGGAATCAATATGTTATAAAACATCAGCTAGCATTAAAAAGGCAGACCCAGAGCAAATTCATTGAATGTCAAATAAAAAAATAAACATCAACAGTTAAAATGTAATAAGATAATAAATAAAAACAGAGAATTAAAAAAAATCTTAATCCAAAAAGCAATTTGACAAGTAAGATATACATGTATTAAACACAAAGCCACTTACAGTACAGGGAGCAATGAATTTTTCATGTAGATATACAGAACAATTCTTTTCTAAATTTAATAGACAGAGTACATGACATTAGTGCCATTGATGGTGGGATTTGGGACTTGAGAAGGGAGAGAATACTGAAGTCTCTGTGAAGATGTTTGTGTAGGCTCTTCATTCTTTATTGATTTGTGTAGACACTTAAATTAAATATTCTTAGATGGAGGGTCTCTTTTTCATCTTATGTAGGTGTGTATATATTTCTATGTGCAGACATTTGGTTCTCTTTCTTTCTCTTTTTATTTAATGTTATATTCTCTTTTTCATTTAATTCAAACTGCCACAATCTGACTATACTACCAGTTGGTCATTCAGTAAGTCTGTCTATGAGGCATTATTTTATTGACCTAACTTTGAGCTCACAGTTCTCTGGAAAGTCCTATAACAAGTGACAAAAGAAGAAGGGCATTGCTTTACTTTTGGACTATTTAAAATTTAATGTGCAAAGACTAATAATCAAAAGGAAACAAATAATAGTATTGAACACAGTTGCCTGAATGAAAGTCAGGACAATAATAGTTGAGGAAGTGTGATAGTGGTCTTAATCCTTTCAATTAACTCAGTGAAAATGCACTTGCTGATAGGCTTCTGCATGTTCTTAGCAAATATTGCCTTTTATCAGTGTTGTTTCCTTTAGAAGATCTCTCTGATAACCTTAGCCTTTTATGTGGGCATCTTTTCTCCCCAACTGCTCTTCCTTTGGACCCTACATGCCAGCTACACCCAGGAAACAAAGTATAAAGTCAAGAGGGATGAGTCTGTATTTGCAAAAACACAAAAAAATAGTGCTCAGAAAATATTTTCTCATTTAAAAAATAATTTTATTAGCCCTTATTCAGATTGTAGCAATCTATATGTATCTATCTAGATATGCACAATAAATAGAAATATATGTACAAGGAGAGTTCACATAGTTTGTGAGAAGGTAAAATTTTTAAATAATGGTATTTCTTCACCAACTATTTAAACCCCTCTTTTGTGTATTTATAAGTTTACATATATATTGAAATCAACAAATATTTTTAATCTCTTTCATGTCTTACTATGCCTATTTATGGGGGAAAATGCAAGCTCCTTTATACAAGAGTGAAAAAAATACCATGTGTTCTTCATATTTGACATGCGATGACTTGAGCTGTACAGTTCTAAGAGGCTTTTTTGGAAAATACAGAGAAGGGGCACCAAATCATCATGCTTTTAGTAAAAAGGATGGGAATACCATTCTGTAGATTATACCTGGACTCTTACATAAATGAAGAATGGAAAGAAGTTTTTTAGAGAGAAGGATAGCTATAAACAACAACTGCAGAACAATCTCTATGAGGATCAAAACTATTTAGGTTATAGCAGCATAGAGATCAAGGTAGAGCAGAATAAAGGATGAAGCTCCAGTTGAAGGTTTGGGCTGAACCACAAAATCCTTACTTGTCAGGGAGAGATGGCATGAGAACTGATTGTGATGATGTGTACTCAACTTTTTATATGTGACTTAACTCTGCAAGTGTACTATATATGAATACTATATCAAGAAACCTACTAAAACAAAACAAAAAAAGCAAAAAAGAAAAAACTAAAATTGACTAATGATAATGGTGATTGAAGGAGAAAGTTGTTGCTTATGGGCCATTGAGTTTATGTTAAAGGTAGTGGAATAATTTGCAAAAGGAACTCTGTCACTGAATTATACATGTAGAAGTTGTTGAATTGGAGAATATATGGTTGCATATATTTTGCCACAATTAGGAAAAAATGATTGCATAAATACCATTAAGTACTAGAAGGAAGAAAATGTTCCAGAGTTGAATATGGTGTCAATTCTTGATATGATTGACTTTTTGAATTGTATGACATGTAGATGAAATGCTAAAAAAGGGGCTTAAAAAAGCCTTACATTTCCTTTTTTGTGTGCTCTGTGTGGTGGGTATAGGGGGGAAGATTAATAGAGTGGAAAGAAGAGAAAAGTTGTGAAGACTAGAGCTAGGAAACCAGCTAGGCAACACTTTCTATAGCCAGAATTATAGGAGGTCTAGCATAGACTGTGGTAATTCTGATGATAAGGAAAGGAAAAGCTGAGGGTCATATCATAGAAATCCCTGCATGTGTTGAGTAATAAGGATAAGAGAGGGACCAAGAGTTACTCTTTACCATCATGCTTTGGCCACCTGAGAAGCCATTAAATGAGATAATATACACCCAAAGGAAGGAATAAATCTATGGGAGATTGTAAGTTGGAAAGTGGTAAATATGTTATTAAGGTAATGAAATCCATTGGAAATCTAAATCTTAAGGTTACATGTTATATATAATTTGGAATTTATCATGTTTAGATAAGTATTGCAATTCTGAAAGTACAGTGAATGTGAGTAATCATAAATATATGGGAAAAAAAACATAGCCCAAGTTTGAGACCAAGGAGGAAACTAAATAGATATGAGGGTGATATGACAGAGAATAAGAATTTCAATAATTTTAGAGAAGAGAAGTGATTTACAAAATCAAGAAATTTCAGCAAAATATTCTGATACAAACTACTTATTTTATATGACAGAAACTTACTGATAGCAAAATACAATCTGGTAAATAGATATGAGCAAAAATCAAAGTGCAGAAGGTCATGGAGAAAAAAGTAGAGCTGTATTTCCATATTTGGGATGAAATACAGAAGAAATTTAATTAATGAAGAATGTTTTGTACTTAAGAGAAAGACGTGAAATTATAATCATATGAAGAACAGAGCCAAGTAATACATGATAGTTGTAGAATAGAGAAGAGATGATCATTTGAAAGAATTTCTATAGTCAGGCTGAGCCTTGTTGGCATAAATGGTTGAGTGCGGGAGTGTTGCCCACAGGCTTGGCGGATCAAATCCAGTGGTGGCTCTCAGGAGCAGTGCTGGGTAGCTCCCGCAACCACCAGAGGGCAGTGATGCCCACAAAAAAGAAAGAATTTCTAGAGAGAAAAGAAAGTAAGAGAATAAGTTGATCTGCATCAAAATATAGAAAATGTGCATCTCTGTGATTTAGGGAATAATGAGAAAACACGTGTGGGTAGCAATCATTTTATCATGTGTGATGACCTCAGTAATAGCTTTTCAAAGGAGAGAGGAAAGAGTTGGGTTGAAGGACTAGAGAAAGAATTCTGGAGGAATGACTTCTGAAAGAGTATATAGAGAGATCTGATCAAATAAGACAATGATGAACAAAGAAAATAGTCTAGTCAATTTTACAAGATTATTGACACAATCTTGATAAGTATGGGCAATGTGTTTGTATGTGATAGCACCCCAAAAGGCCAACGGAAGTTCATGAGAGAATTTTATGCTGAAAAATTGTGAGTAGATGCAGCAGGGGAAGCATTCACCTACTCAGTCACTTAGGAGACCGACCCTGTCCTAAGCTGACTAAGAACCATCTACCTAGATTGATCATACAAATGGTGCCTTAGACTTTCAAGAAGCAATACAACTGTTAGAAATGAGGGTTTAACTCAGTGGTACCACCCACTCCATGTGTGTTAGTCTGGGTAGACCAGAGGAACAAATTCAAGGACACACATATCGATATAAGGAAAGGGTTTATATACAAAAGGAATGGGACATGGAGAAAGCAACCCAGCCCAGTCCAGTCCAAAGTCATAAGTCCGATATTAACCCATATGCCTGAAATCAGTCTGTAATGTCTTCTTCTGACTCACGAAGTCATAGGTCAGTGGGTGCAGAACCCTGGTGCTGACAGGGCACCTCGCCTCCAGGGCTCAGGGTCCATCAACAGCAGAAGTAACTCATTGCTGGCAGAGGTCTCCATCTGTCCGCCCCAGCTTCAGAGGTCTGGCTCCATCAGGGCAAAGCTGTGTGGTCTCTCTGCAGGCTCCTCCAGCTTCTCAAATGCTACCAGCTTGTCTTGTCCGTGATTAATTGTCCCTCTAACTCCCAACAACTGGGGAAGATAGCTTCTCATCTTCACGAGGGAAATATCGCGAGATTTCCCAGAAGCTCAGGTGAAAGCCATGCCCACATAGAATTCTCATTGGCTATTCAATGGCTATTTCCAGATTAACAGGCTAGACTCCACCCCTACATTTCAATCATAAAATTAACATAAACACATGACTGCCATACCATGGGTGCTATTTTCAAATTGATCAAAACAAGTCACCCAAGGTATTTGCACAGCTTTAACAAAATGAAAGTCATTACTATTTCTAGAGGGAAACACACACATATACACAGAAATAGCTCAAATGGATAATCTCAATTTACATTCTCCCCTACCACAAATTCCCCATTTTCACAGTTAGATTCCTTGCCTACTGCACAGTGGTTTAGATCATATGTGTTCCACAATATCAGGCTTTCATCAGCTACTCAAGGTACACATGGCTCTTTTGTTGCCCATGGAATTTACAAAACTGACCCAAGGAGACATAAAGCACCTGGACAGATTTAGGGTCTTTGTCTGCTTGGGCAAGAGATACTTACAATTAGGTATGCCACCTACAGGCTGTTACTCTATACTGGTGATCTACAACCTACTACCCAAAGAAACTCTGTTCTTTCTGTACCACAACGAGCCTACTACAGTCTTCTGTCTCCAAAGATGGACAATCCCCACCCTCTCTCTCTCCCATGTGAAAACCTTGACAAGGATTATCGTTTTGGTTTTGTTTTTAATATGGATCTATGATATTCTCAGCATAAGGATCCCAGGAACAAAGGATGCGCTTTACTGCAGACTTTGAGTGGTCAGGAAACAAAGTTTCATCCTAGCATGTACAATCTCATGGTCAGCCCTCACATGAGGACCATATGCTCAGAATCTTCCTAGGTAAACCACAAACCACACAATCTATAGATAAATTACAACTAACTTCTGGGGCTAGTAAGTAAACCAGTCATAATTTTAGGAGTGATAATTTTAGCAGCATTAAAAACCTAGTGCTGAAAATGCGATATGAAAGAGAAATCTACTATAACACAATGATCTACCAGTTCTTACAAACAACATGATCACTGACCTCATCACTTTCTGTCTGCATGGCAAAGCATGATTTTGAATGGTCTTCTTTGTGTTTCTCTAACCTCCAACCTGAACCTCTTATGCAGAGTAGTTATGAGTTACACTCTTTATCTTGACCAATTAATTTGGACTTTCAAATATTCAACCAGCTCTTTGAACTGAATTCAGACTCCACTGTTTACTTTCTACCTATCATTCATTTTCTTACCCTTTCATTCATGAATCCTCCTTCTACTTGATGTGCATTTTATTGGTCAGTTAATGGTTTCTAGATCCTAACCTAAGGATTTTTAATTATTGAATTCTTAAAATAACTTCCATATCACACAGCTCTGTTAGGTTAAAAGTGAACATCCCTTAACAGAAATGGATAGGTGAAAACTCCTGTGTTCTGCTTCCAGTGTGCTACTTCTAATAATAAAAATTTAAAGGAGTAGTTCCCAAAAATCCCTGGTGGTAGCATGGTTAAACCCTCAGCTGCTAGCCCAAAGGTTAACAGCTTAACTTCATCAGCCACTCTGCATGAGGGAGATGTGGCCATCCATTTTTGTAAAAATTTAGTCTTGTAAACCCTGTCACCGACCCCTCTTTATAAGATAGTGATGAGTCAGAATCCACTTGATGAGGTTGCCTTTCTAGGTCAGTTTGAACAAAGTATCACAAGTTGGGTGGAGTAATTCAACAGAATTGCATTTATTCACATTCTGTACACTGCTGTTGTCCTGTGTTATTAAGTCACTTCTGACTCCGTGACCCCTTGCCCAACAGAATGAAATACTGCACCAACCTGCACTCTCCTCCTTGTCCTGTTTGAGATCAATGGTGGAGTCATTGTGCTAATTCGTGTCCTGGGTGGTTTTGCGCTTTTATGCTGTTATTTTGCTATGCTAATTCAGGGTACGAGCTTGATGTTACTCTCTCCACAGACTTCTGAGCAGTGCTTTTTAAATCAGATCATACCAGACACTGGGCTGCTGCAGCAATGTAAGCAGGCTGCAAAAACAGATATCTCCATGTTACACTATATTAGGAGTTACAATTCGAAAGCTTTTAATTGTTAAGGAAGGGGAAGTAAGACAATTAAGTTTGGGAATATGTTCTAAAACAGTGGTTCTCAACTTGTGGGTTGTGATCTGCTTGGAGGTCAAATGACCCTTTCACAGGGGTTGTCTGATTAATAACTGTGGCGGTCATGTGCTTATGTTAATTTCATGATTGAGATGTAAGGGGTGGAGTCTAGCCTGTTAATCTGGAGATAGCCATTGAGTAGCCAGTGAAGCCTCTTTATGGGCATGGCTTTCTCCTAAGACTTCTGGGAAATCTCGCGATATTTCCCTCGTGGAGATGAGAGGCTATTTCCCCAGCTGTGGGGAGCTGGGCTCAGAGACAACAAACTATGGACAAGACAAGATGGCAGTGTCTGAGGAGCTTGAGGAGATGGAGAAGAAGCCACATGACCCTACCATAATAGAACCAGGCCACTGAAGCTGGAGAAGACACGTGGAGACCCCGGCCAGCGCTGAATTGCTTCTACTACCAGTGGATGTTGTTGATAGGCCCTGAGTCCTTGAAGTGAGGAACCATGGGGAGACTCCTGCCGGCACTGGCAGTCTGCACCCATTGGCCTGTGACTTCTTGAGTCAGAAGGAGATATTATAGACTGATATTGGGCATATGGGCTAATATTGGACTTATAACTTTGAATTGGACTGAGTTGGGATGTTTTCTTAATGTCCTATTCCTCTTGTACATAAACCTTACCCTTATATCCATATGTGTGTCTATGAATTTGTTTCTCTAGTCTACCCGGACTAACAAAGTAACAGTAACAAAATTACAGTTATGAGATAGCAATGAAAACTATGGTTGGGGGGTCACCATGACATGAAGGCCTGTATTAAAGCGTAGAGGAATTAGGAGGCTGAGAACCACTGTTCTAAAGGAATATGCTTCCTTATTTCTTCTAGCTTTTGGTGACTCTAGGATTCAGTTTGCTATAGTTGTTATTTCAAATTTCTGCCACCTTCACAGACCTATTTTCCCTTTATGTATCTTCTCCTACTTCTGAAAACTAGTAATCAAATTTAAAAATTCCCACACTGTCTCTAACAACTCTAGGAAACAATGCTTTCTTGTATCTTCCAGATTCTCATAATTCAAGGAACTTCTTGGTTTATTGCAACTCACACTAAATTCTGCTCCTGACATCATGAATATCTTATTTCACTGTATATGTGTATTTTTTCCTATTTCCTTTTTTTATAAAGACATAAGTTATATTGTGTTATGTCCCAGGTTATATCAGTATGAAATCAAATTAAGTAATAACATTTGTAAACATTGTATTCAATTTAAGATCACATTCACAGGTACTAGAGAAGAGAACATGACTACATCTTTCTGTAGTATATAAGTAAACACAGGACACAAAGTGATACAAATTGTAAAAAAATGCTGTATGATTTGCTTACTGCTCCACTCAGTAGTACATGAAACCTTGTACTCAAGAAGAAGGAAAGTTTAAAATGAAAAGATGCTTTAGAAGAAGTTCTTCAAGGGTGATATGATTACTTCCCCCATTTCTTTTGTTTTTGTTTTTTTGTTTTGTTTTTTGCCTCAGGTGGTGGGAGTAGCCCAGCCTTTGCTCCATGGAACTGGAATCGAACCCCCATCCCAGTGGGCCGCAGTCCCGCTCACAACCACTACACCACCGGGGCTCAGCCCTACTTCACCCATTTCACAAAGAAAAAAACTGAGAAGTTTGGAGAGAGTTTGGTCAATGTTAACAACCAGTAAGTAGTAGTAATTAGTTTAACCTAGTTCTTCCTGAAGTCCAGTTTTGAGAATCATAAAATGAGAATCTAGAACCGATTCTATTTGTGGAAAAAAGTAAGTAGATTGATATCTAAAATGTGAGGTATAAAATTCATTTCTATGTGTAGATAAAAATAGGTTATCCTCTTACAACTTCCTTGCCACTGATTTGGGATCACTTGTGGTTCCTTTTCTTTCCCCATCTCCCCCTCTCTCATGTCTCCCTGGGATCATCAGTCCCATTGTTTTCTCCTCCATATTGGTTATCCAGACTATCTTAACTAGATAGATGTGCAGTGATAATACTATGCAGATGGAATCCCCCTTATTCACATTGATATTATTTTTTTATTCTAGCTCTTTGATAGCTGAGATGCTTTTCCTTTTTGTCATTGACTTGTTTTTTTTTCTCTTTTTTGTCTGGGGGTGTACGTGTTTTGTTTTCCTTTGTCTTGGTTTTGTGCTTATTATTGTCTCTGCATACCTCTAGATAAGATAGGCAGGATAAACAATCCAGAGGAGAAAACAATGAACCAATAGTTTTTGGGAGGAAATGTGAGAGAGGAAGGCAGGGGAAAGGAACTAGGGTGTCAACAAACCCAGCTATAAGTGAACAACAAGTAAAATCAATGTTGAGAAAGGCATAGGATAGCTGGTGGGGCTTAATCAAGAGCAATGTAGCCGAGAGGAATTACTGAAACCCAAATGAAGCCCAAATATGGTAGTGAGACAAGAGGAAAGTAAAATGAAATAGAGGAAAGAACTAGGAAGCAAAGGACATTTATAGACATCTAAATTCAGGATGTACATATGTAAATATATTTATAAAAAAGCATAGGGAAAATGATCTATGTACTTGTATTTATAGGTTAAGTATTAAGATAGTATAGGGACACTGGATCACTATTCAAGTGCTTCCTCAACACAAGAACCCTTTGTTCTAAAAATCTGGCATTCTGTGACACTCACCTTCTCAGCATAATGCTGAAGACAAAATGGGTGCATAAGCAAAGGTGGTAAAGAAAGCTGTGGTGCCTGGCTATCAAAATGCATAGCATCTAGGATCTTCAAGACTTGAATATAAATAAGCTGAGAATCTAGCTGAGAATCAACAAAGTCCACATGAAAGAAACATACCAGGGCTGAGCCCTGGTGGCATTGTGGTTGTATGCGGGACTGCGGCCCACAGGGTTGGAAGTTCAAATCCTGCAGCAGCTCTCCAGGAGCAAGACTGGGTCTCCTACTATCACCAGAGGGCAGTGATGCACCCCCCCCCAAAAAAAAGAAAGAAAGAAACATACCAGCCTTGTGACCATGAGGTGCTGATGGGACCAGGTATGCCTTTTTCTGAGTGAGATGCTGATGTTTTCTATAGACTTTAGAGATAATTGCCTGTCTGACAAGTAATTGTCATTTTTTTCTCCAGTGTATTGAGTCTCTTTTTACTTTTTTGATAAAACTTTTGATGCACATAAGTATTTACTTTTTAGGAGATATCAATCAGCTAGCTTGTCTTTATTTGTGTTTTTCTTCCAGTTTGGTAGTATAGTTGTATCACATTATAGAATTCATACAGGTAACTATTTTTTAACCAGTGTTCTTTATTGTCTTAGCTTTAGCTCTTTGGTCCATCTGGAGTTCATGCTGTTGTTGTTTATATGGTGTGAGAATGAATCCTGTTTCATTAATCTGCAAATGCACATTCAATATCATTTGTTAAAGACATAATCCCTGCCCTATTTAGAGAATTTTGGTCCTTTGTCAAAAATCAACTATATCTTGTTAGATGAATTTATTTATGTATTCCCAATTATGTTCCAATGGGTCTTTGTATCAATACTGGGGGCTTTATATTACCATGGCTCTGGAGTAGGTTACCATACGATCGGGAAATGTTAGAAGTCCTTGTTTGTACTTCTTAGCAGTGCTTTGCTTATCTATGGTTGCTTTCTTTTTCATACAAAGTTGGTGGTCAGTTTATTCTTTTAAAAATAAATAATGTAGAAATATGGGTGTGTTACTCCAGATAGACTAGAGAAAAAATTCATAAACATGCATATATATATATGTATATATATATAAGAGTTTTATACAGAGGGTAGTTGTAAATTAAGAAAACATCTCAACCCAGTCTAGTCCAAGGTCATAAGTCTGATATTAGCCCATATGTATGATAACAATCTATAAAGTACTCCTCAGGCACATGAAGCACATGCAAGGATGCCAAATGCATAATTACAAGCCAGTGGGTAGAAAGTCTTTGGATCCAGTGGTGTTGTCAGCATCTCAGTTCTGGCAGGAGCCTCCACGTGGCTTCTCTAGGTCCAGGCTTCTGGCTGCATGCATCAAGGTCGGTCCACGTGTCTTCTCCCCAGGGCTGTCTCACAGGGAGTCAGCCTTGTCAGTCCAATCTCTCATGCAGCGAGCATTGGCAGGAGAAAGTCTCCAAGGAAGTGGGTACAGAGAGGGGAGAGGCCTTCTGCCTCCGAGGAGGAACTACCAGATTTCCCAGAATTCTCTGTAGAAAACCATACCCACACAGAGGCCTCATTGGCTATGATCTGATTGACAGACTAAACTCCATCCTTTAATTGACAATGAATCCTTTAATTGACAATTATGTAACTCCCACAATGGGTCAGATTGTATTATATCTGTATCATTTTGGGTAGTATTGACATTTTTAAATGTTGACACTTCCAATCCATGTACACAGCATATTCTTTAATTTATGAGGCATCTTTTGATTTCTTATAGTAATATTTTCAAGTTTTCTTTATATAAGTTTTTGTTCATATAAGGGACTTTATAAGTCACTAGTAATATTTGTTCTTAAACATTTCATCTTTAAAAGCATTATTTTCCAAATTTCCTTTTTAGTATACACTTTGTTAATGTAAAGGAATCAGACAAGTAGATACATATTATTCATTATATTATATTACATTATATTGACATATAATTTTATTGTGGATTAGATCAGGGTTTATATTTCAAATCATCAATGCTGCACTCAATAACTTTAACCATGTGTCAAACTTCCTTAAAAATTATCCTGTCTAGCCCCTTTGATTTCTCTTCTCCCTCTTTTGGAAAACTATCTTCCCTGAACCCAAGTTAACACCTATTTTCCTTCTTGCCTATTGTTTAATCTTTCCTCCAATACCCTCTTCATTGAAGTATTTTTCCTTTGGTATGAAAATCTTTGTCCTGGGTTTTTCTCATTTAACAATTGTCTCATGAAATGTTTATCTGGTTGTAACTGACTAAGTTCACTCAGCATAATGTTATCCAGGCCCATAAATGCCATGAGATGCACCATAGTTTATCCAGGGTCATTTTCTTTCCATGTAAAAATTGCAAATTACTTTTTCCACTTTTCTAAAAATATGAAGTTCAGAACCGGGTGGCAATTGTATTGAATTTATAGATAGTTTGTATTGGTTTGTTACCGTCAGGCCACAGGCAGCAGTGTGTAGCAAGAGGGAGTAATAGAGCTGGCTCTTCTTATTCAGTCCGGTGGTCCCTTTCACAAACTGTGTGGACTGACTCTTTCCAAAGTCACCAAAAGCTGTGGGGGGTTTGTAGCTGGCATCCCTTTCCTATAACTCTACAGGTTTAGGAAGGAGTAAAAGGACTTCTTTTGTGGTTTGTTAGCTTCAGACAAAGAGCTACAATGCACTAGAAAAGGGTAGGAGCCAAGAGTGAGCCAGCATCACCTTGTTGTTAGTCTCATCAATCTTGTCAGGAATAAACTTGCCAAAAAAAAAAAGAAAGAAAGAAAAGAAAATGCGTCCAATGGACCCCGCTCCCAAGCCTACTAGCGATGGTGTAGTTGTACCTGTTCTGAGTACTTGGGACCCTTGTTGCATTGTGGATCTGCCTAACATCTCCTTCTGGCGGTTACCCCAGGTTATGCAGGGTGCTGTTCATTTACCCCTCTTTTGTCTTCTAAGATTCCAGGCATCTGGTTTTCCTTTTGTGTTTTCTCCTTTTTAACTCTACAGGGGTTTTGTCATGGTTTTGTCTACATGGCCATGTTGACCTTGAACTCACATTGGACTGGTTTTTATTTGCTTGCTTTGGACTCTACCACTATGTTAAATCTTTCAATTAGTTTCAGTAATTTCCCGGCTGAGTCTGAGAATGTTTATGTACTGGATCATTACATCTGAAAATAGAGATAGTTTTTACTTCTTCTTTGCCAAAGTGGACCCCTTTTATTTTCCATTGTTTCCTTATAGCTCTGGCTGAGACTTCCAGCACAACTTTAAAAAGGATAGTTGATAAAGAGCATCCTTATCTGGGTTATGTTTGCAGAGGCACTATTTTCAGTCTTTATCCAACCCCCACATCCCCCAAAAAGCCTGATGTTAGTCATTGGGTCTGCATGTATGCACTTTATTGTGCTGAGAAAGTTTCTTCTGTTCGAATTTTCTTGAGTGTTTTTAATCAGGAATGGGTGATGGAATTTGCAAATGACTTCTGTCTTGATTGATATGCTTCTCTGGTGAATGACATTGATTGTTTTTCTAATATTGACTCATACTTGCATAGCTGACATGCTATCTTTTGATATGTAGTGGTTTCTATTAGCTGGTAGTTTATTGGACACTTTTACATGATTGTTTTTGAGTAATATTATTCTATCATTTCTTTTTTAGTGAGATTGTCATCTGATTTTGAGATCAGCGTCATGCTCAATTCATAAAATGAATTAACAAGTATTCAATTTTTTCTGTATTCCAAAACATTGGAAATTTGAATTTACCCTTGGGTGATTGGGAAAAAAGCTATAGAAGTCTAATCCCTACAAATCAGCAATGAAAACTTTATGGATCCCAGTTCTATTCAGACACACACGAGGTTATCATGAGTCAAAGTTCAGAAATGGCACTTTTTTATGTTCTTGTCTGTATGTTAAAATAGGACTCTAATTTACACAGGAGAAAATATATAGTGAGACAATTTCTTAAATTTCTCTAAACACCAGAGATTTTGAGGTTCATTTTTCCAGTTAAGCACCACTCAAAAATAAATATTACATCTTTACCCAAAGATTCTTTATGGTCACAGAACATACAAATCAGGTTATAAAGTCATGAAAACCTTTTCTGATTCTTTCTAATTTAGATATTTTATAACATGCATGTAGACTATATTTATGAGAATGGCAAAAAAATTAATGTAGATTCAATCACTAAACTCATTTATTTTAAAGAAAATGCTCCTTCATTGCTAAAGTACATTTCAAGCTATCATGTTTTTGCTTTTGAACACTTTTTTTTTTTTTGGTGTGGGCCTCACTGCCCTCTAGTGGTCGTGGGGGCCACCCAGTGCCGCTCCTAAGAGTTGCCGCTGGATTTGAACTGCTAAGGCCGCGGGCCACAGTCCTGCACTCAACCACTTATGTCACCAGGGCTCAGCCCAAGCTATCATGTTCTTAAGAACAAGGCAATGCTCCTGAAAAAATTGGCTGTAATTGTTTCCTACTCCTTCCTTCCCTTTCATTCAGCCCACTGAAACTAAGGCCTATTTTACACCAGACTTCCTCTGTCTCCACTTGCACACCCACCTGACTGAAAATTCTCAAAAGATGTTAGACAGAACATATTCAAAAGAAATTCCTAATTGATTCAGATGGGGTGCCAATACCCTGGCCCCAAAGTAGATCCTCGGCACTCCATCTGTGACTCTATACTCTGTTGCACAGAGCTTAGTGCTTTGAGTTGGTGTAGGAGTGTCCGACAGGGTATGATCTTAACCCCGCTTCTTCATCCTGGCCCCGAGAGGCCACTCTAGCAGGTCAACTACAGACTTTGAACTTTATACAGGTTTTTATATTGCTATTATTTTTATTATTCTATTACATATTATATAGTACATGGAGGGGGTTTCTTGCTATTGTTATCATTGTTTTATTTGCTTAAGTTGCTCTATTTTAGGAGACCTTTTTTGTACATATTGTTACCTCTTCAGGTCTGTCTAGACAAGATAGACTGGACAAAGAGGTTGGAGGTGAAAATGACAGGACTGATGGTTCCAGGGTAGAGGACATTGGAGAGAGGGAGGAGGGGGACAGGTGGTGATGTCGACCAGCCCAGGAAAAAGGGAATAACAATTGATACAAATGCAGGGACATGGTGGGTGAGAGAAGGCCAGTAGGGATGGATTAAGACTAATATAACAGAGAGAAAATACTGAAACCCAAATGGAGACTGAGCAAGATAGTGGGACAAGAGGGAAGCAAATGGAAATAGAGGAAGGAACTGGAGGATAATGAACATTTATAGAGGTTCAAATATAGATATGTACATAGGGGCATATATTTATAAGTGAGGACGGGGAAAGAGATTAACCTGTATACTTATAGGGTTAGTAGTAGGACAACAGATGGGCATTGGACCTCCACTCAAGAATCTCCTCAGTTCAAGAACACTTTGTTCTGTTAAATTGGCATTCCAAGATGCTCACCTTTCTGACATGATCACTGAAGACAAAGGTGGCAAAGAAAGCTGATGGTGCCCAGCTATCAAAAGATGGAGCATCTGGGGACTTAACGGCTTGAAAGTAAGCAAGCAGCCATCTAGCTCAGAAGCACAAAGCTCACATGGAAGAAGCACACTAGCTTGTGGAATCATGAGGTGTCAAAGGGATTAGATATCAGGCTTCAAGAACTAAAAAGCATAACATTGCATGTTCACTTTCCTGATATGATCGCTGAGGACAAATGTGTACATAAGCAAATGTAGTGAAGAAAGCTGATGGTGCCCGGCTACCAAAAGATATAGCATCTGGGGTCTTAAAGGCTTGAGTAAACAAGCAACCATTCAGCTCAGAAGCAATAAAGCCCACACAGAAGAAGCACACCAGTCTGTGTGATCATGAGGTGGTGAAGGGATCCGGTGTCAGGCATTAATGAGCTAAAATTATTAATGAGGGGGAGTACAGATTGCAGACCCAAAGCCCATCAATATGTGAGGTGACATCCTCTTGCAGAAGGGTTACAAGAAGGAGATGAGCCAGTTAAGATACAGGATAGGAAGAATGAAATATGCAACCTTCCTCTAGTTCCCATGCTGCCTTCCACCCACTATCATGACCCCAATTCTACCACATAAATCCAGCTAGACCAGGAGATGTACAGTGAATTTGGAAACATGGGAAACTTAGGATAGATGATCCATCAAGACTAGTAAGAGGAGTGGTAATACCAGGAGGGTGCAGGGATGGAGGAATAGAAAGGAAGAACCAACTTCAGGGATCTACACGTAGCCTCCTCTCTGGGGCACGGACAATAGGGAAGCAAGTGTTGGGACACATTGTACAGTGTACAGTATGAAAAAAATAACAATTTATAAATTACTAAGGGTTCAAGGGGAAGGGGGGAGGAAGAGTAGTATAGGGAACTGATGCTGGGGGCCTTGAGGGAGGGAGGATGTTTTGAGAGTGATGATGGCAATGGGTGTGTAAATGTGCCCTGCATACAATTGATGTTGGTATGGATTGTGTTGGGAGGTGTATAGGCCCCCAATAAAATGATTCATTAAAAAGGGGAGTGGGGAAAGGGGAGTTTTTTTTAAAGAGGAGCTTGTACCAAGGGCTCAAGTGGAAAATGTTTGGAAATGTATGTGGCAGCATGTGTGCAAATGTGCTTGATACAAATGATATACTACAAATGTTGTAGTAGCTGTAAGAGTCCCCAATAAAATTATTTTAAAAAAAGAGATGTAAGAACCCCAAGTAAAAGTATTAAAAAAAAGAAATTCCTATATTTCTCTCTGCAAAATTGTTCCTTTTCCAGTCTTTGACATCATAGTGAAAGACATTCTGTACCCCTAGATGTGGAAGTTAACCAGGAAATTCAGAGCCATGTTTGATTTCTCTTTACACTTTATCTACATTTATCCATCGGTAGTGCTATGAAGTCTGCTCCCAAAGTAGGACTCAAAATCTCTTCATTCCTCTTCTTCCCCACTACTAAGTCTGTATTCTGCAAGGATATGCTCACTGACCTAGACCACAATCTCTGATTCCTAGCAAATCTCCCCACTTCTTTTCTTGTCTCTTTTATCCTTCCTCCTTGCAATATTCTTAGTGATCCTGTCTAACGTATTACAGAAAGGACAATTTCCTTCTGGTACTTATTGAACTTAGAATAGAAGCCACACTACTCAAGCTGACCTGTAAATTCTTATGTCTTATAGATCCTTCCTATCGCTGAGTTCATCTCTTATCACTTGCTCTTCTGCCTACAGCACTTGAGGTATTTTGGTCGTCTTCGTTTTCTGGAACTTACTGGACATTTTCCTGCCTTATAACCTTTTTATCCCCTGCGCTTTTCACGACTATTTCTTCTGATTCAGCTTCTAGGTTAAAGGCTACATCCTTTGACAAAATTTCTTTGCTATCCAATCTACCCCATAGTTTCATCTTGATTTAATTATTTTATAATTTTTGTTTTCCATCAGAATGCATGATTTCTTAATACATTTCTTATACATTGCAAATAATATTACTAATTTATTTACTCCTTGTTCTGTTGTTCTTTCATTAGCTTCTAAAATATTTATGCACAGGAACCATGTCTATAGTGTGCAATAGTGGAACCCCGGACATTATGAAAATATCTTACTAAATGCTCAGTACATAGTTTAAAATATAAGCTCTTTAAATGAATTAAAGAATGGATAGATGCATTAATTAACTTCCTATTTGTCATACTAAAGTATTATTTTTTGCTGGTCCTTGCCAGATGTTAACAGTGTTATTCAGATTTTGAGTTTGTTCTGATTTGGATCTTTGCAACATCATGCAACCTTGTTATTTTAGCTATCTCACACTATTATGACAGAAGTACCATACATGGATAGTTTCAACAAACAGATATGAGTTACCTTACAGCTTAGAAGGCTAGAAGTCTGAAATCATAGTATCAGTTCTAAGAGAAGGCTTTCTCTGTGTTGCTTTGGATGAATGTCCTTGTCTTCTTTAGTCAAAGGAGTAAGATGGTGAGCCCAGCATTTCCCTGGAGATCTTCATCTGTCTCATCATCAGTTTTCTCCAGGTCCACGGGGTTCTCAGTGTAGAAACTCCAGGTCAAAATGATATGATTTGCATCCAGCTCTTCTTTCTTGGCTGCACTGAAGTCCACTCTCTGCATACTTCTCTCTTTCTCTCTTTCTCTTTCTCTCTCTCTCTCTCTCTCTCTCTCTCTCTCTCTCTCTCTCTCTCTCCAAACTGATAGAGACCATCTCCCAGGGAAACTCTCCTTCCATCAGAGAAGTGTTGTGATCAAATTAGGGCCACATCACACCATTGTGGATGATTACATCATTACAGAACTATCGGATTACATTGATCCATAAATGCCAAAAACTAAAAATCATGGTTCAGCTAAGTTGACACATATTGGGGGAAGGAGGCAAAGTTCAATCCATTATACCTGGTGCTCTTACTGCTTGCAAAATATATTCTCATTTTTTGGGAGGGGGATCATGGCCCTCAGGTGGTGAGAGTAGGAGGTCCAGCCTTTGCTCCGTGGAGCTGGAATCGAACCTCCATCCCAGTGGGCTACAGTCCCGCACACAACCACTACACCACCAGGGCTCAGCCCATATATTCTCATTTTTAAGAATTTTCTTTCTCCTAAACATTCCTTTCCTAAGAGCATTGCTTTACAAATAATGGCTCTTTATTTGTCATAGTCACTTTTCTCATTGTGCTTTAAAATTCCTATCCACTGCCTAGTAAATATTCCCAGATTTATATTTCCATGACTCTCAAGTTTATGATTTCCAAAATGACAAATCCCATAATTTTCAATTCTTAATTGTTTCATCTCTATACCCATCTTCATTTATGGAAATGCCATTTATATTATGAGCTGCACCATGTATTCACTTGTTCCTTCTGTTAATAAATATGTATCGAGTGGTTTCTGTTTCCTAGATACTCTTTTGGACACTTAGGCTAGATAACATGCAAAACAGAATTGAGGCTCATATTTGTCTTAGAATCCTTAGTCATCTAGAATTTTCTTCTCACTTTCTATTTCTAATTTGCGAGCAAATTTCATAAACTCTACCACTTAAAAGCTTGTAATTACTCTTGTTTTCTGTTTCATTTCTAGTTTTCATCATCTCTATTACAATAGCTTTTTCAATTAGCCTATTTACTTCAAGAAAATACTCATTTGATTCACTTCCACAAAGAAAGAGGACACATGATTCTAAAGAGCAAGTTTTGCCATTACTCTCCCTATATCACAATATTAAAAACCCACACATTGCATAAATTAAGAACGATATATATTTTGGTTGATATCCATCACTAGCAAAATGAATGCCTTGTTTGTACATATGCCAAAACCAACTTCAGATGTGCGAAGACAGACCAGAACAAAATTAGAATTATGTAAAGGAAGGAAAAGAGAGAGCCCTAGAAGAATGCCCCAAATATTCCAAAGTTTTTATTATGGTATATCATCATAATATGAAATGTGCTGGTACCAGCTGGAATAGATGAAGCAGAGTCAATCAATTTATGCATGCATTTTTTCACCACAGATATACTGCTTTCATTTTCTATCTCTCATTCTTTGTGTTTATCAAACATTCTTATTTTATACTATTTTTTAAGTTATTAAGTTTAGTTTTAACTTCCAATTCCTCATGATTTATGAATAGTCTGAGCAAATGTAGATTTCTATGGGTCATAAGAGTCATTTATAACAAACACTTTAATAAATAAAGCTTCATTTATATGTAGTTCCCATTTCAATAACAATTTTTCTTTTAAGCAAAAAATTATAGCAAGTAACGGTTTTTCAAGTGGGCTACTGTCAACTTCATCTTGATTGCTATTAAATTAATAGTGGTAAACAAATTGCTCCACTCTTCTTTGAATAACTTTTGGGATATGATTCATAAAATTATAACTTACTTGAAATTAAAAATAAACTTATTATAGAGTTACTTTAATTTTTTTAAATTATGTATAAAGCTAATAGCATGGGTATAAGCCAAAATACCAATTCACAACCATCACGTCAGTTCCAAATTATAGTGACCCTCTAGGTGCAGATTATATTATCTTTAAAAATACATTAATTAAGTCAGATCAGATCATTATTTTTCTTAGTGAATTATTCAACCAGCAAATCTATCAATTAAATATTTACTAGGTGCCAAACATTAACCTGGCATTTATCTTGGCAGCTTCTGTGCATTGATGAAACAGTAGTCAAAGACAGGGAAAATCTGATGATAAACTTTCAATGAGATGATTCATTTTGTTGCTTTTTGTTCTCTAAAAAGTGCATCAATATGAATTGAATCTGTATATATAGAGAGAGATAAATTTTCATTTTAAAAATTGTTACATTATTTTTAATTTGGAAACCCAAAGTGCTATTTATAAACTGCTATTAAAATCCCCGGGCTATTCATATTTCTTTATCAGGGATATAGTCTTTTCTAGAGCCCCTGTGATGTGCACCAACTTTATATAATTACTCCTGATTCAAGCAAATGTTTCTTTGTACTACAGAATCAGAGCCCTGGGTCACTGGGCTGTCTGTTTGGAAGGTCTGTTTGGAAGACGCTTTTTTTCTAAGCTTGGTGTTCTTTCCTGATGAACTCCAAAACCCATTGTTCTATACGAATCGGCATTTATACACAATATCCACTTGAACTCTGAACTTGACAGTTCGAGTAATCCCTGTAGAGCTTAGCTCCAAGAGACCAAACAGAGTGTCAATGGAGCTCTGCTTCTGCTAAATCAACAAAGAACAATTACTGGAGGTTATCCAAGGTCTCTCTATATAAAATACCCTCTTCATGCAGAGTTTAAGATTGTGCTTGCTATAGACGCAAAATTTGAATAGTATCAGGAAATATAAAGTGAAAGAAGCCTCTTTAATATGCTTTTCTCTGGGGTCTTTTTCACTACAAAGGCTAGTTGATACTTTACAGTCACCATATCCTTAAGTGATTGAATTAAGCAGGATTTTCTGTATGTCTAATTTATTAAGTAGTAAACAATCTTTAAACATAACAGTTCAGGGTAGTTGAATAAGAACAGAATATATTCAACTAATATGTAAATTTAGTGGGTATGGGAAACGGGGGCCAGAACAAAAAAGACATCTTTCTTTTTTTTAATCTCATCATAAATTAGGCACCATTTTGGAAGTATTTAGATGATCTGAAGACTTTTTCACAATTTATTGTGAGCTTATTCTTTATTGTTAGTCATTTGTTAGCCATATTGGTATCAAGATTTCCATTTTTGTTTATTCAAAAACGTTTAAGGATATTATGAACAATATATACATTTCAATATAAATATTCCACCTGGAAGCAGATATTCAGGATTTTTCTACAGAGTGTACTCAATAAACAGAATTTCATATCCCTGATGTGTTCTTTTCCTATTCATTATATCCTCCAATGATAATATTAATCTACTTTATTGTGTTGTCTGACTAGGGTTACATTTTTGTTTTAAAAAAATTAATTAAGTCAGATTTTAGTCTAGCATTTATATAAAGGAATTTGACCACTTACCAAGAGTTCTAAATGATTATATGCGAAGACCCAGTATTACAAATTTTAGATGTATGTTCTAGGGAAATAAGAATCATGCATAGCTATATTCTTGTGGTATCTAAAATAAACTTTTAAGTTTAGCTATTAACAGTGACATACCAATTCTAAATACAATGACAAATACATAAAACTCATAATAATTAAATGGGATTAAAAGCTAAAAGAAAAAAATTTAGCAAAATATTCAAGGCACAAAAAATTGCATATTTGGGGGTATTGGTGTGCTTTTATTTAGGATGCTTCAAATAAAAATATGGAGTACTTCAAGGAAGTAAGAGATGATTTTAAAAAAATGAGCACCAAGAAACTTTCTGGAGTGCTAGAACTATCACTTCTTTATCTTTTGAGGGATACCAATTACAGGGGTAAACTCTACACCCATTTGTCAAAATTCAATGACCTGAACACAAGTCATACCATTTAATGAATAATGAAACGTTTATGCCAATAATATATTTACTAATTATTGTCATCTTCCCATTTCCATTTCATAATTTGGCTTTCTGATTTATGAGGCAGAGCTGGAAGAGTGTAAGCCACAATTCTCTTGAGGCAGGTAGTCCCCCTTAGGATCTGCCATAGACAGTGATAGAAGGGAACATGAGACTAGAAAAGAAACAATGGGCTTGCTCGTTTGCTCCTTCCAGTTGCTAGATAGTTGTCTGCTACTGGTTGCTTGAACAATATTCTAATCACACGTTCTATCTCTCATATCAACAGTTCCATTCTATAGCTGCAGATGGATCTAGTTCTATTTTCCCCCTGACACCCACAGGATTAGTCTTATCACAATATCCCAGATTCACAAGTACCTGGCTAGCATTTGTTTTTCAAAATTCTGGATTGCACAACTATGGTACTCTTTTCTTTGAAAACAGAAAAATAGTAACTATATCAGCAGTGTTTTCACTTCAGAGTTCTGGGTTCCAGAACCACGTGATACCTCAGAGTTGGCACTTTTAGTTTCTCAAACACACAAAAATAAAATACTTTCAAATTGGACTCATTGAGACCTCATATATATCAGAATGGAACTCTAATTCCTAAGGTTTGAAGTGTCTGATTTTCTTGGAAGTAGCTCACCCAGTTGTTCTTTTGAGGTATCTTGGATTGGATGTGGTGGCAGTCATGTACTCTGGTGTCAATCTGATTAAGAGTGTAGTGGAATCTAACTTGTCAATCTGGAGATAGCCAACCAGACCTCTATGTGGGCATGACTTTCTCTGAGAATTATGGGAACTCTTGTGATATTTCCTCCATGAAGATGAGAGACCATCAACTCAGTCCCTGGGAGACGCTCTACTGACAAGACAAGAGGGTAGCATGCTGATAGACCCTGAGTCCTGGAGGAGCAAGAGGAGAAGCCACAAGGGCTAGCCTTACCCTGATGGAACCAAACATCTGGGACTGGAGAAGCCAGGTGGAGACCCCTGTCAGCGCTGATATGCTTCTTCCACCACTGAATACACAAGACTGCACGCACTGATCTTTGATTGTCCTGGTGTCATTGCATGTGCTTTGTGAATCTGAAGAAGACTAATGGATTGGTATCAGACATATGGGCTAATATCGGACTTATGAACTTGGACTGGACTGGGTTGGGATGCGTTCTCAATGTTTCTCTTGTGTATACACCTCTCCCTTATATACATATGTGTTTTTAGGAATTTGTTTCTCTAGTCTACAAAGACTAACACAGACTCAGATTCTGAACCTTTATACTCGAATCCCAGCATGTTATTTATATTACCCAAAGATTCCAAATATACATAAGCAGCAGTTGTATACATAACTTTTCTTTCTTTCTTTTCTTTTCTTTTTCTTTTTTTTTTTTTTTTCGTTTTTGTCTTTATTTGGGCATGAGAGGGAGAAGAGGACTCAAGGATACAAGAGAAGGGCTGGAGAACAGGCGAGCTTTTGATTTTGCTTCTCAAACAGAAAGTCCTGTCACTGACAATGGTGCCCCAGATGTGGAACCGCACCCGGGACTGCTCTGTCCAATTCCCAACGAGGAGATCGGTTTCATTCTCCTTGGACAAGTGATTTGCAGGCATCTGGTCTGAGCGGGTCTGGACGTGGCGCACGGTGTACAGGCAGAGAGCTTGGTGTGGCTGCCGCAGACCCAGACCCGTCCCGGGACAGCTTGGCAATGCTTGGAGCGACCGGGACCGGGAGGAGAGTATAGGAAGTGGGCAGCAAGAAGATCACCCTGGGGCTGGGGCGAGAAGGAAGAGCAGCTGAGAGACACCGGCAGGTGGGAGGTGGGTGCTGATAACGCCAACTGAGGCCCTTGTGTGAGGGACTCCGGGGGAAGTTTTTAGGGGGCAGAGCAGAGAGACAGCCTGAGGGTGATGAAAAGGAGAGTCACTGAAAGACCATACTTTTTCTTTTTAAATAACTAGTTCATAATTTTTTCCCCAGCTGGATCTGGACAGCATTAGTATTCTATGATTTCCGTACTGAAATATCACAAAGTGCGTACTTTTAAAGAATAGACATTTACTTTTGCACAGTTCCACAGGCTATCAGTCCAAAGTCAAGGCACTTATAGGACAACACTCTGTCTCTGTCTACTCTAAGGGAAGATCCTTCCTAATCACTCCCAGAGTCTAATCCCATAATGCACAGATATATAATTTTTGTGTCTTTTGTCTCCCCCTATATTACCTTGGCATTGTGGCTATCCTCCTCTTCTATAGGACACCGTATAGATACGATGAGAGCCCACCCTTCTTAAGTCTGACTTACTTGAAACTGCTTTCAAAGAAAGTCACTTTGTCCTCCAGCAAAGTAATATTCCCAGATGAGGGGAAAGGGACATCCCTAGCCTAAAAATTTTCAAATGGACTCATGTGGAACCCATAAATAGAGCAGCTGGAAGTTATTCTCAAGCAGGATAAGGGAATACTAGATGGTTTCACATGCAAACAGGTTTCCTATACTTATTCAGTCTGTATGCTAAACAAAAAAATCCAAGAAGATGGGCTTTATGAAGAAATATGTGGCATCACAATTTAATAAAAACTATCTAACAGCCTATGAAGTGCTTGTGACACAACTAGTATTCCTAGAAGCAAAGTGGACTTGAATCATTTATTGATGAAGATCAAAGACAGCTGGTTAGCAAGTGAATGCAGAGCAAACAAATTTCTTCCCAACTGGACCAATGTACATCATGACAAACAAAAGACTGAAGTTCTTAAAAAGTTTGCTTTGCGTGGATTCACAATTAGCCCTCCTTGAAACAGTAGTCAGGAACTCTTAACATATTGCATAGGGAACGTATGTTTCACAAGTCTCTTTACAGTACTAGAGAGCAAGCAGCGGTCCTCAAACTTTTTAAACAGGGGACAGTTCACTGTCCTTCAGACCACTGGAGGGCTAGCCTATAGTTTAAAAACAAACAAACAAACAAAACTATGAACAAATTCACTGCGGACCTGCAATGAGTCGGCTGCTAAGCAGGACAGCAAGACAGCAAAAACACCCAGCGAGCCAGATAAACTACAGGGGGCTGTAGTTTGAGGACCTCTGTTAGGGTATGCTTGACCCAAACTACATTCTCTTCAATTGCTTCCTGATCCTGTGAAAGTTGAACAGGGAATCAGGGATATCACAGAGGCATCTACTTTGGTGGTGAAGGGTATTGAAAATCCCACAGAACAAAAAAAGCTCTTTAGAAGAAGTCAGAGTATTCTGTAGAAGTGAGGATGACAACACTTCATATTACATAATTTGGACATGCAAGTCCGTGGCAAAGGGCATGAGACTTGATAAAGTAGGTGTTGAGTGTAAAAGAGTCAAATACTTGAGGAAGTGGATTGACACAATGTCTGCATCAATGGGCTCACGCATCTTAATTGTGAAGATGACATGGAATTAGATGGCGCTTTGTTCTGTGGTACACAGGTTTACTATGAATTGGCACTGATTTGAATGCCACTGAAAACAAGGGATTAGGGATCCAATTGGCTTATGAAGAGTGATGGGG
This sequence comes from Nesogale talazaci, assembly GCA_004026705.1. Taxonomy (NCBI): domain Eukaryota; kingdom Metazoa; phylum Chordata; class Mammalia; order Afrosoricida; family Tenrecidae; genus Nesogale; species Nesogale talazaci. Next base: position 128,787 of record PVJH01000074.1, read on the forward strand.
AGAAGGAGTATATAGTTAAATCCATGATCATGAAAAAAGTGGTCTACTCATATCTACTATGAACTGACGAACATTTTTCCCTTCTCTAAACCTCATTCCATAACCTATAACATGGGACTCAGATTGTGTTATAGTTAGGTGTTATTTAATCAGACATGATTAATAGAAGCCCTCTGCAGAACAAAACTAAACCCGGCCTGACTTGGGCTGTCGGCTTCATTGCTGTGATGTTTGAGCCCATTGGTGGAGCCATGGTGCCTTCCTCCTTTGCACCATCCTTCTCTTTTACCAAGCCTGGTGTGCTTCTCCAGAGACTAGTCTCTCCTCACAACATGTGAAAGTATATGAGACATACTGCTGCTATCCTCCCCTATAAAGGAATTCTAACTGTACTTCTTCCAAGACAGATCTTTTTGTACTTGTGTCCCATTATTTAAGCTTTCCTTAATTTTTGCCAGCTCCATAATTCAAATTCACTGATCCTTCATCGCTTTCCCTTCTTCAATATCCACCCTCACATGCATACGTCAGCATCCTCAAAATAACATTCTTGCTTTCAATACTTTCAAAAGGTCTTGTCTGCAGGTTGACTCACTGAAAGGTGCCATTTGATATCTTGCTCTGGCTTCCATGAGCATTGATTATAGCTCCAAGAAAGATGAAATTTTTGAGAATTCCAATCTTCTGTCCACTTATTAGGATGCAACCTATTGATTCAGTTGTGACAAATTTGGTTTTCTTTACACCGAGTAAATCATATGAAAGGTGGAAGTCTTTGATCTTCATTAGTAAGTGCTTCAAGTGCTGCTCACTTTCAATAAGAAAACTCTGTGTTCTTTCTCTACTGTAAATTCATAAGGAGGTTCTGAAATGGATCTAAAGGCAGATAAACATATTTCAGGAATGCGTTTGGGATGCTCACTAAATCCTAACTCAAATTTAAGAACAACTAGTTCTTATATCTGGGCCCTGCTGGATACCTGCCCCCAGGAAGGAAATACCGAAAATATGGATGCTATAGAAAAGTGTGGAGAAGAAATTAGATGGTGCCTGCTTACTGGAAAAAAATAGTGCCTGGGATCTATAGGCTGGTTTCCAAACAATTAGTCATCTAAGTGTTATATCAACTAAGACCACCAAAAAGAAACACACCTGACACCAGTGAACAAAGGATTGTAAATCATATAATCTGAAGCTGAATGAGTGAAGGACTGAATCAGATCCTAAATTGTGAGAATTTGGTATGCAGAGGGCTATGAATGATCATGGAAACTCAACCTTCATTTGTGGAATCTTCATAGGAAATAAGACTCCAGTGATTTCCCTCTATCCATAAGAGTGGAATAAGAAGAAACCAGAGTGCATTGGAAAGAGGACTATAAGAAATCAAAATGAATGGCTAAATGGTTAATCAAGAATGGCTAAAACCTGACTTCATTAGTTAAATCCTTCTCAGTTGATCTTCCCTACGATGAATGTTAAGTCTGCTCTGGTTTTCAACATTTTTTGTATTTTGTTTTTTCTTTGTTCATATTGAGGTTTATCTCAGATGTGTTTTGTCAGTGGAGGTGACCCTCTTGAATTTTTGCTCTATGTTTTTCTGTTTCCTAGTAGATAAAACCAGGATTGATGAATCTATGGGGACTGTGAGTAGAATACGTGTTTCTTTGGATCCTGAGATCCCTGCATACAGCACCTCCTTGTTCTAGGAGAGTGTTTTGACACCAGAAGCATGTCAGAGGAGAAAAAAAACAGGAGCACCAGGACCTAGAGCATGAAGCAAGAGGAGGACTTGCCCGGCGAGCAAGGAAATGTAAGTGCTCTTGAACAGGAGACTGGGCTCTTTGTGCTTGAGAGAGTTTGCTGTTAACAGAGCTTGAGTTATGTGTGTCCTCATGTCAAGGCTCATAGAAAAGGGGCATGCCTTTGAGGAATTTATTGGCAAACCTAAAATAGCATTTAAAATTACCCAAGGAGGGCAGAGGCAAGATCAAGTTGTTAAAGGCCAGAGAATAACCTGCTTTCAGACATGGCATAGAAGAAACTTTCCCGAGTTAACAACGGTATCCTGAGTATTTTTCATCTGTTAACTTCCTTAATAAGCTACATATTATGAGTAATGCCTAGGAATTATGTATAGTCATTGCAATGAATTGTTACTCCCATCCCCCAACCACACCCACCACAGCACCAGAAAAAGTCAAGTGTCTTGAGAGAGACAGTGTCAGAAACGAGTAAAGGGGATGGAAGGTGAAGATATATTTGACCTCAGCCTCAAAGAAATTAGTCTTGGAGGATACTGATGTAGGGTTTGCTTTTCCTTCTCCTTGCATAGCAAGAGGTCAGACACTGTGACAGTCACCTCATCTGGTGTCACTTTGAGGTTTAAGAGTGTAGGGGTGGAATCTAGCCTGTCAATCTGGAGATAGCCAATGAGATCTCTGTGTTGGCATGGCTTTCTCCTGAGAATTCTGGGAAGTCTGGCTGTATTTTCCCTTTGGAAGTGAGAGAGACTCACTGCTTCATCCGTTGGAGATGCCTTACTGACAAGATACAAGGCTGAACCCCTTGGAGACTCTGCAGCTGATGAGACACACGGCAGCATGCTGATAGACCCTGAGCCTGGGAAATGTGAGGAGCCATGAGGAGACCCCTGTCAGTGCTGAGATGCTTTTACCACCACTGGATACACAAGACTCTGCACTCACTGGTCTGTAATTGTCCTGATGTCATTGCATGTACTTCATGAATCTAAAGAAGACTTCACAGACAGGCATTAGACATATGGATTAATATCAAACTTGTGGGCTTGGACTGGACTGGGTTGGGATGCTTTTTCAATGTTCCACTCTTCTTGCATGTAAACCTTTTCTTTATATACATATGCATATTTATGAACTTGTTTCTCTTGTCTACCCAGACCAACACAGATGCCAGCACTATTTCATTTTCTTTTCTTTTCTTAATACAAGCCAACGTAGAAGTTTGGATGCAATGCAGAAAGGAAGAACAGGGAATTCCCAAAATAATGGAAATAGATGGGATTATATCCAAGTACAACTAATTTAGAGCAAAATATTTTCAAAAGTGGGCTAAGGTATTATTGGTAAAACATCACCTAAAATCAATATAGAGTGGTTAGGTTTTTAAAAATACTTGTATTTTTCTCAGATCTTTTCTATTATTATTTAAGTTACATATAGACAGGGATTTTGCATGCAATTTTTACTATACTATTGGGTGACTAAAGTTAAAAACATAATGTCTGATACTTAGGTAGATATTACATAATTTATCTGTTAATATTTAGAACTATATTTTCTTTTACTTTGTTATACTCCTACTCATAATATTTCGATGAAAAAAATCACGTCCAATGGCCCATTATCAAGTCTAACCTAACCTGCCATAAAAAGAATTAAAAATAAAGTAAGTCTTGAGATGATGTATATGTAATTTCCCCCATAATTTCAGGAGGGCATATTAACATATCTGCTAGATTTTTAAATGTGACACAATTGTTGATTCAATATTTTTACTAGATCACTTCAGAAGTGACTTATATATATTGTATTGAAGGCTATCAAATTAAATAAGTTGCCAAAGAGTGCATTTGGAATTATTCATTAAACCTTATGTTACATATGAAGCCTATTGAGTTTTCAATGACTGAAGGAAACTTATTAGCTGTTTGCATCAACTGGAGATTGATATACTATTATTGTTTTTGTTTGTTGCTGTAGTTGTTAGGTGCCATCAAGTAAATTCTGACACGTATCACAACAATCAATGACCCTATGCACAACAGAGTGAAACACTGTCTGCTTGAGAGCCAACCTCACATGGATTTCTGTGCTTGAGCCATTGTTACAGCCACTGTATAGGTCCATCTCAGTGAGGCCCGCCTGCGTTCTTGCTACCCTTTTATTTTGCCAAGCATGGTGTCCTTCTCCAAGGACTGGTCTCTCCTGACAGCATGTCCACAGTGCGTAAAATGAAGTCATGGCATCCTTGCTTCTAAGGAACACTCTGGATTCTACAGAAAGTGATAAATATGAAGAGATGGTGAAGGTCGCATTCATTATGAGAGATAAATACTAGAAATAAACCATTTTTTCATGCACCAGAGTATAGGTAGAAAAACTCTTTCACAGTCATATATAGAATATAATGGAGTTGTGAAAAGAAAATAAGGTACTGTATATATACTCATGCATAACCCTTTTGCAACACATTTTAATGCAGTTTTTTGTGGTAAAATTAGGTGCCTCGGCTGATATTCAGATCAGCTTAAGTTGAGTATATACCTTATAAATCTCTGTGCTAATTTAGGAGGACAATTTTGAGATAAATTATTAATTGAAAAAAGCAAGATGTAGAATATAGGAATAGAATATTCTCACTTGTACAAAGATAGTGTCAATAAATAATGTGGGATCGTGTATATACATTGTCTCCCACTATTAAATCAAAACCATTAATCACAAATACCACAGTGAATCAAAATAGTACCTTTAGATTATTGAATGAAATAACTTGATAAATGGGTAACGCTTATGCTTAGAAGGAAAAAAAATCTCTGTCATTATTCCCCAGTACTCACAGTGCAAATATATCATCAAAATGTTTTTGATTTCACATTCCCAACACAACATCACCAAAGTTAGAGTTTGAAAGAAATGCTCCCACGTTGATCTCACAAGCTGGGCCGAACCTACAGCGAACCTCAATGGGAGCAAGCACCAGATCAGCGTATGCGTTCGGAAAGCAAATGTCACCTCTGGCCGCAGTCATCCCCATTCTTTTATGTGTGTTTGCTGTACGACAGCAAGGTCAACAAGGCCTGAATCAAGGCAGCAGCTTTCCGTGATGTTTAGGTTCTCTGGAAGTTGGATTCGGAGAGCTGTGAAGTTTAGCTTTTGCCTTGAACAAAGATCTTGCAATTTACACGAACTTCTTTTGCCTTTTTGGCGCTCTTGGATGTTTACATGTAGAGTCAAGAAAATATTAGGTATAATAAGAATGAGCTATCAAATTGATATTTCCTGACCTTTTGAAAGAGAAAACACACCTGAAATTAACAACATATATGGAATAGATGCGATAAGTTATGCCCTTTGATTTCAAGTTATTTACTTTCTAGATATGTATGTAAGACCATCAACTTTCTAATGGAAACCCGAATGCTAGGTGTTTGAAAATCCCCACTGTAAATTCTTAGTTAAATAACAAGAAAGGAAAAATGATCTTTCCTTTTAAGTGAGAGCTGATCCAAGCAGCAGCTTCTTCATTTGCTCAATGCAATGTCACCTATCACCTATCACATGTGGCCAAAGGTCATGCATCAACAATGTTTATCTATGGCTATGTTTATTCACAACTGGAAATAGGCAGGAATTGCAGTTCTATACAAGGGGAGGGGAAAGAGGATAAATTCCACAAGGCAGAAATAAGCAGATTTTTGTTATAATATTTGAATCATATTCAGTCTGTCGAGGTCCCAACAGGTCTAATGTGCTGTGATACTATTAGGGGAACCAGAATATTTTAGAAAGAAGATTGAGAACACAATTGATAGTCAAGCGTCCATAAAACATGAACTGGGACTGTCAGGAAATGTGATTATATCAATAAATTTTAAAGGCATACAGCTGGGAATGCTTTGGTGAACTTGTTTAGCAACATAAAATCAGCATGTCCCTGTTGTACATAGAATCACTTTGAATTGGAACCTACTTGATGACACATAACAACCACATGTCCTAGATATATGGAAATGTAGCTCAGATGATTAGAGGAAGAAATGAGTTACATGTGTAGATAATACAAAAGACCAATCCTTTATAGAAGAAGATGTAAAATACATTGACCAAATTACAGATAGACTTTGAAATATTGAAAGACATTATCTGTATAGTGTATATAAAAATGTATACTTATAAATATAAGGCAATTTTGAGGTTGGCACTGTCTGAGTAGTGTTTCATACTGTTGTACTTATGGTCACTATGAGTTAGAAGATAGTTCAATATATAGAATTGAACCCTGTTTTATAAAAATAAATTATTTTAAAAGGATGAAATAAATGCCTATTGAATTTAACAATACTTTGATTTTAACCATAAAATTGAGTGAGTTTGGCATTTATGGATGTAATTTTATTTTAAATACCTCCACTTATAATAGTCACATTTATAAATGCCAATATTTTTAAAAAATAATAAAACTAGTATTAATCATCAACATTGCACAATGTGCTTAGTGCATACAGCATTATCTTAAATGAAAAGAAACTATATTTTATTCAAACAGATAACATTTCAAAGAGCAAATTCTAGCAATCTTTCTTTCCAATATCTTACAACAGAATCAAATTTCTTCTCTTTGGTTTGAGACTATGTTTCCTGATAGTTTGTGAAAAGTGCTGATATTAAGAAATAGAAAAGGTTGATGTAAATTAAATGTTAGAAAAGATTTTAAAAATAAAAGACAGCCTCTCAAAATACAGCTATAAATTGCTTTGCACATCCACATTTGTTGGAACTTGTACTAGTGTAAAGAATGGGGAATTGCATTTGTCCTGAGTGATGACGCAAGCAGCACATTTTCAGGCTCTTCTCTTCGAAGAGAAGACCAGAAATCTCCCTAAAGTGAGACTGCAGTTCATTCATGTCAAAACAATGCTGTGAATTATCAATTCTGTAGTGGCAAATTTTTGTACACAGAGTTCCTGCATTACAGCATGTTCCTCAAATACTTAAAACGATGTCACTTTTCCCATTAGACAAAACTCGGCTCAGACCCTGGCTTGAGTAAAATGCCAGGGTCTGATATTTTAAATCAAAAAAGAATGTGCAGTGCATAATTAAACTAAGTTTTGCCTTGCTACAGCTAGCTGTATTTAGGTCACATGTGCCCAAACAAACATGGTCAATCTAGGGTTTTAGGAAAAAAATAGTCAAGAAACACTGTGGAATACTTAAAAATTAAACTCAAGTATTCAACATTTTAATATTTCAAAATTTGTAAGTAGTCTCTATTATCAATTTAACTTGATAAAAGATAATGGTTGTTTAAATTGATGGGTCTAGTATAGCTCTGAACTCAAATAAGAATAGAAATCATGACTTGAATATTAAATTTAATTATCATTATTAAAATATCCAAAGAATAAAACAGGCAAATGAACCATAAATACCATTAAAAAAACAAATGAAATACTACACTTAACTTTAAAAATCATTCTGAAGAAAAATTTTAGTCATTGCATTTTTCACCTATTCATGCTAAAGCCTAATTGTCAGCTTTATTTTCTTATGCCAAAGTAAGCGACCACATCTTTGGGAAATTTACAATTTGTGCAATTTATCGAGACAGGTCCAATTCCTTTTTTATTTGTTTTCCCAAAGCACCTATTTTTTTTTTACCTTTGCTGACCAGTGCAAAATCATCCTCACTAATGTTTATAAAATACCACATTATTGTTAGATATCGAATCCAAATGCAAGCACTGCAGGTTCTTACAGATAGGAAGTTGATGGAATCTGTCTTCAGATTACTGCTGTCTAGACTGTCTAGGCAAAGAAGCTATAAACGTCACTGACAAGAAAGAATGGAAAGGAAGAAGATAGGTGTGTGTGTGTGTGTGTGTGTGTGTGCACACTAGATCACATGAACAGAAAGATATCAAGTTGGGGAAAAATAGAACTGTACTAGGAGGGAAAAAGGGAAAATCCTCTCTATGGAAAATATTTTAAAACTTGGCTACAGAAATATGACAATAACTCATTTTCCCCAATGATGGACCATCCTAAATTAATATCCACACATGAAATTAGATAAAACACTCAATTTCAAATGATATGGATTTTACAAGTGATTTATATTTCTGATGCCTCTATTTTTCAAAACATTGCAGAGTGTCAGGTAACATCAATACCCGAAGACATTCAAACTTTTTAGGTGCTCACCAAATTAATAAGTGAGAAACACTGTCCCCAGTAATTATGGGGGCCCCAAATTTTAGTCAAGTCTCCCTCAGTCTCTAATACAATTCTTCTTCTTTAGCAATGAAGAGACCTTGTAGACGAATTGCGCAAGGTTATAGAAAAATGAAATTCAGACTAGAAAGCACACTTTTAATACAACCAGTCAGATATCTAGGTACATTTACATGATAAACCTACATAAATCTTGATAAATTCCTACGGGACTAATAAGGAAATTAAGAATACTTTAATATCACATTTATAAATGTGTTGCTGAGTCATTCAGACAAAGTTTATTTGTGTTGATATAAAATGTGTAGCTATTACTGGGGAAAGCCTATAGTCTGTGAATATTCTTTCTGCAAAATGGGTTAATGATTCTCAAATTAGCTAAAGAAGTAATTATAATCCGATGTAGATTAACTACTGCTCCATGTAAAAAAAATACCAGATAAAGCTGTAGATTTAGTTAAAAAAAAAACCCTACCAGATAAAGCAGATTTTCCTAGGCATACTCCAGAGTTACTATAACCTGTTCTATCTCAAATAAAATATTAGAGGAGGATATTTATGGGTTATTATGGTCTGAATTGAAGGAATTTTAAAACAAATATTGCAAGGTTGTGATTGAGTGGGTTTTAAGACATAATAACGTTGGATTGGTAGAATAAGGAAAGATTCAATAAATCTTGAAGAACAAACTGCTAGTCTTGTTAGGTAAACTCCTCATATTGATCCATAAGCTTATTTTCAAAGAGCATGTATTCCTAGAGCATATAACTAAATTATTTGTACTTGTTCAGTACTGTTTAACAGGGACAGAAAATTATGATCATCTGGGTTTTCAGTTGCATCATACAATATATAAATGTTTCCATTTGAATTCAAAGGCCACTAACTTTTTGCAACCACATTGTTTCTCATGTGAAGAATGAAAATGGTCTATGAGGAAGCCCTCAACATTCTGGTCAATCTTAATAGGTTCTGCTCAATCACTTCTGACTCAAAGCAATGCAATAGAGGACAAAATTAAACATGTCCTGCTCTTGAACCATCCTCATAATTGTTATGCTTGAGTTCATTGTTGCCCCTACCTTTTCAATATATCATATTTGGGGGTACCATCTCCTTCTTCTACTTCTCCTCCTCATCCTCTTTTTCTCCTTTTTTCCATAAACCATCTACCTTTATTGAACACGATGTCCTTTTCCAGGTAACCGTCTTCCCTAAAAACAAATCCAAGTACTTGAGATGAAGTCTCACTGTCCTCACTTAAGGAATATTCTAGCTATACTTTCCTAAAACAGATTTATGTATTCTACTGTCAGTATATGGTACTTTATTCTTTGCTGTAAACATATTTAAATGCATTAATCATTAGGGTCATACTTACTCATTGTCTTTGCTTTCACATGCACATTAGGCAAATGAAAATAGCACAACTTTATTCAGGTGCACCTTAATCCTTAAAATGACACTCTGGTGCTTCAATATTTCAGAGAGGTCTTGTGCAGCATATTTATCTACTGTCATATGTCATTTTATTTCTTGACAACTGTTTTCATCAGTATTGATTATTGATCTAAGTAAAATTGTAGCCCAGATAATTTCAATCTTATCTCCATGTTTCATGATATTCTCTATTGATTCAGGTGTGGATATTTTTTTTACATTGAATTTCAATACATACTGAAGGTTGTAATCTTTGATTTGCAATAGCAGGTGCTTCAAGTTCTCCTTTAAGCAAACCAGGCTAACATCTGCTTATGCCAGGTTGTGAATAAACCTTTCTTGAACACTGATGCCATTTTCTTCAGATAGTCCTTGTTTTTTCTTAGTCTACAGACTTAATAAGCTTCATGGAAGATTGCATTCCTGATGCACACCTTTCCTGATTTTAAACCATGTGTTGCTCACTTCTTCTGTTGGATCAATTGCCTTTCGATCTATGTACAGATTCCATATGAATACAATGAAGTATTCTGGAACTATCCATTGTTTATTGCAATTCACACAAATATCTCTTCTTAGTCAATAAAAAAATAAACACCTTTCTGGCATTAGTTGTTTTCAACCAAGAACCATCTGATATCAGCAAGGAAATCCCTCATTTCCAGTCTTTTTGTTAATCTGGTATGACCCTCTGGCAACTATTTGTCTATTGTAAGTTGCAGCACTTTAAAAATTATCTTCAACATCATTTTACTTGCATGTGTTAGTGGTATAATTTTTAGATAATTTCTGCACTCTATAAAGTTGCCTTTCTTTAAAATAGGTACAAACATGGATCTCATTCACTTGGTTGGCCAGATAGTTCTCTTCCAAATGTCTTGGAATAAAAAGTGAATGTTTCTAGTACTGCATAAGTTTTTCTCAGAACTTCAGTTGGTACTGGATTACTTTCCAAACCCCCTTTTTTTTTGCTAATTCCTTCACAACATCTAGGACATGTTATGTTAATACCATCTGTTCTTGATTATATCTCTGGAAGTGGATAAATATGTCAATTATTTTAGTTGCACTGATATTATGTATTTCTTCTATTTTCTTTGGATTCTTCTTGTATCTTTCAATATTTGCCCCTATTATTTCTTGACCTTGGACCTGGAGACTTGAAATATTTCCTCACTGTCAGCTTGCAACATCCTGAATGTATACTTCCTTTTTAGACTTCTGTCACTGTGAGTCATTTTTGGGTTGTGTGTTATTGTGATGCTGGAGCCTCTATTACCAGTATTTCCAACATCAGTAGGGTCACTCAAATTGAGCAGGTTTCAGTGGAACATCCAGATGAAGAATAGACCTAAAATAAGGAATCTTCTTCCCACTACAGAAGAAGTGGGCTTGTTATGCATAGCACAGAAACATTGTCAGGTATGAAGACCTAAAGAATGTAGGCAGAATTTTATTGGAAATAGTACTAAAGATGGACCTCTCAGATCCAAAGCCACTTGAAATGTGACTCATGAGCCGCTTGCTTAATATTGGGTTGACCATGTTGACATGCATGTAGTCAAGCAGGTGGAAATGAAGCCTTGCAGTTCTGCATTTGCTGATGTGTTACAATCAAAGTCAGAAGAGACAGCTGCAAAAATCTAATAATCAGAACTTGGAAAGTAGGAAGTATGAAGCTAGGAAAGCTGGGAGTTGTCAAAATTGAAAGGAAAGGAACAAAGATCAATAGCACAGACATTAGTGAACTAAAGTTGACTGGTATTGACTGCTGTTCTGAAGCAGAAAATCATACGATTTCTTATTCTGGGAATGACACAATTAAGAGGAATGTCATTGCATTCATGGTGCAACAGACATTTCAGGGTCTACTCTCAAATATACTGCTGTATAGGGTATGATTATATCTAACTACATTCAAGAAAATTCAATCAAAACTATTATTCAACTTTATGCACCAATCATGAGAGCTAGTAATCGAGAATTTGAAAAATCCTACCAATGTCTTCAGTTGGAAATCAATCAAACATTCAGTCCAGATGGATTTATAGCTATTAGGGATTGGAATGCAAAAGTTGGAATTAAAGAATGACCAGTAGTTGGAAAATATGACTTCAGTGATAGGAATGAAGTTGGGAACCACATGACAGAATTTTTCTAGTCCAATAACTTGCTCATAGAACATACCATTTTTCAGCAATCCAAACAGTATATCTCCAGACAGACCACACAGAAATCAAGCTGACTCCATCTGTGTTGATGAAGAATCTCAATACGAGCTGCTAAAACCAGGCCTGCGCTGGCTGTGAAACAGATCACCAATTGCCCTTTTCTATGTTCAAGTTTAAGGTGAAGAAAATTAAAACGAATCCATGAGAGTAAAAGTACAAACTTGCATCTTTCCCTCCTGAATTTCAAGCACAGAATTGACATAGTGAACACTGAGGGAAGAAGACCTGATCATCTGTGAAAGGACATCAAGAATATCATTCATGAAGAAAACAAAAGGTCAAAAGACAGGAGCAAAGTAGATGTCCAATTTTATACCTAAGTAGATAAGGCAAATGGAAAAATGATGCCGGAGGGCTGAATAGAAAGTTTCAAAGGACAGCTCTATGAAGCACTGGGAACATTTATTCATCTATTCCAGGAAATGTTGAAGACACCAGCAATGGCCAAGTGATTAGAAGAGATCTTTTTTGTATTAATTCTAAAGAAAGCTATCCAACAGAACACTCAAATTCTAGAACAATGTCATTTAGATCACATGCAAGTAACATTTTGCCCACGATCACCCAACAACAGTTGCAGCAGTACTTTGACAGGGAGTTGTCAGAGGTTGCTGGCAGATTGAGAAGACAGGAAGATAGAGACATTGTTGCTGATGCCACATGAATCTGGCTTAAGCATAGAATATCAGAAAGATATTCACTCTTTTTTGTTGTAAATCAGTGGTGTAGATCAGCCAACTAGGGATTGCATTGAAAAGAAAGAAAATACCAGAACATTTCATTGTGCTTATGTGGATTGGTAAAGAGGATCAAGAGGTAGCTCTGTAAACAGAAGCATAGACCACAGATTAAAATCAGAAAAGTTGTGTGTTAAGGTTGTATTCTCTCAACATGCTTATTAAATCTGTATGCTGAATAAATCATCAGAGAATTGGGTTTCTATGAAAAAGAACATGGCATCCAGTTCAGAAGAAGACTTATTAACAACCTAAGATGTACAGATGATCCAACATTGCCAGCAGAAAATGAAGGAACATAAACTACTTCATGATAAATGTCAAAGAATGTAGCTGTCAGTATGGATTATGACACAGTATAAAAATGTCCTTCAGTATCACAATTAGACCAATTGGTTACACCATAAATGGAGAAAACTTTGAAGCTGTCAAGGATTTAATCCTGATCTCAAGCATGGGAACAATTGTGCAGATGGTGAATAATTGGACAATGTTTCCTTCTGATGCTCAGAGGTCATGGTGGGTCAAAATGGACTTGAAGGTACCTAACAAAAACAGCAACTTCCAGGACATTGCACTTCTTATTGCAAAATCTTTTGCTTCTGGAGCTCCATTTTGAGAATTTCAGTTCAATTGTTTTACTTCATCATTTCTTTCATTGGCTTTAGCTTTAGCTAATGCAAAGAATGCTTTTCATTTCAATGCTATTTACTTAAGCAGAAAAAGCTTCACAATCTCTCTTGACATCCATTTTGATTGTTTCTTTCTTTTGGGGGGGTAGTTTCATATCTGTGCTTTATTTTGCAATAAAAAGAGAAATACAAATGAAATCAAACAAAAAATAAACAACCCCCACACCCCAACATTAAAAGGAATATGAGAGTTAGATTTTGCATCAACTTGGCTGGGCCAGGATATTTAGTAGAGCCTCCTCAATAAGATGCACTTCACAGCCTGATAATGTCTCTTTGAGGTGTGGCCCATTTCATAACAATGAATGGGACTGAGCCCTGGTGGCATAGTAGTTGAGTGTGGGACTGTGGTCCACTGGCTTGGCGGTTCAAATCCAACAGCAGCTCTCCAGGAGCAAGGCTGGGCCTCCCACTCCCACTAGAGAGCAGTTTTTTAATTATAAAAAAACAGTGAATAAACTGTGGAGACCTGACTCTCTCTTTCTCATTTCCTGCTGGCCTGGATCTTGCATCTGTTTCTTTAGAACTTGAGCTTGTGACCTATCATGTGGCCTGCAAGCCTTGAAAAACTCTTGGTGGCCTGCCATGTTACCTGCCTGGTATCTACTCCATTGTGACACAACAAGTCTGTTGTCTTCTTGTACCTGCTTCGTCCTTCTGGCCCCTGTTTTCTGGCTTCCTGGTTCCCTAGAAACCCACAGCTGGGTGAGTTGGGAAAAGTCTTAAACTGAACATCTGATTCAGAGACTTCAGCTTACCGGACTTGGGGCTCTGTTGTTCTGTGGGGTACTTTCTTGATATAAATTTATTTCTTGATACATCTTAATACTAATGCTTCTTATGTCATTGCATAGCATATCAGGTGTTCAGGTGTTGATTTCTAATGCTTATAATCTATTCTTGAGAAGTTCTCTAAATTCAGGTGGTGTACACTCCAGGTTGTATTTGACTCTCATGAAGCAGTTTTCATTTTCCTTTCTCTCTATGTGATCCTGCCTATAGATGGCTGATGGTCTGTCTCACATGAGGTCCCTAAACTTGTTATCATTACTCTCTGATTATATTGAATTTCTTCAGCATCTACTTTTACAGTTATAGTCAATTTGATTCCTATGTACTTTGTTGAGGTTGACATGTCTGTTTATGTTGTTGAAAGAAGATATTTGAGAATGTTGTATCATTCACATCATACTCTACTTTTACAGCCACTGAGTTAGATAATCCATTGCAATAAATGCAAAGAACTCACAGACAATATTCTTATTCACAGTGCTTATTAAGGAAGATAATAGGTTGTAATGCATGTAAGAAATGTTCAGAATACAGTGTTCAGTCAGGTATGTTGCAAAGTTCTTTCAGATCTTCTAAAATAATGCTGAAAGGGCATGCCACTCCTCTAATCTCAGCTTAAAGGCATTCAGCTCAATCTCTGTGGGTCAGTGAACAAAGGCCCTTGAATTAAAAGTCCAGAGCCACTTCACCCTAATCAAGTGCAACCCGACAGCATTCAGCCCCATATCTAGAAGTCAGTGAGCTCGGTGCCCCTAGTTAGGAACTGAGATGTGCCCCACTCCACAAGTCCATCTCATGTCCCCAAACACTCAGCTTAATGTGCTCTGTGGTCAGGAAAGTAAATCAATCTGTCTTATGCGCTGGTTCCTGGTTCACTGCTATTACTGTTAATGACTCCTTTTCCAGGTCGCAGATGTCCAAGCTGTATTCTGCATCAAGGAGATTCACTGTACAGGGATCATGGATCCGTGGGGGCACTCCACTCCTGCTGGCTGTGAGATGTCCAGTTGTGCTTCTTGGAGGGATCATTCTGTGTCCAACAGAATGGCACTTATAGTGTGGTCTATTAACAATTATTCACAGTTTATCCCTGGCAGGGTTATACCAACCTCCGTCCTCAGACTCAAGGAGGAAGACCTTATTTGGTGAGAGCTGCAAAGACTTTGACTAGCAGGCCCTCTGTAGCAATGATGAAATCTTTGTTCTTGCAAAAT
This sequence comes from Nesogale talazaci, assembly GCA_004026705.1. NCBI lineage: Eukaryota > Metazoa > Chordata > Mammalia > Afrosoricida > Tenrecidae > Nesogale > Nesogale talazaci. The sequence continues at coordinate 143,893 of PVJH01000074.1, forward strand.
TTTGTCATGCAATTTTCAGCTTCATTTCTATCACCGACGTCCTATTTTCTAACTACTGATCCTTCACCTTCATGCCGAATGTGTGCCTTCCAATAGACAGCACTTATACATGTATCTTGAGGGCATGTTTGATCAACTTCAGATCGAAAAATTTAATTGACTTCTTTGATTCCTAAATCATCAATTTAATGAGTGGCCTGTAAATCAGAATAATAGTTTTATGCAGTGGACTTCCTTGTCAGTCTATAGATGGAATCCTATCACACACAGCATTGTACATTAAAATAGATCTTCAAATGTTCTTTTTGAATATTAATATGATGTTCCAGTATTCTTCCTGAATTTTTCATTCCTAATACCATATAATTTATGGACATAAATGACAAATATTTGTCCATTTTAACTCATTAAAGCCTCATTAATCAACTTACTCTTGATTATAACTTTGTTTCAGGCCTTTAATCTTTACTTTCAATTGCAAGAGGGAAAACATTCTTTCTTCTGAAAATGAACCTAGATCTGGGGGTTAGCATGTGTGCCTTCAAAATAAAGTTTAGCCCAATATCTTTCATTTTTCTTATTTCTCCATGCTTAAATATTCTGATGCATCTTTAAAAATGGCTTGAAACAAATCTTTTAAGAACCAAAGATGTTGATACATTTGATTTAATGCACTGATCATCCAGAAGGAAAACAATACAAACAAACTAGGAAATTCATGGCAACAGGTCTGGAATAAGGAGGAGCATGAGTTTAGAAAGTGTTTGTGAAGCAATACCCCTGCTATTTAAAAGAAAAATACCATGTATTTTTCCATGTATTTTCCAAAAATACCAGGCTAGTTGAAGATGCATGCTTCCTTTAAAGGGACTGCTAAGAAATTAAAGATAAAAAATGTGATTATGGTTAAACTAATTGATGAATTAGAGATTGAGACAAATATAAATACCCAAAGTCAGTCCTTGATTCAGCCCCAAAAGAGGGGTCTGGTTGTCAAAAAAGAGACAGATACACATATTCAAAAAACAAAAAAGAAGAAAAGGAAAGGAATGAAAGGAAAAAAAATAGTTTAGAGAAATCAATGTGATGCAGAGAAGTTGTAGGGAAGAGAAAGTTTAATACTTATTAAAGCAACTGAAAGTCCTGAAGAGTTAGCTTTGCATACAAATAAATTAAGTCAGAACCCTTAACTGAGTGGCTTCCAGAGATATGCTATGATTGAGAGATGATGGCTCTATTTTGCTTAGACCAATGTTTCTCAATCTTTGGGTCACAACTCATTTGGGGGTCGAACAACCCTTTCACAAGCATTGTCTAAGACCATCAAAAAGCACATATTTCTAATGGTCTTAGGAACCAAAACACTGCTCTTCTATTCATCTCCAGCTTGGTCCATTCATGTGCAGATATACCCACATACAGGTAACTGGCATAAAGATTGTTACCCATGCTATACCAAGTTTCAACAAAAATTTCATTTATTTATAATTAGAAATAGATACCTCACAATATATAATTACTTATTGTTTTTGTGATTCATCACTATGCTTTAGTTATGTTCAATTTCTTTTTTATGTTCAATTTCTAACATGAAATTACATCCTTCATATCAGATATTTACATGATGACTCATAAAAGTAGAAAAATTACAGGTAAGAAGGTGCAACAAAAATAATTTTATGGTTGGCGGTCACCACACTGTGAGGAACTATGTTAAAGGGTCGCCGCATTAGGAAGGTTGAGAACCACAGATCTAAACACAAAGGAGGTACGTGCATGTGTGCGTATGTGCATGCCTGTGTTTGTGTATATGTGTGTTGATGGAGATCAGAATCAGGAATTTTTCTAAAGAAAAAAGAAGAAACACATCATCTTAGTTAATGGGGAAGACCATGAAGCGTTGCTTCTAACTTCTATGCCACTTTCTGAGGAAAGCTGCTAGGACCAAATTTCTCCAGCTTTCCTAGCCATGTAAGACTGGGTTAAAGGTTTTCCAGAAGAGACAAGTTCATTTTAAATAATCACCCAATGGGAGTTTTTGTGTTTAAAAAGTAAAGATAGGGATGAAATAGTGAGATCATTGGAAACAGGGGGTTAGGATCATATAGGTTGCTATAATAATTCTGTAATTTTTCTCTAGCTCCTAAACCTCCAAGAACTGAGATAATTGATTGATTGGTTGAACCGTGCCTTGGTGAGTAGCTTGTTAGAAAGTCAATAATAAAAAAGGAAAAACATGATATGAAGAAAATATAGTTGAGTCCACAGTTAGCATCAAACTCCACTTCAGCCTCTCTAGACATCTAGAGCAGACCTTTCTCATGATCACCCATCTAACAACGGCATGTTGTAAGAAGATTGCCAAGAGAGCAGAGCATCAGAAGGTATAATAGATTTTTAATATGGCTCTTCTAGCCAAATTCTCTAATACTTACCAATGACCTCACCCTGCATGGGTCTGGTACAGGGAAGATACTGGTAAGATTCACTTGTGAATAATTTCAAATAGGATTACCTGGAGTCATATCTTGCCATGAAAAAAAATGAGCTAAAAAAAAAGAATGAAAGGAAAAAAAGAGCTCTCTGAGAAGCAGAAAGGGATTTCTTCAAAATAATCAGACAGGGAACACATTCTCTCGACCCAAGATCCCCAAGCAATGAACCCCTTGGATCCAGAAGACAGGTATAATAGCTGAGGAGCAGTCGCAGGATCAGGAGCTAGAACATGGTACAGAGTAGTGGGTTTACTAACTGTTGAATCAAGTGAAGCTGAGTACTTTTGTGCAGCAGGCTAGCCTGAGGAGTGGGTCCCTCTGTGCACTTAATTCAGGAAGTTGAGCTAGCTAACCCATCCAAGAGGTGCTGAGTGCCCTCAGACTTCCTGGAGAGAGGGTACCTTTGGGCACTTACTTCAAGGAGCTGGATTTGTGACCTTTGGAGCTTCAGCTTATACCTGTGGGTTAAGTCTTATAGCCAAGGGATATGCCCTTTAAGGCCTTTATCCGCAGACCTGAAAGAATTTTGTTACATACCTGTCTTGACGGAGCTACTCAACCTTGAACATTTTTCACTGCCACTACACCTTGTTGACTTGCTTAATAAAACTTTTAATCATGGGATTTTTGTCTGTGTTCTGTGTAGCCATTACAATTAATTTTAGAAGCCAGAAATGTAACTAGAGAACTTTAATGAATACATCAAATTGTCCAGGAATATGTAATCTACTGAAGACCCAGGCAGGAAGCAGAACGATTTTCAAAATTTGACCAGACACAACCAGTGTTTGATTGCATCTTCACTAATTAAATATGCTACTGGTTGGATGAAAATCATAAGTGTGGAGGGGTGGATGACGTGCAACTCAGAAATTCAGAGGGTCATAAAAATATGAAAGCTTGGAAACCTTTGGCTTCCACAAAGATTTGAAACTTTGGAAACTTTTAGTAGTTGTTCTATTTTTCCCTAAAAGAGTCTCTAACATGTTCTCAAATAAGAGAGAAGATGAAACATATAGGGTCATATGTGCCCATTTGTACATGTGCAAACACAAACATTTAAAATATAAAAAGGAGTTTCTATGATGGAGAAGCAATATTTCATCAATTTAAGTAGTGATCTAGAAAGCGTTTCTTCAAGATTCTCTTTGAAATTCTTTTTTTTCTTTTTTTTCTTTTTTTTGTGGGTATCACTGCCCCCTGGTTGGAGCAGAAGGCCCACGCTTGCTCTTGGAGTGCTGTTGCTGGATTTGAACTGCCAACCCTGTGGGCCACAGTCCCGCACACAACCTCTACGCCACCGGGGCTCAGCCCCCTCAACATTCTAATATGCTCACTTTGAAAGCAGTGGAGCATTTTTAAACACCAATTAATCCTTTCACCATGTTACTTTTCATTTTCCTCAAGCACCATAATTTTACTAAAATTGATCTCAGAAGGATTTTAACTAATGTCCCTTTAATAAAATCTACTGGTCTTTTATCCATTTTATTTCTTTACAATATTTTCTGCCAACAATTTCTTTGTCTGTGTAATGATTCATCTTCTCTCTTGTTTGAGAACATGTTAGAGATCCTTTTAGGAAAGAAATAGAGCAACTGTCAAAAGTTTTCAAGGTTCCAAATTGTTGGAGCAGAAAATCTTATCTATCTTGTAGGGAGATACTAAAGGTTTTGAACCACTGAGCTTGTGGTTAGCAGCCAATATCTAACTTGCTTCTTCAGCAAAACTCTGATCAATTGTTTCCTTTCCCCCACATTCTCTGGTTCTTTTCTTCATTATCATGGTCAGTGTCCTGATCTTGACTCCTAGAAAACATTCCTTGAGGCTTGAAACCTAACTCTCTGATATCCTCTCTCTCTAAACACTTCCTCAATGAATCCATATTTTCCCACAAAATCATTTAGTCCATATCTCTGATTTCCTAGCATACTCCAGAAGCGGCAAAACCGTTCATGCTTATTCACCACTTTCCCTTAAATTTTAGCAAGCACAAACTGCACTCATGATCCCCATGCCGGCACTGCCTCTCTCTCCTCAGATGCTCCCTTTCAGCACCAGCATCATGTTTCCATTGCTCAGAAGCAGAAATTTAAACTCACAGCTTACTCTTTCCTTGCTCCAAATCAATAGCCATTTTGTCACATTATTTTAGCAAATCTCTCAGATTCATCTCTTCCTCTTCATTCTTGCATTGGCATTAGCCTTGCATAGCTTCACATCTGGTTTGTTGCAATAGTTTCCTGCCTGAATATTTTTCTGGGTCTATTATCTCTATACTCTATGCCATCCTCCGTTTAAATGCCTAATTAATCTTTATACATTTCTTCTCTTCCAACAGACATTGTAGACTCCGATTCCTTCCAGCTTACGCAGTCACATTGCCTTCCGCTAATCACTCACTTCCTCTCCCATCTGTTGATTTCCTAACTAAGCAGTGCAAATGGTATCACACTGGCCACTGCTGTTTCTTTGATCTATTCTTTTGTTTTTCCAGATAATATATGTGGAGGCCTGGTCACATAGTGCTTATGCACCAGACGACTAGCCACAGGGCCAGCTGTCTGGAATCACCAGTCATTCCTCAGGAGAAAGACAGGATATTCACAAAGTTGCAGCCTTAGAAATCCAGAGGGGCAGTTTGGCCCTATCTTATGCCTATGAGTCAGAAAGGGCTGAATGGCAGATATTTTATTTATTTACTTATTTTGAGCGTCACTGCCTCTTGTGGTCCTGAGCACTACCCAGTGCTGCTCCTGAGAGCTGCCACTGGATTTGAACCGCCAAGCCCATGGACCACAGTCCTGCACTCAACCACTTACGCCACTGGGGCTCAGCCCCTATTTTGGTTTTATTGGTATACAATACACGAAACTCTTCTGAGTTTTCTAACCCTTCCACATTTCTTCTTCAGGACTTTTATTTTGCTCAATAAAGAATTATGCTTCTAGCTCATAAACTTTTCCTTATCTTTATAGATATTTTTTATTTGTGTTCCCCTTTGAGGGCAAAAATCCCATTATACATATTTCATATCCCCTGCAGCACCTAGAACCGTTTGAGTTCAATGTTGAGAACATGATTGATTGATTCATCTGTCCCTGTCCTCATTCTAGCTTGTCACCTGTCCTTTTCCAAACAGGAATTGTTGAAAGATTGCCATCTTCCTCCAATCTATTTTACAGAGAAAACAAAAGCTATTGAGCGAGAATAACCCAGTTTCTTTCCTGCTCTTCAAATATCCCTATCCTTTTATCAATATACCACTCGTGCAGTCTCTTAAAAGGATGGTGTTTCTTTAACCTATACCAAGGTTAATCCCTCTACTCATGCATTTGATCCCATTTCCTTCAATTTTGTCAAGTTTTATTTCATTGATATTTATTTTTCTCTCCTCTGACTTCTGAACCTACATATTTCTAGATCTTTTACTTCCAATGTGCTTTTTCTGCCCTTTCAGACCAATGTTTTTCCCTCTCCTTTCACCCAGTTTATCAGAGAACAGTAAGCACACACATTTTCTGCTCCTCCCAGTGACTGCTGTGTCTACTTCCAGCTGCTTTCTGTGCCCTTTCTGGTAATAAAATTATTTCTTAAGTGTAAACTGGGCACTGCCTTGTCTTACCTAGTGTCCTCTCCTCCCACTCGATTTGCATTTTGAATAGTAGCTATCATGTAGTCACTCTCACTTTAAAATGTTTCTTTCTAATTCTATTTTCCATAATTTTCTTCAATATAATTTTTCATTGAGCTATAACATATGGATTATAAGTTCTGATGAGCAATTTTATCTTTTATATCTGCTTTTATGATCACACTCATTTCTCTTGAACTCAAAAGTCCCAATTCAAATGTCATTGTTCTTGAACTTCCCTTTGTTAGAATGCATGCCTTTTTTTATATATATTCTCACGCTCCTCTACAAATATCTCTAAAGGTGTAATGATTTCAGTTTGATTTATACATGTAACTAGTTGGCAACATTATATGAATAATAAATCATGTATATATAGAGATTTTACAGATGGCAATATTTACCTCCATGTTAGATATTTAATGTATACAAGCAAAGCACAAACGTTTTGTGATAAGATAGATATTATCAAAAGAAAACCTATCATGAAAAGTTGTTTGTTTCATGTCTATAAAATGTGAATAACCTACCTATATCACAATTTCCCTGCCTCCCCTCACTCACCGCCCCCCCCCCAGGAACAATAGAAAATACTTGAGGTAACATCACTGCATTACACAAGCATATGACAATAGTGCTGTAAACAGGCTGGCTGTTGTGGTTTCAAGCAGCTTTGTTTCACCACGGCTAAGGTCAGACATGCTGAAGGATGTAGACTACCAAGGCGATCATTGTATCTCTCAAGGAAGATCGGTAAGTATGCCATAAATAAGTAGAGTATTGAAGCAAAGGTGTTTTGATTTCAACTATTCAGACATAGTCTCAATTCTACACTTTATTTTGTGAAGACACAGATTATATAAGGGAGTTATCCTCTTTTTTTTTTTTTTTTTTTTTGCATCACTGCCCTGGTGGTGGGAGTAGGAGGCCCAGTCTTTGCTCCTGTGAGCGGGAATTGAACCTCCATCCCAGTGGGCCGCAGTCCCGTGCACAATCACTACACCACCGGGGCTCAGCCGAGAGTTGTCCTTTTAATATCAAATGTATCATACCTTTTCTTGAAAAAGGAACATACCTTTGCAAATTCCTTTAAAAGCTTTTAAATGTATTTCTTTATTTGAAAAACATTTGTTGGCACTTCCTTTTGAATATTAGCACATTTACTAATAACATCTTTCCACAGTTATGTTTTCATATCTGTAAATATGATTCAATTCAGATTAAATACATGAAAAATATTTGATAAATGTCCAAAGTCACTTTACCATGTGCCATATCTTAAAATAAATTATGGCAATAAAATCTCTATGCATATAGTACTTTTGAAGGAAATCCTAACAAGCAAGTACATTTTTATGGAAGGGTGATAAAACATGGCCTATAGACCACTGGCAGGAGCCTTAGCAGCACCATGGGTTTACAAATCGGCTGACCAATGGCACGGTTAGCAGGTGGATCCCGCAGGATGAGGCTTTCTACTCCCACCAAGTTTTACAGCTTCAGAAATCCTAAGCAGCAGTGCTACTCTGCCTATTAAAGTCACCGTGAGACGGAGTCAAATCGATAGCCTGGGTTCGAGGTAATTTATAAACAGAGGGGTGTGATCAGTACTAACTTAAGTTGAACTCGGTGGGTGCCAAGAGATATGTCTCGGGGAACAGCCTTTCACTGTGGCGACCTATTTATTTTGCGTCCTTTTAAATGTTTAAGATCAGAAAAAGAGCAACTTTCCTCCTCATTCTAACCATATTTTTCAGCTTAGATGAAAACAGTCCCAGAGCAATTCACCTCCTCCTGACTTTATATCTATGTTTGTGCATCTTAGAGAAGTGGGATTAGAGAGAAACCTGCAGGCATATTAATAAATAAATTTCACATGCTGTTAGATATTAAGTAAACATACAGATAAATATTCCTCTAGGGATTATGATCTTATAACCCAAAGATTTCTAATTTGGCACCTGTGACATGTATAGTTACTTCCCATTGGGGTTTTCAGTAAATTAATTCTCATATATTCAATTTTAAAATATGTATAACCTACATATGTGAAAACAATATAGTTCATAAATTATCTAGTGATTGAATTTGTATAAAACTATTACAGGTTATTTTGCTCTTAGATTATATCATTTGAGCATAAAATGATGCCTAAAATAAGTATTTAGCCACAAGACATTGAACATGCTGTAGATAAAGACCTAAGTTTCTTAAAGTGCTTAAAATTTTGAAATGCATAAATTGGGCAAAAAGCAATCAATTAAAATTTAAATGACATTTAACTACACTTTTAAATTCAGTAAAAATATAAGTAATATCTGGAAAGTTATTTAAGTATTAGACTAAATATTAGACTAAATAAGAAAATAGCTGAAAAGTGGTACTATACACAATTATTTTATTTATTTAATAGTTTTATGGACATATAATTCACACATCACACAATTCAATAGTTCAGTCATATTGAGTTATATAATCGTGTCCACAATCAATTTTAGAACATTTTTCTTGCTAATTTCAAAGCAATTTATTGGGAGCTAAAATAGCTATCATATCATTTTGCAGTGCAATCGCATCAAGTAGTATTATACAATTGCTACCACAATCAGTTTCAAAATATTGTTTTTCTTTCTTGAACTCCTTGACATGAGCTCCCTTTTGTAAATTTACTCTAGATATGATCTAACTCTTTAACTATATTTACTATGTGTTTGTAATAAAACATTCCCAGGTGTAATAAAAAATTAGTTAGATACATGAAGTTTTCAAAAGAAGGTAAATGCTTTTCTTTTTATTAAATCATTTTTTAGGGGATCATACAACTCTTATCATGGTCAATACAAACAACAATTGTATGCAGATTTTGCACATTTGTTGCCATCATCATTCTTGGAACATTCTCTTTTCTACATAGGGCCCCGATATCAGCTCCACATATTTTGCCTCCCTCCCTCTCTACTCCCCATCCCTCATGAACCCTTAATAATTTACAAATTGTCATTATTTTGTCATATTGTTCACTGTCTGATGTGTCCCTTTACCCACTTCCCATGTTGGCCATACCACAGTAAGGAGGTTATATGTAGATCCTTGTAATCGGTTCCCCCTTTCTATTCCACCTTCACTCCACCCTTCTGGTATCACCACTCTCACCACTGGTCCTGAAGGGATAATACGTCCTGAATTCCCCATGTTTCAGGTTCCAGTGAATGTTGCCTGGTCTAGCTAGATTTGTCAGGTAGAATTGGAATCATGATAGTGGGTGAGAGGAAGTATTTAAGAACTAGATGAAAATTAAATATTTCAGTGTTGCTACACTACAACTTGACTGGCTCATCTCCCTGTGACCCCTCTGTAAAGGGATGTTGCTTCTCCTATTGATGGGCTTTGGGTCCCCAATCTGTACTCCCCCTCATTTATAATGATGTAATTTTTAGCTCTTTGATGCCTGATACCATATCCATTTGACACCTCATGGTTACACAGGCTAGTGTGCTTCTTCCATGTGGGCTTTTTTGCTTCTCAACTATATGGCTTCTTGTTTAATTTCAGACCTTTATGCTATATCAAACCAGATGCTATATCTTTTTGATAGCCAGGTACCAGCAGCTTTCTTCACCACATTTGCTTATGCACACATTTGTCTTTGGCCACCATATGAGAAAGATGGGCTTGTAATGTTATGATTTTCATTCTTTGAAGCCTGATAACTGATTCCTTTGACAAACAGTGGTCACACAAGCTGGTGTGCTTTTTCTATGTGGGCTTTGTTGCTTCTGAGCTAGACAGCTGCTTGTTTACTTTCAAGTCTTTAAGTCCCAAGATGCTACATCTTTTGATACTCGGGCACCCTCAGCTTTCTTAACACTTTTGCCTATGGTAAGTACTTTTCAGGGTCATTTTTGGATTAAGTTGCTTGAAATAAATTTTGGATATTTTTCAATGGATTTTTTTACATAGAAGAGTCATAATCTATTAGAATTCTATATTCAGCTTGGTATGTATTAGCCACTGGCATAATTATACCAGTCCTCTGGGGTAGGTATCAATAAAAATGCTCAGTTTTTTTATGCAAGATTAAGAGAAGAAGAAAGAACCAATAAAAGAGCAAGAAAAGCTACTATTCTGCACTAGCTAACAATTTTTCTGACACCTATTAAGAATAGAAAGATAAGCAAGGAAGAAGATCCAATAATCTGGAATGACAGGGCAGCACGGTCAAGGATGGTAAAACTGAACAAGCAAAAGAACTATCATCAATTGATTGAAGCAGTTGTAGTTGAAAGTAAGGAATGACTCTGTGAGAAAAAATGCTTGCTGGAAGCTTGCATAAATATAGAAAGATTGTTAAACTACCAGACGCCCTACTGACACCATGGTTCCGCTGCTTTTCTAAATATTGTTGCTTAGAAACAACCCAGTGGTCCGCTGCAAAAAGAGAAGGCATCTGCTTCCAAAAATGATTCAACACAACAGAAACGCAAGCTCACTACTCCACAGCAATGCACTCATACTAGCAGTCATGACCATTGAGTTGACTCCCAATTCTGCCATTGGGTTTGCCTCACAGCTCACGAGCTTATATCTCCAGATATCTCCTCAATAACATTGAGGTCAAAATACCTGGTTCTATACTGGGGTTTTCAAAGCTTGGAAGTGGTTATCTAATGAGCAATTATTGATATTTCCCTGTTTGGGGGATAAATGAATGACAAAATCAGAGCTATGGAAACAATTAATCCAGTAGGCTCATGGGCCATAATAACACCAGAAACCATATCTTTGACAGGAGAAAAACTGGTGGCTGCCAACTACCACTATCAACCACTTTGAAAGGAATCACATTAGAAAGTTCTGGATAGAATGAGGAAAAAAATATATATATATATATAGCAAACTCCAAATCATAAAGAGGTCTACTGGTTCGATATAGAATTAGTAGTCATTTGTCATTTGTCGAGTCCGGAATTGACATCACCCTGTCACTCACTTTTCAGACAAACAGGAGAGGTCAAGATCAATGCAAAGCAACAAAAAGAACAAGTACTAATAATATAAAAATAAATAGATGATCCCTAGAAGAAAATGCTCTGAAATTGATTGTGATGATGATAGTACAAATTGTATGATTTGTGAACTACATGTCAGTAAAACTATTTTAAATAAAGATATAGTAAATGTATGAGCGATTGAAAAATTAATAAGAACTGCATAAGTATGAGCTGTCAAATATTACAGCAAAAGGTACAAGCACATAGAATTAGAATTAAAAGGGAAGGCACATGCTCAACATATCTGAAACTGTGAAAAATCAAGAATAATTCAATCCTCACATTGCACTTTTGAAAGATTCGATAGGCAAACTATTGAATGTGGAAGGAAGCATTAAGGAAAGATGTAAATAGTGCACAGTCACTGTACCAGAAGAACTTGCTGACAATCCACCACGTGAGCAAGAAGCAATGGTGGTTCTGAAGGGAGAAGCCAAAGCAGAACTGAATGCATTACCCAAAAACTAGGCTCCAGGAATTGATGGACTACAGATTGGAATGTTTCAAGAAGCTGATGGATTACTGAAAGTACTTGTCTAAGCCAGAAAATTTGGATGACAGCTACATGGTCCAATGATTAGGAGAGTGAGTTTAATATTTGCAGCCATTCCAAAGAGAGGGGATGCAAGAGAATACTCAAACTTTAGAACAGATCACTGCTATTGCACACAAGTAATATTGTACTTGAGATCATACAGCAGCACACTGACAGGGACCGAGAAGGTCAGAGCAGATTCAGAAGCGGCCATGGAACAAGTGATATCATTGCTGATGGCTCAAGTAGGCAATACCAGAAAGATGTTTATTTCTGTTTATTGACTATGCCAAGACCTTCAACTGTGTGGACCATAGAAAATTCTGAATAATGGTGAGAAGAATGGCAACTGCAGAACTCTTCAATTTTTTCATGCAGAACCTGCATATGGATCAGAACGCAGTCATTAGAACAGAACAATACTGTAGGGTTTAAGATCAGAAAAGGGTGTGCATCCAGGTTGTATTCTCTCAACATACTAGTTCAATCTGTAGGCCAAGGAAATCATCAGGGAAGCTGGAATATATGACGAAGAGTGCAGCATCAGAATAGGAGGAAGATTTATTAACAGATGACACAATTTGGGTTGCTGAAAGTTCTGAGGAATTAAAACACTTGCTGATTAAGAGCAACAAGTGTACCATTCACTATAGATTGCAACTCAATGTAAGGAAAACCAAAATCCTGACTAAAAGGCAAAAGCATAATAAATAGAGAAAAGGTTGAAGTTGTCAAGGATTTTGTCTTTTTTGGACCCACAATTAATTCCCATGAAACCATCAATCAAGAGATTGAAAGATGGATTAATTTAGGTAAATCTGCTGCACCAGAACTCTTTAGAGTATTGAAAAGCAAGGATGTTACTTTGAGGCTTAACGTGAGCTGGACTCAAGCCATGGTTCTCTCCATTGCCTCAAACACATAGGAAATTTTCAAGGGGGCCTTAGTTTTGGTGCTTCTAGATTGATATTTCTCCATCATATTGAATAGGAGAAAAATCAGCCTTCCAGATGAAGGTTTTATATATATATATATATATATATATATATATATATATATATATATATGTGTGTGTGTGTGTGTGTGTGTGTGTGTGTATACACACACACATACATATACATATATATGTTCCATGTTTAACACTGTCATTTTAAATAATTTCATGATAACAGTAACAGTGCAAAGTAAGAAACTAACAAAGTATAAAGAAAACAGGGTGTTGTATTGAGAAACAAATGTGAAGTTTCCAAGGCATTGAAAATATCAAACATTTAAATATATTAGCATTTTAAATGTTATAAGCTTTAAAAAATTAGAGAAAAGCTTTAAACCATATGCAACATACTAGAATTTGTATAAAACATAGGCACAGAGCTGAAAAATAATCAAATATATTTTCTACACATGAAAAACAAAATGTAATTGCACCAGCCAGATGAAACACAGCTAAACAGATAATTAATGATTTGGAAAATAGGAAAGAATGTCCAGAATGCAATAAAGACTTAAAGAAAAGAAAAGCGTTTTTTGAAAATGCAGGAAATATGAGTTAGAAAGCAAAAATGTTTGCTACATTTTTAACAAAATTCTGGAAGGAGATGAGATAGAAAACGGACTCTGTGGTTAGATTAGTAGAGATAATAAATTGGGTTTTCTGAGTTAATGGAAGTCACCAATGTCTCAATTAAGATTCAAGAGGTCTAACAAATCCAATGCAGAAAAAAATATCATACTGAGAAAGATCTAGTGAGGCTGGAGAGCATTAAGTTAACTAGAATAAAATTGCAAAAAAATTAAAGAAAAGGAGATAGATATACTTCCAAAAAGACTGACAACTCACTTCTCAATAAATAATGGAATTAATGAAAAAGGGGGATAAAACTCTCAACATATAAAGATAAAGAAAGCAATTTTTTGTCAAAGAAAATATAAAGATAAAACTTTACTGGTTCATATTAATGATGAAATTTTATTTTATATAAACTTGTAGAATGTAGCTAAACCTGTACATACAGTATGTTATATTCTCCCCCTCCTCCCCACCAAAAAAAAGACATGTGGGAATTCAATAAAATATATCTCCAAAGGCTTGGGAGACCTAAATAAATAAATAAAGGCAATGCTTAATAAGTTTGAAAGCTAAATAGTTTCCTAATGCTGCTTTTAGAAATCTGCTGAATTGACGTCTTTCAAATTAGACTGATTATGATAAAAGAGAGGGATGGAGAAAATAAAAGGGAGCGTTGCTCTGGATGATAAAGGCATTATAGAGATATGAACAATCTATGTGAATAATATTACAGTTGTTAATTTGCACATTTATATAAAATACACAAATTCCTGAAAGAATAGTCACTCAAAAATTACCCCAAATGGAAGAGGAAGTGTAATTAGTATATATATATATATATATATATATATATATATATATATAATCATTCATCAAATTTCTATTGAAACTCCACTCTCAGATGGTCTCATTAATGAGTTCTACAAAATACTCAAAGAAATATTCCATGCTCTTAAACGCTTTCAGAGAATAAAAACAGGAAATATCCCCCAACTAATTTTAAGAAAATAATATAATTTGGATGACAAACTTAATAACAGCATTTCTGGAAAATGAAAATACTAGTTGTACCCAGTGAATAGAGTTACAAAACTCCTAAATTGAATAGTATCAAGTTATTTAGATAATATTTAGATGCATAGTTTTTTGGGGGGACATCAATGCCCTTTGGTGGGAGTGGGAGGCCCAGCCTTGCTCCTGGAGAGCCGTTGCTGGATTTGAACCACCAGACCAGTGGACTGCACTCAACCACTATGCCACCAGGGCTCAGCCCTAAAAAATAATTAAAAAATAATAATTCTTCATAACTTAGTTAACTCTTCCAGGAGTGGAGAGTTGTTACCCGTTGAACCAATGAATGGATTCACTGCAATGAAAGATTAACAAAGCAAAACCTGCCAATTTCTCCATAGATTCAGAAATAAAATTCAACTTTCATTCATAATGATAAAGCTAATCAAGAATATTTAGTTAAGTATAATTAATTGGAAGTCACTCCACATACATCCTTGGCTGATGATTAGCATCTACAAATTATCATTTACCTACAAATTACCATTATCATTATAAGTGGCCTTGTCCATTGGTCTTCATTAGTCTTTTTATCCTTCTCTCTTTTACCTTATGATGTTATTCTGTTTCTGACTTAGGTGTCTATAATCCATGCTACTTGGATTGTCTTTCAGTTGATGTATTTTTCTAAAGTTTTTCATTTTTTCATCTACCCTTTCTAATATGCACTCTATGCGCAATTTAATATTTATCAATGAGTTTCCATGGTTTATCGCATAAAAGTGGATACTCTGGGCTTCCTATATAGCAAGACACAGTGTCTTTTCTTTTATTAATTAATGTAGAAACACCAAATATGCAACAACAAATGGAATCACATTTTACCATTTTTAGGGACTTGAAACAGTTCATTGAAGTATAAACAATATTTCATACATGGTCTTGTCATTAGTTGCTGAGTCAGCTCAGACCCATTGCAACAGATGCACGATAGAACAAAACACTGCCTGGTTCTCGGACGTCCTCACAATTGTTCTTAGACCTGAGGCCAAAGATGCAGCCACTGTGTCACTTCATCCCATCAAGGGTCTTCCTCTAATCCACAGCCCCTCAAATTTACCAGACACAATGTCCTGCTCCAGGGACTAGTCTTTCTTGACAATATGTCCAAACTGTGTAAGACAAAGTCTCACCATCCTTGCCTCTAAGGAAGTCTAACAAATCCAATGCAGAAAAAAATATCATACTGAGAAAGATCTAGTGAGGCTGGAGAATATTAAGTTAAGTAGAATGAAATTGAAAAAAAATTAAAGAAAAGGAGATATATACTTCCAAAAAGACTGACAACTCACTTCTCAATAAATAATGGAACTAATGAAAGAGGGGAATAAAACTGTCAACATATAAAGATGAAAATAGTGGCATAATAGCATTAGTCAAACAAAATTCAATTCAAAACAAAGAATCAGTGAAAATATGGAGTCTATATAAAGTATAACAGAATTGAATATCTATAATTTTATTTATAAAAACCTTAGGTCTACTTTAATGATGAGGTTGTCTAGAACATGATTATTTCACATGGAAGCTGTGCATAGACCAAGTGGCAGAAATATGGACAGTGCAGTCTAAACACAGGAAAGGTGTGTGTCAGTTACTCTCACCATATTTATCCAATCCATTAAAAGAGCAACTAGTTCAAGGAGCTTTTTATGAAGAAGATAGTGGCATCAGGATGGAAGAAGGACTCACTAACAAACTGATATGCACACAAAATAACCTTGCTTCCTGAAAGGTACTGATAAAGATGTCAGACTCCAGTCAGAAATATAGATTCCACCACAACATCAAGGTAACCAAAATTTTTTGCAACTCGATCAATAAGCAGCAAAAAAATAGATGGAGAAAATAATGGAATTATCAAGGTATCATTTTGCCTGGACCAACAATTCATGCTCATGGATGCAGTAGTTAGGCAATTGCATGGCCAAATATTCCCCAAAAGGCCTGACTATAATGTTAAAGAATAAATATGTGAAGACTAATGTGTGCCTAACTCAAGCAAGGATATTTTCAATTGCCTCACCTGCACATAAAAGTTAGATAATAAATAAGGAAGACTGCAGAAGAATTGATGAATTTGAATTATGGTGCTGATGAGGAATATTGAATTTACCCTGGATTGCCCCAAGAACAAACAAATCTGTCATAGAACTAGTCCATCCAGGATGCTTCTTCAAAATGAAAACGACAAGACTTTGTCTTATGTACTCGAACATGTCTTCAGGAAAGAACCATCCTTGGAAAAGTCATGATGGCACAGGATTGAGCCATATTTTGTTCTGGTGTTCTCATGGTCACTGACAGTCAGAACCAATTTGATGGTACTACCATTGAGAGAGCACAGACAGACCTAGGTGCTTTCAATGATTTAAATGCTGCACGTACAGCAAGCAAAGGTGATTGTGATAAAGAATTTGTTCTTATTAGGGATTGGTCCAATCGTCTCAAAATGAAAAACTAATTTTACATAACCGTGAAGGGATAGTAGGCACTGTCTGTAAATCAGGCATTTGGAACCAAGCCTGCCTGTATTTTCTCTTCATGTGAGCAAGGTTTAAAATCATTTGTCTGCCATTTTTCTTCTGTTTGTTTCCATTTGTCCCTTTCTCTATTCAGTGCCAAAATGACTTATAATCTTGAGCAAGTTAAATATCATTTTGTTTTTATTTTCCTATTTTGTTTTCCTTCCAATTAACCTATAAGTAAAGTTCCCTAGACCTTTTTTTCCTTAATGCAGGGAGGACATCTTGGATTTCCCACCTTGCAAGACTACTTGACATTGATTTCTTTTTATCACTAACCTTGAGAAGTGGTCAAATTTGCCTAGATTATCAAATGCCCTAGGAGCCAATATAAAACCTTTTTTTTTTCACCAAAAATCACATATCCTTTTCTTGATATTCTTTAACAATGTCAATCATGCTATGAGTTAGAATGGACTCATGTCAGTGAGATTTTCGAGTGCAAGGTGCTTTGACAGCTTAAAGGAACTTGCTTCCTTGGAGAGAAAACATGTTTTGATATCCCACCAACTGCCATAGTCACAAATTACCAGTCAAATATTTTGGTTTGCAGCATAACTCTATGAAACTTCAGACACATGTATATGTTTTCTACTTCTTGGTAATAAAAAGCCAAACATTTTTATGTTTCAATACAATGAAGCATTATAATTCTACATCTAAGACACATTTTAAACATATATATATATATGTATACACACACAGACACACACATATATTCTAAAATTTATTATATTGGCATTTCAAAGTAGGAGTTTACAGCACATTGTGATTTGTTTAGAAGCAGTCAGTTTTGAGTTTGATACTAGATTGAGAAGAATGGCTAAACTAAAAGGAAGATTGGGAAATGCTAGAACTAGTCAATAGATAAAGAAGATCCTTGGAATACTTGCCTACATTTCTAATTGAATTCTCAGACTTTTAGATCTACAGTGTCCATTTAGACTTGAAGAGCCATATTTAATGATATTTTGAAAAAATATATGAATACATTGAATGATTTCATTGAATGGATATGATATAAGGATTTAGTCAAACTACAAACTATCTCTGTTTTTCTGTACATAAAATTTGAGTAGGATATGGTAATGCAGGAAGATGTTCTGGAGGGATTCATTATTTAATGTTTCTAAGTCCCACACAAATGCCAAACTCATTACAGTCTGCATGCTGGCAAGTGGCTAGGGTTTAGGAGATAATGCAAGAGCACACATAAATCAAAATTTCACTGTGAACAACCTTCTTTGGGGGGGGGGACTACAGAATGATTAATCACATCACTGACACTGTGCATGCAGGTCCTTGTTCAATAAGTAACAGTTGGCACCCTTAGGTTGTACCTTCACTTCCCCCTTTCCCTTTTACATGGCAGGCGAGCCAGAGAGAGACTAGCAATGCTG
Organism: Nesogale talazaci; assembly: GCA_004026705.1. Classification (NCBI taxonomy): domain Eukaryota; kingdom Metazoa; phylum Chordata; class Mammalia; order Afrosoricida; family Tenrecidae; genus Nesogale; species Nesogale talazaci. Next base: position 162,174 of record PVJH01000074.1, read on the forward strand.
TGTTGGTGTACGTGCCTTCATAAAGCTTTGAAATTATAGTCTAGCAAATTCCCAGAATGTCTGGCATTTTAACCCTTCAGAAAAAGAGAAAAAAGCTAGAATCAAGGTGCATTAGTCAATTATTTCAAGACTTTAGTTACATGACATAGACAGAACATACTATTCATATCAGGTTTGTATCTAAATAAATAGTATAAATACAGGAACTCCTTTTATATTCCTCATCAACCACTTCTTCCTGGTTCTTATTAATAACACACTGTCCCTCCTCATTGGCATTATTAGATAGAATTTAATTTAAAAATAAAATGATCTATGTTAGAAAGCTATAATTTTCACTTTGGAACCAGGATTTTATTTAATATTGAAACAAGGATTTCATTTATAGATGTTGTACCTTTTTCGTATTCTGTCTGCTTTATAGAAAGTATAAAAGTTGTGAATGATGCTACAATTAATACAAAACATATTTGGGAAGGACTCTGATATCCAATAAAATAAAATAGCCAATACAAGTTTTATATTTAATAAAACAATTGTGACTCAAAAGGACAAATATTGTATGATTCCACTATATGAAATTTCTAGAATAAGCAAATAGATATAGACAGAAAGTAGATTAAAGGTTATCAGAGGATGGAGAGAAGAGAAATAGAGAGTTATTGTTTAATAGAATTTGGGTTGATGAAAACATTTTGAAAAAGAGATGATGTGTATGTTTGCTCTGTATGATCAATGTAATGAATGCCATTTAAATATGCACTTAAAAACTATTGAAGTGACAATTTTAGTAATGTATATAAAATCATAATAATTTTACATGGTGACAATTGGTTAGCCACTTCTTCATGTTTATTGAAAATTGGCCTAATTTAGCTTAAATCAAATTTCTAGCAAAGATTATCTATTCCCTGTTGGGAGAAATCTCTTCTTTCTTGATCACCTACGATATAAATAAATCCCTAAAAGACAAGGATTATAGTCTTCCACCATTGTCCTATGAGAGCTCCTGATTTGTTGAAAGTGAGCCCAATAGTTCGTGCAAAGTATTATATACTATGTTGTATAGTGCACAGGAAGCCATTCAGGACTAGGTAAATCTTTCTCTGAGCAATTGGATGTGCTAATTGCTGATTGCTCCCTGTTATATTTCTGAGAATTGCCCTCTACCTACAGAAACTACCATGTCAAGGGTTATTTTGTGCCCATTGCCAAGGGAAAGCACTCTTCCAAGGAATAATTGGGTACAATTGTATTAACATTTATTTGTTCAATGCTGTTGTATTTATATAATGTGCTACTCTGTGTTGACTAGAGAAACAAATCGAGAGACACTCGTGTGCGTAAGAGAGAATTTTATATCAAAGACCAATTGTATATTGAGAAAACATCCCAGCCAACTTCAGATCAAATATATACTTCCAATATTAGCCCATATGTCTGATACTTGTCTACAAATTCCCCTTCATAATCATGCAACACATGTAATAATGCCAAATGCAGGAAGATCACAGACAGGTGAGTAGAAAATCTTGTAGATCCAGTGGCAGTGGAAGCATCTGAACACTGACAGAGGTCTCCATGTGGCTTCTCCAGTATTCACACATGGTGAAAAGCAATATAACAGTTTATTAGTCCACTTAGTTCTACCGAGTGCTCAGTTTAACGCACTTTTGTGGAAAAGTTAATCTAGCAAAGGTCCTCCATCTCACTCAGGTCGATGGTACAAAGGCAAGGAAACAGACAGTGGAGTTTGCCCTCAGGCAAGGTAGGAAAAGTCTGCATGCATGCAGCAGACAGCAAGGTGGGGCAGCAACCGTCAGTAGTGTGGACATAGTGAAGCAGGGCCCAACGGGGGCCTGGAAGGGATGGACCCCTGGTGAAGCAGGTCTCAGTGGAACCTCAGCAATGCATGGCAAGTTGCCATTACCCATGGGCAGGCTCGAACGCAGTAGTATAGCACACAGTTGAGGCAAATAACTAGCTCAGGCAGCAGGACACTGGTCTGACCACCAGAGAGAAAGAGAAATTGTGGGTCCGTTCTCCAGTGAGACTTTTCTCTTTGTGGTGCCTCCAAATGAGGTCGTCAAGCTTTCTGTGAACTGATTTGCAGGCTGAACATTACCCCTTCACTCTTAATACCCTCAAGTTCACAGGAGATTGCGTAACTACCGCATATAGTTTGTTATTCCACAATGAACACATACGAACACTGTAAGCTGCTTATTAAGAGATTATTAATTTCCATACTTTGTGTTATACACACAGCACATGTTGTCATTTTAAATTTTTATACCAGTCCAATGAGTCTGGTGCTATTCTGCTTATCTTTCTAATGGGAACACTTAGCATAACCGTTTAATGTTTTCAAGTGCAAAACAATCACGGATGTTCTTTAATGGAGTGTGAAACAATTCTTTCCATCACCAAGGGCATCGACTATCCTTGGTTAGCGTGTATTACTACTCGAGTGACAGTCTTACTACTCAGTGACCGCATGCACAAGAGAAGAAACACTTCAGAGCCCCGGGCCAGCCTCGAAATTGTCCCTATACCTGAGACCCTTGACGTAGCCTCCGTGTGGATCCATCTGGTGCAGGAGCGTCCTCTTTTCCATAGCTGTTCAACTTTACCAATAAGATGTCCTCTTCCAGGGACTGTCGTCTGCTGAGAACATGTCCGAAGTACGCAAAATGGACTTTGACCATCCCTGCCCCTAAGGAGCACCGTGGCTTTATTTCGTCCAACAGACACTGTTTCGTGTGAGAATAAGCTGTCAGCAGGATCAAGCATAAGCGCCAGAAGACCCAAAACACACAATCATAGAGGTGAACAGGGGGTCACAGTGGAGACCCAAAGCCCCCCTGTAGACTGTCGCTCATTCTCACACAGAAGGTCACGGGAAGGAATGAGTTAGTTAGGCTGCTGTACAGCACTGACGAAACACACAACATCCCTTAGTTCTTTAATGCTGCACCCTCCACCCCTCTATCATGACCCCACTTCTACCTTACAAATCCAGCGAGACCACAACATGTACACCAGTACAGATAAGAGCTCTCAGTACATGGAATCCAGAACAGATAAATCCAGCAGGAACAATAATGGGAGTACCTTGAGGGTAGACAAAAGCGGGGGGAAGAAGGGGAAGAAAGGGAGAACTCATTACGTTTGTCATGATTGGGCCTGAGGGGGATAAGCAACGAAAACATGGGTGAAGGGAGACAGCAGCACATGTAAGATATAAAAAGAATAATAATTTATAATTTATCAAGGGGTCATGAAGGTGGGAGGTTGGTGGAGGGAAGGGGAAAAAAGAGGAGCTGATATAAAGAGCTCAAGTAGAAAGAAAATACCTTGAAAATGATAATGGCAACATATGGACAAATGTGCTTGATAAATTGATATATGGATTATTATGAGCTATAAGAGCCCAAGAAAATGATTTATTTAAAAAAAACATTGTTTTGTCCTTTTACCAGTCTAAGATACCTTCAATATTTTGTTCCAGCACCATAATTCAAATACATCTATTAATCTTTGGTCCTTATGTTTCTCTAGGTTGAATAGAGAAACAAATCCATATATAAAATAGAAACTTTACATCAAGAAGTAATTATACATCAATAAAACACCCCAGCCCTGTCCAGATCAAGTCCATACATTTGATATTAGTTCATGCATCCCATATTAGCTAATGAATTTCTCCTCAGACTCACACAGCACTTGCAATGATACCAAATACAGGATGATCCAAGGCCAGTGGGAAGAAAAGTCCTTTGGAAACAATGGGAGTGGATGCATCTCCAAGACTCTGGCCCATCACATGACTCCATGTGGCTTGTCAAAAGGAAGGTGAAACAGAGAGAGCGCGTTCCCAGAATCCTCATGAGAATGCCACGTCCACAAGGAGGGATCTTCAGATTGTGACCCGATTGACAGACTAGCTCCACCCTCTTCATTCTTTTATCAAGTTAATCAGAAATTGTGGAACTACTAGAGTCCTCCTTATTCATTGTAGAACTTCCGCATGTATATGATGCAATGAAGAAGACCATGGCTTGCATCAAGCACAACTTGCTCCTCAAAGTGACATCCTTGTTCTTCAACACTGTAAAGAGGTCTGCTGTAGCAGACGCCCTTAATGCAATACATTGGTCTCTTGACTGCGGCTTCCGTGAGCATTGATTGTGGATCCCAGTAAGATAAAAAACCACCACAACTGCAAACTCGTCTCTATTTAGCACGGTGTTCCCTGGTGCAGTAATGAGGATTTTGGTCTTCCTTACTCTGAGTTGCAATCTACAGTGAAGGCTACAATTCTTGATCATCAGCATCAAGTGTTTCAATTCCTCAGCACTTTCAGCAAGCCAAGTTGTGCTGTCTGCCTGCTGAAGGTTGTTAATAAAACTCCCTCTAATTCTGCTGCTGCTGCATTCTTCTTTAATATAATCCAGATTATCTGATGATTTGCTCAGATTATCAACTGAACTAATATGGTGATGGGATACAACCCTGATGCACACTTAAAAAAATTAAACCAGGTGGTATTCCTTTATTAATATTCCTTTATTCTGTTCTCACAACTGCCTCTTTATTCATGTACAAGTTTCAAAAAAGCACAATGAAATGTTGTGGAATCCCATTCTTCTCGAGGTTTTCCAGAGTTTATCATGGTCCTGTGTACACAGTTAAATGCCTTGGCATAGTAGATGACATAGGCAAAGACATAGTAAACATCTTTCTAGTGTCCTCTGATTGGAGCCAAAATCAATCTGAGATCAGAAATGGTATTCCTTTTTATAAATCCTTATTATAAGTGAGTGTTTCTAGGGCTTCTTCAGCTTTCTGAAACATTTCATTGGCAAGCCTGGCAATTTAGAGCCTAGTTTTTAGCTAATGCATTCAAGGCAGTTTAAATTTCTTCCTCCAGCACATTCGTTTCTTTCTCATGTGCTAACTCCTGCAATTGTAGACACTTGACTAATTTGCTTTGGTACACAGGCTCTGCGTACCCTTTCCATCTTCTCCGGAAGCTTCCTGCATCATCCATTACCTCGCCTATAGAATCTTTCAAAATTGCCATTCGAGGCTTGAATTTTTCTTGATTTTTTTTTCAGTTTCACACATGCTGAGTGTTATTCTCTTTTGAGTTCCATATTCTCGGTCCTGGCACATTTTGTTTTGTTATAGGCTTTGTCTTCTCTATTTGCCTTGGGAACATTTCTTGTTTGTATGTTTTGGGGGTTTTTTTGCATCACTGCCCCCTGGTGGTGAGAGTAGGAGGCCCAGCCTTGCTCCTGGAGAGCGCAGCTGAATTTGAACCTCCAAACCACTGGGCTTCAGTCCCGCGCACAACCGTATGCCACCGCGGCTCAACCAGAACATTTCTATTGAGCTCTTTGACTGTATTCTTTCTTGTATTTTCTTTAAATACTATAAATTAATAGCATGTTTCATTGTTTCTTCTGACATCTTCTTTGATCTTTTCTTTATTATCTTTTTAATTACTCTTGTTTCCTCATGAATGAGGTTTTTATATCTTTCCACAATTCATCAATTCTCCTGTCATTAATGTTCAATGTATCAAATCTGTCCTTGAAGTATTTCTAAAATTCAGGTGGGATAGACTCAATGTCATACTTTGGCTTCTATGGGCTTGTTTTCATTTTATTCAGCTTTATCCTGGACCTAGATCTCCTGTAGTCTGATTTTAACTGTTGATATTATGCTATTTCTTAATATCTTACTATATATGTAGTCGATTTGATTTCTGTGAATTGCATCTGCTGAAATCCATGGGTATAGTCACCTATTGTGTCACTGAAAAAGGTATTTTATATGAACAACTCATTGGTTATGCTACATTCTATCATGCAACCGCCAGCTCAATTTCTATCACCAAGTCCACATTTTCCAATTACTGTTCCTTCCTCTTTCGTTCCAACTTTTATATTCCAAACATTTATAACTATCAGTGCATCTTGATTGCACGTTTGATCAATTTTTTTTATGGAAGTGGTCAGTAGAATTCAATGTCTTCATCATTAGCTTTTGTGTTTGGTGTTTAAAGTTGAATAGATTGTATTTTGTTGAAGGCAAGTCTGATAGATTTAATCCAATCACTGATATCAATGTACTTCATGATGGATTTAGGAAGATCCTTTTTAACAATGAATGTCATGCCTTGTGTCTTGATTATGTTATTCCAAGCATAATAAATCACAGGATTTCCTGATTCAAAATGACCAATTACAGTCCATTTCAGCTCACTAAAGCCTAGAGTATCAATCTTTCTTGTTCTACATCTTTTTTGACCACTTACAATTTTGCTGAATTCATAGTTCCACATTTCAAGTTCCAATCATTAGAAGTTTTTTGAAGCTGTTTGTGACCTCTGTGTGGGCGTGGCTTTCTCCTGAAAATTCTGGGAAATCTCGTGGTATTTCCCAATTGGAGGTGAGAGACTTATGATGGCTCAGTCTCTTGGAGATGCTTTACTGACAAAAAAAGCATGGCAGCATGCTGATAGATTGTGAGTCCTGAAAAAGTGAGGAGCTGGAGGAGAAGCCACATGGGCTTACCCTGATGGAACCAGACCTTTAAAGCTGGAGAAACCACATGGAGACCACTATCGGTGCTAAGATCCTTCTACCACCATGGGATACACAAGATTCTGCACTCACTGACATGTGATTGTTCTGGCATCATTGTGTGTGCTTTGTGAGTCTGAAGAGGACTTAAGGCTTGGTATCAGACATAAGGGCTAATATTGGACTTATGGGCTTGGACTAGACTGGGTTGGGATGCTTTCTCAATGTTCCATTCCTTTTGTATATGAACCTCTCCCTTATATACATATGTGTTCATGAATTTGTTAAACTAGTCTACCCAGACTAACACTGTCTCTCTTTACATTGAGTCATTTCTCTTTAGCAATGGAGACTCTTAAGACTGCTCTCCCACAGGGTTTACCAGATTCATGCAATGATGTTCAACAACTCTCCAAGAAATCATCTCTTCAATGACATTTCGAGTGTCCTTGGACCTGAGGGGGTCATCTGCAGGCAGCATATCTTGAAAATATTCTGCTTCCTTTATTTAGACTTTCCTTATTTAAAAATGCTACCTCATTATGCATAAGGTTTTCACTGGTGGCTTCTTTCAAGGTGAGGCCTTGAGTCTTTCTTCATTGTCTGTTCTTCGTCTGAAAGCTCAACTGAAACCTATTCACTTTGGGTGACTGCTGACTTTTGAAATACTAGTGATATACCTTCCAGCATCACAGCAAGACACAAGTTATTGTAGTATGACAAACAAACAGACAAGAGTAGACTTTTATTTACAGTGACACTATATTCATCGCAGTATGTTTCTACTCATAGTGAACTATATTCATAATCACCTTTTTCACAATCACCTTTTAAAAAAGAGAAAAACTGGCCCCGTGGGATGCCAAAGTATAAATTCTTATAAAAGTAGATCGCCACCTCGTGTCTACAGTGAGAAGCTGATGGGTTTAAACCATTAAGATTTTTGCTTTTAGGCACTGTCAAGTTGATTCTGACACATAGGGGCTGTATGTATGCATGTATAACAAAATTAGGCACTGCCCAGTCCTGTATTATCTTTATTATTATCCTTATGCTTGCCGATTGGTACAACAACTGTGCCAGTCTAGCTTATGGAAAGCCATCCGTTTGTTCACTACCGCCTCTTTAGTAGGCACTGGTCCCTCCGAGTGGCATGGCAAGATTTTATTTCATGTCCTGTGGACATCTATTTTCTAAGGAGGTTCTCTTTGTATTGCTTCCAACACAGATTTGTTTGTACCTCTAAAAATCCCTGGACATTTTAATATTTACTGTGATACCGCCACTCTGAGTCAGAATCAACTCTATGGCAGTAGATTTTGTTTCAGTAATGTACTAACCAAAGGCATCAATTCTTCCTTAGTCTGCTTTGTTCTTTGTCGAGCTCCCCCATGCATATGAGGGCATTCAAAATGGCTTGGATCAGGTACACTTTGATCTTTCAATCTCATATTGGCTATGCAATACTTTAAATAAATCTTGTGTAGCAGTTTTACCCAGTGCAAAACATCCTTTGATTTACTGAGTGGTGTTTCCTTAAGTGTTGATTGTGGAACCAACCAACGTGAAATATTTGATAATTACAAGCTGATCTTCATTTATTATGATGTTTTCTATTGGTCCAGTGTGGTTATTTTTGCTTTATTTACATTTAGCAGTAATCAATACTGCAGTCCTTGATTTTCATCAGCAAACACTTCATATGTTACTTAATCTCATCAAAGAAGATTGTTTCATTTGACTAAAAAACCCCTTCCCATCCTTATGTTGTAATTTTCTTTACACAATCCTACTTACCCAGTTTATTTGCTTGCCAAATATAGATAGAATAAAAATGGACTGGTTTTTGCCATTTTGAATCTGACAATAATATGGTTTACTATGCTGAAAATAACAGATTCTAAAGAAATTGAACTACATTCTTTTTCAAAGCAAACATTTCCAGCTTAAAGATGTCCAGCTCAGAGAGGTACTGTTTGTGATAGCATATTATCTATACATATTTAAGAAAGATCAGTTACTAAAACTCTTATTCAAACTATGCACCAATCCATGATGTTCACGATGAAGAGATGGAAGAATTCGAGCAATGTCTTCAGTATTAAATTAAACACACATTTAATACAAATACATTAATAATTGGTATTTGGAAGTGAAAGTAAGGAGGCAGGATGATCACAATTGGAAAATGTGGCCTTGGTGACAGAAATGAAGGTTGGGGTCACCCGATGGCAATTTGCAGAGCCAACAATATCCTCACTGCAAACACCTTTTCCAACAGCAAAGATGATGACTCTACAGGTGGACCTCAGAAGGTGGAGCACACTGGAATAAAATTTACTATATTTGGGGGAAGAGATATGGAAAACTCAGTATTATCAGTCAAAATAAGACAACCAATTACTAGGTTGTATATTTGACATAGCTATTGCAAATAGTAAATATGACCTAACTCTTGGATAAACATAAAAAAACACTAAATAGCTATGTGCATCAATTTCATTTTCCAAGTATCTAAAAACTGAAATAAACAAAAATTCTAAAGATGCAGAGCAAAAATTGCAATCTGATTTTGATTTGACAGGGATTTTTTATTATCACAGAAGATTTCTGAAATAAGTATGAAAAATATGTTAAGGGATCTAATGGAAAAAGTGTACCACATAGAAGAGAGGGTTACATAGACAAAAATTGTAAATAAGAAAAGATTGAAAGGAAATACTAGATATCAATAATGCTGTAACAAAAATAATATCTTAGTTTGCATTAGTAGATGAGGAATACTTGTGACAATACTTCAATGAGTTTGAAGGCATATCAATAGAAACATCCGGGAAGGAATGTATAGAAAACCTATAGTTTCATAAAACTGGAAATATAGCATATAGAAACTAATGTGCTACCATAACAAAAGTACTCAGAAGGAAGATTTTAGATGGCAATTGATATTAATAAGATAATCTCAAATTAATCACATAACTAAAACCTGAAAAACTAGAAAACTTCAGATTACCAGATTGGGGAAAAAACAAAAGTGTTCAGAATAAATATAAACAGAGACTAGGAAATCAGCAAAATCAGAAGTTATTAGTTTTTAATCAATATGACACAAATCTTATGCTGGATTGGCAAGAAAAAATATTAGAAGATTCAAATGACTGAAATTATAAGTAAAAGTGGGGACATTGCTATTACTCTAGAGATAAAAAAGTGATCATTCGAGACTCATGAATGACTGTGAAATAAATGACAAAACCTAACAGAACTGGAAAAATTCTTGGAAACATACAAACTATCTAAATAGACACAAGAGAAATAGAAAATCTTAAAAGATTTATATCATGTGTGTAAATTAAGTCAGGAATCAACAACTTTCCAACAAAGTTCAGGACCAGTTGTCTTCATTAGGGGCTTTTCCAAAGTATTTAAAGAGCTGTTATGAAGGCTTTTGAAACATATTCACAATAATACAAAAGGAAGGAATAATATCTTACTTGTTCAGTGATAACATAATTCTGTACTAAAAACAGAGAAAGGAAAAGTAAGAAAAATGATAGAGCAACAGAACTCATAAATATAAATGCAAATATTTTCAGCAAAATGTTAACAAACATGGTAAATAATGACTTTTCATAATCAAACAGGATTTAATCCAGAAATGCAAGATTAGTTAAATTTGAAAAGAATCAGTTATATGTCACATAGCAAACTGAACAAAATATACATATAATCTCAATTAATTCTGAAAAGTGGTTTGAAAAGTTCAATACCTTTTTATGATAGCAATTTTTAATAAGCTATAAATAGAAGAAAGATCACTCAACTAGATGGATATTTCTGAACACATACAGAGTTCACATCATTCTCAATGGTGAAAGATGGAAATCTTGCCTCTTTTGATCAAGAAATATACCAGAATTCTTACTTAAATCATTATGAGTCAAAATAGTACTAGAACAACAGAAAAAAAAAAGAAAGATGATAGATACATGATGATAAATGAAAGGCATCCACATTAGAAGTTTATATTTTCAAATGACATAATCATATATATTTGGTCTATTACATACAGCATTCTCTTTTTCAGCTCTTGAGTTTGCTAATTCATTGAAAGGGTCACACAGAACTCACAGACAATATTCCTCACTAGAGGGTTTATTAAATTATCAGGCTACAATGCAAGTGAGACATCCTCAGGATATAGTTCAATCAGAACATGGTACAATGTTCTCTCAGAATTGCTAATAAAAGACTCAAGGATATACCACTCTGCTGGAAACATCATTTGGGAAGCATTCAGTTCCAGCTCTGTGGATCAGTGAACCTAGATTCTTGAATCAAGGAGTTAGAGGCGCCCTACTCCAGTAAGCCTCCACCTGAAGGCTCTCAGCTCCAGTTCCATGGGCTAGCAACCCAGTTTTCCCAATTAAGTGCCCAGAGGCATCTCACTCCACAAGCCAGTCTCTTGTCCCAAAGCACTGAGATTTACTTGCTCTATGGGCAGGAAAGTTCATCTTTTCTATCTCCTGCTATGAATCCTGGTTCTGTAGATGCTGTAGCTGTTGCTACTGTTGCTGCTGTTCTTGTTCTTCTACCACTAAACTCTGATGTCACAACTGTCTTCTGGAACAGGAATTTTACTGCATATGAATCTCAGGGTCCAGCAGATGCTCTTCACTTCTCGGTCTTGTTGGTAGTGAAATTTTCTCAGAGAACTCATTTTACACTTACAGGATGACCTTCATAGTGAATTTTGTTAACATTTATTCACAGATAAATTCTATGAGTGTCTTCCTATACCTATTACACAGATCCTTGTAGGAAAAGGTCATTTAGTGGGAGTTATAGAGACATTGGCTAGGAGATAATAATAAACTCTCCCTGTAATACAACAGCAACAACTCCAGGCCTTTGGCTCAATTTCAACTTATAATTTCTCTATAGGAGGAGAGTAGAATTGCCTTGTGAGTTTCTGAGATACTTATTCATTATAATAATAAAAAGTCTCATCATTCTTCCTCATAGCAACTGCTGGATTAGAAATACTGTGCTATTTTAGATAGACTAGAGAAACAAGTTCATAGACACACGTGTATAAGAAAGAGCTTTACATACAAGAGCAATTGAATATTGAGAAAACATACCGCTCAGGCCAGATCAAGTCTATAACTCTGATATTAGCCCAGGTGCTCAATACCAATCTATAAATTCCTTTTTAGACCCATGCTACACATGAAATGATCCCAAATGCAGGAAGATCACAGGCAAGTGAAAGGAAAGTTTTGTGGATCCAGTGGCAATGGAAGCATCTCAGTGCTGACAGGGTTCTCCATAAGGCTCCTTCAGTTCCAGGGCTCTCGTGTAGTCCCATGTGTCTTCTCAGAAGGGATGTCTCACAAGAAGTGAGCTTGTGTCCCAGTGAGCTACTTATCTCAGTGCTTCCAAATGTGCGCCTCAAGTTGCAACCTGATTAACGGGCTAACCTCTACCCCTTCACTGTAAAGTCTCAAATTGACCACAGATTATGTAAACTATCACACTTACCTTGCGGTTAACAGCCTGAGCTAGACTCAGTTATTGTGGCCCTTCCCGCCATAATCTCTCGTGTAATATATTATAATTCTAGATTTCATATGCCTGTGGTTATAGTGCCTTGGATTATTTGTTTGTTTGCTTGCTACTACATGGGAATAGGATGAGGTTTAAATATGATTTTAGTAATTGGGATCCAGCAGGCTACACTTTTTATTTATTGGATACCTTGGAGCTTTCTACTCATGAAAAGTGTTAACTTGCAAACTTACAGGGAGAATTTTACCCTGTCTTATAGTGTCACAATGAGACAGAATTGACCTGATGACATCCAGTTTGGATTTTTAGAGTTGTGGTTTACTGTTACTTGTGATAGATGGAAGGAATGTTGTGCTGGACTAAAAGGAGAAAAGCCATTTCTGGAGTGGCCTGGGAAATAGCCTGGTGGATTAATATTAGTAAAAGTCCAATGCCTACCAGAAACATCATGCCAGAGACCCAGCTCATATGGGCATAAATAGGAATTAGTCCCGGTGTGGAGAATAGACTATATATCAATTTGATTGAATTATCAGAATTATATGTTAATTTGATTGCACCACCAATATTCAATATAATTCCCACCAATTGATCTTTGCCTGCATGAGCCTGTTAAGAAAGTGGGGGAAGATACTGATTAGATTCACCTATGAGTAATTATGAATAGGATTTCCTGCAACACAAAATTATATGTGTAAAATGAGACCTTGGAGAAGCAAAAGTTGTGATTTCATCACCACGAAGAACCAAGGGTGAAGCATGTCTTCTGGAGCTAGCATCTGGCTCAGCCCTGTCTGACTTTTAGCATTTGGACAAAACAACACCCACCACGATATGAGACATTTCCTCAAGCTTTCTTGAATCTGTGAAAGCTGGGACACTGCTGTGAGTCATAGACCCCAGAAGTGGGAGGGCAGCACATACTGAAAGACAGAGGGGGAGGCAATGCAGTAGACTAGCATCTTGAACAAGATGGATAACTGGGACTTCTTTGATGTCTAATTCCTTGGAACTTGTTTGATATACAAATGAAATTATTGTCACCCAGCCAGATGTATAATTTATAATATCACCAGACCTTGTGCTCATGCTTGCAAACATACACACATACAACCTGTTAAGACATAATGTAATGAATCCAGTGAAAATCAAAAAGGAAAAATTTGAAAATATACTGTAAAGATACATTAATCAAATGGTGTGGTACTAATAAATGAATAATCATGGAAAGGTTCAGAAATAAACTCATACATGTATGGTAAATTGATGTTTTACAAAGAAGTCAAATACATTCTTTAATACATGGTACTTGGACAACTCAATCTCACAGGAAAAGAATAATTATGTCAAAATATGACCTTTCAAATTATTCTAAAAACCCACTGCAATCTCAATCAAAGGCAAGCAAGTTTCTTTGTGACTACTTAAAAACAGACCCTAATGTCTATTTAGAAGAACTAGCTAACATGATACTTAAAAATATATCCAGAAGACTGACATAACCCAATTTTAACACATTTTATAAATTAGTTGAAGATCATTATTTTATAAAAGTTTTAGGCAAATAAGTCAATGAAATGTAATAGGGAACCCAGAAACATGTGTACACCCACATAAAAATCAAGCCAACTGATTTTGAATGAAGACCATCCAATTGAGAAAAGATAGTCTTTTTAAATTTTAATAAATCATCCTACTCAGGGTTCATACAACACTTATCACAATACATACATACATACATACACACACATACATATATTGTGTCAAGCACCTTTGATGACTGCTGCCATCATAATTCTCAAAACAATTGCTTTTCACTCAAGGCCCTGACATCAGCTCTTCATCTTTCCTCCTCCCTCCCCACTGCCCTCTCCATCATTCACCCTTGATAATTTATAAATTATTATTATTTAGTCACTGCCTGACACTTCCCTTCGTCCACTCCTCTGCTGGCCTTTCTCTAGATAGGAGGTTATATGTACATCCTTGTAAGCAGCCCCCCCATCTAACCCACCTTCCCTCCACCCACCTGGTAACTGAAAGGATAGCTTTAAAATTATACTAGAACAAACAGCTATTCACATGCCAAAATTAATAATAACAGAGACATTTCTCCCTTTCACAATTATTAAGTAAAATTGTATGATAAAATTAAATATACAATTCAAAACCACAAAACTTCTAGAATGTAACTTATGTTATTATAGGTTAATAATAAGTTTTAGATAGGCTACCAAAAGTATAATCTATAAAAACAAAAGTTTTAAAAAAATTAAGTTGAACTTCATCAAAAGAAAAGAATACTTTCTATGTTACTGACTGGTTAGGAAATGCAAATTGTAGCAACAGCCAGGGAGAAAAGGTTTCAAACTACATAGTAGCTAAGAGATCTTAGCTTGTATTCAAATATGCAAGAAATCCTTAAAATTCAACATTAAAAAAAAACCTCTATTATAATATGAGCCCAAAATCTGAAAAGTTATCCAGAAAAAAAATATATATTTATGGCAGAAAGAAAAAAAAACATAAAGCTCATGAAAAGATGTTCCACATTCTATGGCATTTGAAAATTTCACACTGAAACAACTGAATGTCACTAGGCACTCATTGTTTTGGTTAGGTGCCATCCAGTTGGTTCACATTCTTGGTGATCCTATGCATAATAGAACAAACCATGGCCTGGCCCGTACCATGTGCACGCTTGTGTGGGCCTATCAATCCAGCCACGGTGCCAACTCATCTTGCCAAAGCTCTTCTCTTTCTCTGGTTGACCAGACACGAAGGCCTTCTGCAGGGACTGGTCTCTCCTGGCAAACCATCCAAAGTACGTGAGACAATGTCACACCATTCTTACTTTCAAGGAGTCCTCTGGTTCTTCTTATTCCAAGGCAGATTTGTTTGTTCTTTTAGAGTCCATGGCACTTTCAGTATTCTTCACCAAAATCACAAACCAAATGCATCAATTCTTCTATAGTCTCCCCTATTCAATACCCAGCTTTCACATGCGTCTGAGGTGATTGGAAACACCATGTGTGTCTTAGTCATCAAAGTAATATCTTTGCTTTTCAATACATTAAATGTCTTGGGCATCAGATATACACCATGGGATATATCTTTTGATTTCTTGACTGCTGCTTCAATGAGTGCATTGAGAGTGAATCCAAGCAAGACAAAATCCTTGACAATATCAATCCCGTCTCTGTTTATCTTGATGTTACCTACTGGTCCAGTTATGAGTATATATGCTTTTTTAACACTGATTTGTAATTCATACTGAAGACTAAACTCAATCTTCATCAGCAAGTACTTCAGGTCCTCCTCACTTTCAGCAAGCAAGGTTCTATTTATCTGCATATCTCGGGTTGCTTATAAGTCTTCTCCAACCCTGATGTCACATTCTTCGTATAATAGAATTTTTCTGATGATTTGCTCAGTATAAAGATTGAATAGATGATGGTAAGAAAATGCATCTCTGCCTCACACCTTTCCTAATTTTAAAGCATGCTGTATGCTTTGTTCTATTTCCACAACTACATTTTGATCTGTGTACAGGTTCTGCATTAGCACAATTTTATTTTCTAGCTTTCCTATTCTTCTTAAGACTATAGTTTGTTGTGGCCCATAAATTTGAATGGGTTAGATCTATGTGGCATCAGCAGTGATATCCTTTGATCCACATCCTCTTGTGAATCCGGCCTGACCCTCTTGCAGCTCCCTGTCAATGAATTGCTGCAAAAACTGTTGAATGATTTTCAGCAACATTTTCCTTGCTGTGGTATTATTCTGTAGTTTGAGAATCTGTTGACTCACCAATGCTTGGAGTAAGTACAAATATGAATCACTTTAGATTGGCCAAAAAGCTGTCTTCCAAGTATCTTGACATAGACTAGTGAGTGCTTCCAGTGCTTTTTCAGCTTGCTGGAATATTTCAATTAGCATTTTATCAATTCCTAGAGCTTTATTTTTGGCTAATGATTTCACTGTAGCAGGAACTTCTTTCAGAATCATTGGTTCTCACTCATGTGCTATCTCCTAAAATGGCATGACAACTAATTCTGTTTGGTATATTGACTCTGTCCTTTGGGTGCTTCCTGTACCATTCGATATTTTGCCCACTGGATCTTTCCCTACTGCAATTCAGGGCTTGCATTTCTCTTGACTTCTTTTCATTTTAGATATATGGAACATGTTCTTCCATTTTGATTTCCTAATTCAAGGTCTCTGCACATTTCATTAATTTTCTGTTTAGCTCTTTGTCTTCTTCATTTCTTCCCTGTCCCCTAACTACTTTATGATTAATATTAAGTTTCAGAGTCACTTCTAACATTCACTTTTATCTTCCCTTTCTTTCCTGTTTTTAGTGCCCTCTCATCTTCCTCATACATAGTGTTCTTGATGTCATCTTGCAATCTTTAGATTTCTTCCTACGAGTGTTCAGTGCATGAACTCTGTTTTTGAGATATTCTCACATTCAAGTGTGATAAAGTCAAGGTCCTGTTCTTCTTCTCATGGACTTGTTCTAATTTTATTCAGGTTCCATCCAAACTTACATATCAGCAATTGGTTGTCTAGTCCACAATCACCCCTAGCCTGGTTTTAGCTTCTCATAGTCTCTTATCAGAGATGTAGTCAATTTGATTTCTCTGTATTCCATATGAAGACGCCCATTTGTGTTATTTTGTGCTATTGAAAAAGTATTTAGTGCCAAATAAGTCATTAGTCTTGCAAAATTCTTTTTTTTGGTGGTGGGGGGGTTCATCACTGCCCTCTGGTAGGAGTGGAAGGCCCAGCCTTGCTCCTGGAGAGCTGCTGTTGGATTTGAACCACCAAGTCAGTGGGCTGCAGTCCTGCACTCAACCACTACGACACCAGGGCTCAGCCCAGTCTTGCAAAATTCTATCATGCTACTCCATCTTTTTTCTATCTTCAAGACATATTTTCCAAGTCTTGTTCCTTTCTCTTTGTTTCCAGATTTTGCATTCCAAATACCAATAATTATCAATACATCTTGTTTCTTTTTTGATCTATTTTAGACATGCTGATGTTGATAAAAATTATTTAATTTTGTTATCACAAGATTTGGTTATTGGTGCATAACTTTGCTGAATAGTGATTATTGGACTTTTTTTGTAAGTAGTTATCATCTGTCATAGACAGGATAGATCTTAGGAGGATGAATGTAATCCCATTCCTCTTGCTTGCCTGCATAGTAATCTATGGGCTTTTCTATTTCAACATGACTAATACCCATCAATTTGATATCAGTTATGCCTACTACATCTAATTTTTGTGTTTTATTTCATATTTGACCATTTTCAATGGTTCTTGATTTATGTTTTGTATATTTCATGTACCAATTATGAATTGGTGTTTGCAGCTGTTTCTTCTCACTTTAACTCATGCTCTGTGTTCATCTGGGTAGACTAGAGAAAAAATTTCATATACACTGATATGTGTATAGGAAAGAGCTTTATATATCAGAGCAATTGTACATTAAGAAAACATCCTAGTCAAGTCTGGTCTAAGCCCATAGATCAGATATGAGTCCATATGTCCAATACCAGTCAATACATTCCTCCTCAGATTCACACAACACATGCAAAGATGGAGAATGAAGGAACATCACAGGCCAGTAGGTGAAACGTCTTATGAATCCAGTAGTGGTAGAAGCAGCTCAACACTGGCAGCGATCTCCATGTGATTCCTCTAGCTTAGGGCACAAACATAATTCTATGTGTCTTGTAAACTACAGCTACAGTATCTCCCAGGGAGTGAGCAGAGAGAGAATGTCTTGCTTCCAAAGAGAAAGACTGGAGTTCAAAGAATCCTCAGGAGAAGGCCATGCCCACATAGAGACCTCATTGGCTATGAGCTGGCTGACAGGCTAGACTTCGACCGTTCACTCTTAATCCTCTCAAATTGACAATCAATTATATAGGTACTATATGCCCCATAAGAAAATGAAAGTTCTAAAGGTTTTTACTCCTACAGGCCTTATTCTGTTCACATCATATGGTTGACTCTACTTTGGGGAGGTAGATTTTCCACATTCATTTTTTGAGAGCTTTCTAATCCGAGGCGCTCATCTTCTGGCACTCTCTCAGATAATGTTATCCTTTTCATGTGATTTTCAGTATCTCACAATGTTTACATTATGTCTATAAATTTTTCAGTGGACAGGATATTTCTTCTTCATAGTCTGTTCTTAATCTGAACTCTCTACTGAAAGTTGTTTACTTTGGAAGACTCTACTGGCATTTGAAATACTGATGGCATATACTCCAGCAACACAGCTACATACAAGACACAACAACTTGGCATATTGTGACAGATAAGTGGTGGATGCACCTGTTAGAATAATTACAATCCAATCCACAGATAATTCCAAATATTGGGAGGGATGTGGAACAAATGGTACACTCATTCATCGCCAGTGGGATTATAGTATAATACATCCACTTTTCAAGACAGTTTGGCAAGGTTTTTTTTTACAATGTTAATTGCAATCTTACAATGCAAAATAGCATTGTGATTTTAGGCATTTAGTAAAAGTATTTGAAATGAGGAACTATATAAATACTTCCATACAAATTTCAGCAACAACAACAAAAAAAGATTACAGCAGCTCTATTCACATGCGCCAAATTCTAGAAGCACCTAAGATGTCCTTCATTACTCAAGTGTATAAGCACATTTTGTCACATGAATACAATAAATATTATTCAGCAATAAAAAGTGAACCATCAAGCTTCATAAAATATCTACAATAATATAATTAAAACTAACACTCTGGAAAGGTAACAGAGTGGTTGCCAGGAGACCATCAAGAAAGGTGAGGCTGAATGTGTGACACAACATGCATTATTAGAGCAATTAAATAGTTCTTTACAATTCTGTCATTGGAGATACATAAAATTATGCATTTGCAAAAACCAATAGATCTAGGCAACACAAATAATGAACCCTAATGTGAACTATGTTGTGGTTTTCAGGGGCCATTGAGTCAGGTATGACTGGTAGAGATCTTAGGTACAACAGAAAGATACTGTCGAACTCCGTCATTCTCACAATTATTATCTTTGAATCCAATGTTGGGGTTACTCTGTCAATCCATCTCATCATCTTTTTTGCTGATTCTCTATTTTACCAAAAATAATATAGATTTTCAGTGTCTTGTCTTTCCTTAACATATCCAATGTATGTGAAACAAAGTTAGGTCATCCTTACTTCTAAGGGGCATTCTGATTGTACCTTTTCCAAGACAGATGTGTTTGGACTTCTAGAAGACCACAGAACTTCCCATACGCTTTGTCAACACCAGAATACAAATATATTAATTCTCCTGGAGTTTTTCTTATTCACTAGTCAATAACAATATACTAATAGGTGAAGAAGAATCAATGCTTTTGAATTGTGGTGCTAGAGAAAAACATTGAAAGTATCAAGGACTGCCAAAATGACAAACGAATCTTTCTTGGAAGAATGATCAGAGTACTTATTTGAAACAAGAACAGCAGGAAATGTCTTCCATACTTTGGATATAGTGTCAGGAGAGACCAGTCACAGGAGTAGGACAACATGATAAAGTGCAGGGGCAACTAAAAAAAAAAAGAAGTCCCTTCATGAGATGGATTGATTCACTAAGTATAACAATGGTCTCAAGCATAGGAACCATTTTGAGGATGACACAGGAATAGGTAGTGTTTCTTTCTGTAACCGTCACTATGGGTCAGAACAAACTTGATGTAACCTAAGAATGTAACAAGGATAGTCATTCATCAGTTATAACAAATGCACTACACAATGTGAAATATTAATATTAATCTATCACAATAACATTGTGATAGATGCACAGTGTCTACTTTATAGACTTTCTTATCTATTTGTCTATAAACCAAAAACTTATTTTGAAAATAAAGTATGTTAATTTTTAAAAGCACATAAATTAAGTTCTAAAACTTTTTGAACTTTGCATCTGTCCAGAATCTTCTTGAACCCAACCCACCCACATTCACTTGATCCAGTTGTTTTGGTAGGTCTGTAAATGTACCAAGAGACTTCCTAACAAAAATGTCTTCTTGTGTCCCTTTTTTGTTAATCTGACTAAAATAATTTTACATCATCATATATCACAATTTTTCAACGAAGTGTTTCTAGAACTCTCTATCTAGATAAAATATGCATTTTTCTAATCACATTTTCCTTTTTTTTACAAAATTATATCATCATATAAGATAGTTATGTGTTTAACAGATAGCTCTTCTGTAAGCAAATTATTTGTTTACAAATTGTTTTTATCATTCTACAGCTCTGTCTCTATTGTCATGGCTGGATTGTAGTAGAAGCTCAGTAAATGTATTAAATCATAAAAGAAAGATGGAAAATGGATAAGAGGAGGAATTTGTGGAAGAGACAAAGACAATAAGTAAATAAGAAAGAAAAGAACAATATTTGAAAGGACAAACAGTCTTTAAGCAATTGGATTTTAAGAAATGTCTGATGGACATTTATATCCAAATGTAACAAATTCCTTAGAAGTTTATATCTCCTCGTCAGATCTGAAAATACTGCAGTGACATCTAAGTAGAATGCTTATGCCCCTGCATGCTGGCTCCATTACAGGCATACTTCAGATTTAGTACAGATTTTATCCCAGGCAAAATGTCAAAATAGGGTGAGTCACAGGAGATTGTTGGTTCCCCAGTGTATGTAAAACTGTGTTTACACTAAACTGTCAACTATAAAAGGAGAGCTGGTGGCCCTGTACAGGACATGTTGGGCTGTTAACTATAGGATGACAGTTCAGCCCCAGCAACTGCTCTGATGTCTAGGCTTAGAAATCCCATATATGGTCAACCTGAGTTGGATTCAACTCAATGGCAGTGGAATCTGGTAGTCTACTAAATTTTGGATAGCATCATGAGGAATATTTGAAACATTGTGAGAATTACCCAAATGTGACACAAAGGCATGAAGTGAAGTAATGCTGTTGGGGAAATGTACCAAGAGCCATGCTCCATGCTGGGTTGCAGCACATTTTCAATTTGTAATATCTGCAACGTTGTCAAAGTACAATAGAACAAACACACAATAAAACAAGGTGTATATACCTATATTGGAATAAGCTACAATATGCTTTGGTGACTAAAACTAAACTGAATTTTTATTATCTAGAAGTAACAAAAGTTGACAAGATCTTAAATGTAAGCCAATAATGTTCTCTCTTCCCATTTGATAAGAGGCTTAGCCTCCTGATGTCTCTTTTCAACGTATGACATCTGCCTGGCCTCAGTCAAGAGTGAGGAAATGTAGAAAATGAACATCTCTCCTACTTCCTGCGAAGCAGCAGGGATTTCCACACACACGATTTTAGTGACCGCTTCAGTGGTGACATACAGACCCAAGCTAATTTACAAGGGAATTTATAAAGGTAGGAGAAGTGAAGATTTGTGAACAGCACAGTACCTTCAGCAACCCTCTGCAGATTATTTCCCACCCAGCAACTAGATAAATCCTTCATAAATATGTCAATTTACTTTTCTATTGAAAACTTCCCAAAGTATTTAGGATTAAATTCAACTGCGTTAATATGGATTACCAAGAATGTATATAATTCAGTCATTTGGACCCTGTCTGATCTTCTTTTCAACCATTCTCTACCACCATACTCAGGCTATAGACAGCTTTGCAATATGGAAACTTTTAAATAGCCTTTAACACTTTCTTTTGTATCTTCCCAGGTATTGTTTCCTCAGTACCTTCAAGGGTCTTCGTAAATGTTATCTTCTTAGCAAGCCCTTCTACTAACTTTTATATAAAAGAAAACCACTTCTGCTATCCTGCAACTCTGAAGCTTCTTCTTCATAGATTTATATTCACCAGATACATTTATGTGTTTATTTTTTTCTCTCACTCCTAGAATGTAAATACCTTGAGATAGCAGCTACCTTTTTGTTCACTGCCTACTTTCATTGACTACAATAAATCCTGAGTAATTCCTAATTATAAGTATTGAATGTTTTTAATAAATGTATAGTATTGAATTTATATTAATATTAATATGTTAATTTATATTGTATTTATATTCATATAATTTTTATATATTTATATATTTATATAATTTATATTTATATTAAATGTATAGTAAAATGAATTTAACTTATAAAACATAAAAATAGCCAAGGGAGACTAAGGACTCTTTCTCATCATCAAGAAGCTCAAATTCTAGTGCAAGGGAAAAATAATTCTCAGTATATATCGAGAGCCAGGCCAGAGGTATGCACCCAATTCTACCTGAAAACACACATCTGACACATAAGTGTCAGAAAAGACCACATAGAGTAAATGAGGACTTCCTCTGAGCACTGAATAATTGAAGCTAATCATGGGTAGAGGAGGAGAGAGGGCATTTCACAAAGAGAAATAGTATACTCACATGTAGAGTGAAAAGAAAAAGCAGGGCTCATTTGGAAAACTTCAAGAAGTTTGGTAGAGAAGCATATAATTCCAAGCAGGAATGAGAAGCAGATCATGAAGGGCCTTGATTAAATTAGAGTTCTGATTTTTATCACTGTCATCTTTCAAGTAAATAAGTGACATATTCAGATTTACATTTTAGAAAGGCTATTGGCTATAGCATAAAGAACAAATTAGAAATGAAAAACCAAGATTAAAGAAAGGCAAACTTTTGATGTATAGTCAAATGGAATAATCAGTAATCAAGTGGACAGATACTGGTTGCCAAGGTTTAAAGAATGACAGAATGGTCAGAATAATGAATGGAATAGAGAAGTGTGCCAGATTGCATATTAATAGGTCAAGGTAATTGAGTTGATGTAGAGTATGAAGAAGGAGTCTAGGATGACATCCAACTGGCTGGTGTTGGCAATAGATAAATCATGGCAGCACACACTACCTTTATTGGCAGAGTTCACTTGTGAAAAAGACGGGGTTAGCTAATGTTAGCATCACAATGGGTCTTAAAATTTTGATGATACAAAATATGAGATAGACTACCTAAAGATAATATTCCATAAATATATAAATTATACAATCAAATTTGAATTTCAGAGGAATTATCATTGGGAATCATGTGAGAAGGTTTTGCATATTATTGTGCTACAAGTATTCTTAATTATTGCAAAGAATGGAACTTCATATTTTTAGAGTACACATTTGAAAAAGTTTGATTGAGAGTGATGATTGTTTAAGAATGACTTGATTTTCATCACACATACCCCAATTTTTTTTTTGCAGAAAACTATTTAGTGGCTTCCTTACATTTTCTTTTTCTTTTGTTTTGTTGCATGCATCATCTGTTCTTATTGATGTGGATTACCAGATCATCAAATGTTTAGTATAGGTTTCTTTATTTAAATATTTTAGCTTTGAAATCTCTCCTATCTTGGGTTGGTTATGTAGATGTCATCAAATAATATAAAAAATAATCATAACAGATCTGGCCATTCAGTTAGGCTGCTCCAGCTATCATCGATTCTGCATGATAGATTTGGCATTGGTAATCAACATTGTGCCAATAAACAAAACAAGCAGGTTGATTGGACAGGAGTCCAGTCATTGCCCTGATTTAACTGTCTGGCAAAATACCAATTGTGCCTTTATTCAAAGCTCCATGTGACATGATTTTAATGAAAAAATTTGATTGAAATTTGCATTACTTTAACAAAATGTCCACCATATTCCTAATAGGGTAAGAGATGTTTTGATGGATAACATTCCTATAGCATTTAGACATGTCAGCACGGAAGCTTTTAGAACTGTCAACTTCAAACTCTCCTTTTGTAATTTGAAATTTCCATTGCACATTATCAATTTTCCACCTGGTATCATAGTGGTAATTAAAGGACCACTGTTCTTGAAAAAAACATACAAAATATAAAAGTCAAAGTCCACAAGGGTAAAAGATATTTTTCTGATTAATATGATTGAACTATGGAATGACGGGATATCTGTCTAATGACTCCTATTAAGTGGTTTTGAAAATAAATAAATATACCTAATAACATTTTCCTGAAGACATTTTCAATATAACAAGTGATGTCTTGGGGGGAAAACTGTTTTAAAGAAAGCAGCTGCTATAATGCTGCTTCATTACAGACCCAGTGGAGCAGTAGCAATTCATCCATTTTTCCTGTTTCTTCATTGATGGTATCAATGGAGCATTAATGGAATTCTTATAGTCTACTGGTACAGTATGAATTTAGCCTGAGTAAATCATATATTGGCTATATTATAATGCTCTTTTTTAAGGCAGTAAAGGGTATTACTGCTTTATATTTCTTAACATGACAAAGTTACACAGAGGATAGCTTCAGATCTATAGCAAATAAGTAGCTAATATAGCTGTTGTTTTCTTTTTATTCTATTATCATTAGGTGAATAGATAAAATTTAAGTCTAAACTAAAGCTCTCTTAAACAGGCTTTTTTCATTGAAATGACAGGCAAGCCTTCCTTTGGTTAACAAACTTAAGGAATTATGTTATAGTTTATTGAATTTACTTATTTCATTCATCTTAGAGTAAAAGCTTAGTCTTCATTAGATCTTTATTTTGGTAACAGGATATTTTTGAACTTTGGGCACTACAATGATGTCAATTACTTATCACAGACTTTTACTGTTTTTTTCTCCTCATGGCCAAACTATAATCCTAGGGTCATCCATTTATAGAACTTGGGGGCTAGACAGGGACCCAGATGTTTCAAGTGGATTTGCAAATGGCAATGTGCTGCCTGTTGGATCTCTCTGCAAATCTATTTGCACATGCAAATCCTCTTTCCAAACAGATCAGAGGGGAGTTATTTTAGGTCCAACAAAAACCTTGAGCAAAGCAAAATGCTGATGGAATGTACGTGTAAAACTTTTCTGGATTTCTACGCACACGCTTTTGCGTCTTCCTACTGAGCTTTGAGAGACACTTGCTAGAAGACACTTATTTGTAGGAGGGATCTCACTGCATCTCACTAGTGCAACGTGAGGGACAGGCATAAGCTGTGACTAATCTCAACACCACACTCCCTTCTGTGTGTTAAGTAAGTTCCAGCATACTCAGTTTTGCACCTTGATGTTCTGATCTATCGAGGAAGACAGTTTCTGTTTGTACACAGCTATCTACATGACTGCTCTTGCCTGGCTTTCCTCTGCTCTGCAGCATATATTCCTCAAGTAAATCAATGTCTTTAGGGGTTATGCCATAAGGAAAGTTTTCCACGATGTCTATGGATACCAGTAAATTATGTGAAGTGGATTTACTACTCTCTGATAAAAAGAGCAGGATCAAAAAAAAAAACTTTCACAACATTGTTCCTTTTTATTAACCCATTTACTGTTCATGTACATCACCCTCCTCCTCTTTCCAGTTCTACATTCTCCTGACAAATCAATTTAGACTTTGAGGCTAAGAGAGGGGGTGCAATGGAGTGGTATCCAGGAGACTGTATATCCATCACTTTCTCCCCTTACCTTTTTGCTACTGTCATTCAATCCTAGACTGCTCCCATAGATCTCCTAATAAATGTCTGTCTCCCTCACAATTCCACTAAACCTTAACTAAAATGGTCTACCTGAACTACTTTTCTGGCTTTTATTTTATTTTAATGATATCCCACCTCCTACAGGATGAAAACACAATCTTTGAAATGGAATAAAAAGTTGACTGTGCCCTGGTTGCATTTCTTCTTAGTTTATTTTCTTACTTTATTTCTCCTTAGAAGCTAATTTGAGCTCAGACCCTTAGAGTGTTATTTCACACTCATTTAAAGTATGTTCATATGAGATGCACAGATTTGTCTGCAGTGTCATTGATCTCTTCCCCAAGCATCTTGTCATCCCCCACTGATGTATCAGGGTAGTTCTGATTACTCTTCAAAAGACAGACCATGGGCCACAGCTCCTATGGCCTCCCCTGATGCTGCCCCCATACCAAGATTGAATAGCTGGGTCTACTCTAAGTTCCTCTTTTACCTGGGCAAATGGTGAAGTTATCCACTTGTAGATTTGCCTTCTTCTTTGTTATATGAGTTCCCTAAGGGGAATGACCATTTCTTCTTTGTTTTCACAGGACTCTGTGTTTTCAAAACATTTTTAATATATTATTTTCTAGACTGTCATAACAAATTACTCCGGACTTGATAACCTAGAACAACCCAAATTTACTGTCTCACAATACAAAGCTAAGAAGCTCAAAATCAGAGTCAACACTCCCTGTGGAGGCCTTATGAGTTATCCTTTCATGCCTCTTTCAGTTTATCATGGTTTCAGACATTCCTTTACTTGGGAATTCCAACTTCTGCTTCCGTCAAATTAAGGCATATCTGTGTATCAAATACCCATCTGTTTTTCCCTTTAAACCATAGGTCTCACTGCATTTGGGGTCCACTTGAATGATTCAAGATAATATACTCTCAAGATTCTTATTTATTTATGTCTTCAAATGCCTCCACCACCCCTACAAAATATCTTCACTTCTACAAGCTCTGAGCATTCCTATATTTTGGGGTACCACCAGTAAATCTAATATATAGTTCATCTCTTCAACATTTTATCTATAGTCATCAATCTACTACATACTTCACCTTTTCAACACTCTATCTATAGGCATTCCTCAGGCAAAACACATCACCCCATTTCAATATCTCTAACAAAGTAATCCATGGCAGCATAACAATCTGAGTCCCGATGGCGTAAGTGGTTAAGTGTGGGCTTTGCAGCCCGTGGGCTTTGCAGTTCAAATCCAGTGGCGGCTCTCAGGAGCAGCGCTGTGTAGCTCCCACAACCACCAGAGGGCAGTGATGCGCCCCCCAAAAAAACCTGAAAGCTCTTTAATTTTGAACTATCTCTGTACTCTTAATTCCAAATTAGCATTTCTGCCATTATAGCAGTCTCAAAAATCTTGTACATCTCCTGGGTAAGTTACATGTCTCTCTTTTGTTAGATAAATTGTTCAGTTGTTCGCCACAGATTTTATATATATGAATGACCTGATCTCTATTCCTTGTTTTTCTTTCAGAAACCAGACTGATTTAGCAAATGTTTATCGACTACACACACTTGACATTTTTCAGAGAGTGCATTCCAATATTTTGAAGATGAATTTTAGCATTGCTTAAGATCTGGAAAGACTATGGATCTCCTAAAGCATCAAGTAGTGGTTCATTTTTGCTTACCAGTTCTCTCCTGAATTTTTCTCTTTCCCTTTGAATTTTACTTGAAGCAGTGAGAGAAAACCAAGCCACCTCAAGCCACCCTTTGAAACGTTTGCAGCTAAATTTTCATATTCGGTCTCCACAAGTTCATCTTTCTACATAACTGTAGGCACAATTAAGCCAAGCTATGGTTACTATATGATAAAGATCATTTTTATAATAAGGCTCATCCTATATTGGGGGGAGGGCATCACTGCTCTCCGGTGGTGGGAGTAGGAGGCTCAGCCCCACTGCTGGAATTGAACCTCCGTCCCAGTGGGCCGCAGTCCCGCGCACAACCACTACGCCAACGGGGCTCAGTACAAATCATTCTATTTTAATAACATTCCTAATTTCTTCTGAGAATTTTACTCATTACCTTTAGTGCTCAAATTTCTACCTACAATCTCTTCAAGGTAATCTGGAAATCTACACTTTTTCCGTCTTCTTCTCTTTCTCCTTCCCCTTCTTCTTCTCTTATTGTGCGTTTGAAAATTCTTCTGATTACATTAATGAATCCAAAGCTACTCCTTCACTTTTAAGTATTTATGACAATCACCTATTAACTGGTACCAAAATCTGTACATGTTTTCTAGAACTGTTAGAAGCTACTACAAATTGGTGGATCAAAACTTTTAAACTCAAAGCTCAAAATCACAGCGTCATATTTCTTCCAAAGGATCCACGAGAGAAAATGTTCTTGTTTCTTTCAGCTTCTAGTGGCTTCAGGCAAGTCCTTGGCTTGGGGCTGCACTTTCACATAGACTTTTCAGTGCCTAAAGTGCCCTTCTTTTTTTTTCTCTAATAAGGACATATGTTATGGATTTTAGGGCTCATTCAGATAATCCAAGATAATCTCTTCTCAAGATCCATAAATCAATGATATCTTTTGTGGCCCTTCTTCCAAAAAAGATCACATTTAGGAGTTCATGGGGTGGGGGCAACACTTATTGGAGACTACCATGTAACCCACTTCAATTCACAGATGTTTATTGAGATAAAATCCCCCCCAAGAAATATGTACTTTTAATAAGTTCTCAGTAATGCATGACTTTGTCCAAGAAAAATTAACTTGGAGATAAGAATGATGAGAACTGTAGCTAAAGGAAAATAAAAAAAACTAATAGAAATGAGGATCCTATTGTTATATGGTGCCATTTTAAAGAGAAAAACTTTGACCAAAAGCCTTAAATTTAACTTCTCAGTTATCAAATTCCCACATGATATCTGCTCCATCATATATTAAGAGTTTTACTGATTCTAAATTGCATGAGATATAGATAATATAGGATTTATGTATGGATAATAAATGAGTTGAGATAACTTATTGATAGACATACTATTTAGGTTTTATTCATTCCTTATTCATTCTTCTTGCTCATTCAGAGTACAAGTGTGCAGACCAAATATTATCATGCTTCCTATATTTGCAAACAGTTTCTGTTTCCCGGAAAATATACTATTACCCAATAAAACCATGTGAGAGCAAAAAGTTCCTAAAGGATGTGTGGTCATTTTATAAAATAGAAATAGTTCTCCAATATTTATTGTAGTAGCCTTTCAACAATTAGAAAATCATTTCTAGTGAATGACAGAAATAGTATTGAAAAATATCTAGTTAATTTCTGAAACTTAAAAGTTCAAGTAACTGATATTTTTATCTTACTGATAATGCTGCAACACTTTCCAAAGATAGCCTCAAACATTATTAAAATTAATTGAAAATCAATTAAATGTATGCTGTTTATTTAACTGTAAATCCCCTCATACAAAATTATGACTCCATTCAAGTCTGTTTGATCAAGGTTGTAGCTTTTATAAGAAAATAGTAGGGGAAAAATAATACTTTTAAATGCAGCACCTCAAAAAAATGACTGTATTTCTCAGTACAAAGAGAAATGCATTTTCCCCACCTCAACCCCAGAGTAGTATGCGTTCAAAAACAAAAGGTCAGGAACTAAGTACTTCAGTGACACCTTTACCTTAAGGATCAGAATTGGAGTTATACTTAAGGTCTTAGGTGAAATGAGTTTGACGGATTAGGTTCTGTTACTGGCTGTCAGTACACTGCATAAAAAACACTGCACATACAGAGCTTAGTGAAACTAGCTGTTCTCTGCACAGGAAAATTCCTTGATAGAGTTAGCATGAAGACAAATGAACTGTTATCCCCTAAGCAAGGTGTCCCTTTAGGTTACCTTTGAGGTTAGCGCTACCAAACAGCCAGAGGACTTGACTTCCCCCAGCTGACAGACTCATTACCTTTGTAAATATTGAGACTGAGCTTTGAATGCAAGGATTCTTCTTGGAGCTTCTGGAAAGTGCTTGTAACAAACCAATTACCAAAACAATGAAGAAATTAAAATGAGAAAAGACATAGATTGGGTAAGCAAATTGTCTTTACCTCTTAACATCAAAGAAAGTGGTTTCAACTTTCCCTTTATTCATACAAATTTAACAAAACTTTTCATTTATCCTAAGCGTGTGTATATGAAATATGTGTGTTTTGATGAATATATATATATATGTATATATATATATATATTCATCAAAACAAGGATCCCCTAAGATATCATTTCTCTTTTCACAGATAAGTACATGGGAGTTCTCAGATGTGAGTTCCAAGATGGCAGTGTCAGGGTTAAAAAACATATTTGTAAGTGTTTGTGACTAGTTTTTTATTTTAACAAATTTTGAATTTTTCATTCAAAATTACTTATTGAAAGTCCATTTATTTCATTTCTATATCTAGATCCATTATACAAACTGTTTTTTATATGTCCATGTTACAGAATTGTCTTTCCTCAAAGTTACTTTACTTACATGGCTCAAAGTCACTTTATTAAACATTATCTATATCATTTGCATTTAAACACTATATTCTCATTTACTTTCTTTAGATAACATTTTATAATTTTAAATTATAATATTATGGGTATATATATTATATCATATTACTGCATAACCATTTTCAACTTTTACATAATGACTACAAATGCTCTCATCATATGAATGCATAATAATTTATCTATTTCACCCATATTTTCTTAAAAGCTTTTTAAAGACACATACAAATGTTAGTCTCATCATGTTACCACCAGTAAAAATTAGGTAAAGCACTAAAATCCTCTCCTGTTCGTATTATACTCTTCACAAAAATATTGAT
Organism: Nesogale talazaci; assembly: GCA_004026705.1. Lineage (NCBI taxonomy): Eukaryota > Metazoa > Chordata > Mammalia > Afrosoricida > Tenrecidae > Nesogale > Nesogale talazaci. Next base: position 192,706 of record PVJH01000074.1, read on the forward strand.
CTTTTTTCCTGGATACTCTCTAATGACCTGCTAAATTTATAATTGCACATTAATAAGTATGATAAGTAGATTTTCCACAGATAGCATAGACTGCTCTGTTTTCCTAAGTGCTTCCCACCTCTTGTATTCTCAGACACTCCCTCTGGCTGCCTCTGTCTCCACACAGGCTGTGGTGAAAATAGCTATTCTTCCTGGACCACTCTGTCACATGGAGTATTGAACTCTTTTTCTTTGCCCTGTCACATGACAGAAATAGTCAGCTTTGTGCTGGAGGATTTTAAATCTTCCTACCATTATCACCATCGTCAAGCTTTGAATCTTATATCACAAGCTTAAAAAAAAAGATTCGATGATATAATCCCTCAGATGTAGAGACTTAGTTTTCTACAGAGATAACTTTGTCAATGGAGAAAATGAGATAAGAGCGAGCTGAAGAATTATTTCTAAACATCTTTTCTCATGTTCTCCTCTGAGATGTGTTACCACTTCATGGTCCATCTACAGAAATTTTCTGCTTCCAGCAGAGTCTACTTCCAAGAAATCACAGTCATACCCTTTGTAGTTTTTCATGAACTGATAACCATTGGCTCTTATTTCCACACAGCCTTACTCATTGCATTTCCCTTTTCATCTCACCTCTACTGTCCTTGATCTTTTCCTCAAGATAAAATACCTAATACTTCCATGAAAATATATAAGCTAGAATAATAAGTTTGTGTATATGTACTCAAAAGTTAAATAGAATAACTATTAAGCAGAAAGATCTTAACCAATCAAAGTTCAAATTAGGAATCATGGGAAAAATAGGAAGTATCTTGTGTTGGTCAAACATGAAAATACAACAACGCAGAGTGTATGGAAAGCAGATAGAACAATGGTTACAGGACAATTTTATGGATTGAATGTTTATATAATAAAAGGAAAAGATCTCAAATAAATTATCTAAATTTTCACGAAAAGGAAATAGAAGGAAAATCAAGACAATTGAAGAAAAGAATCAATAAAGAGCAGAATACAGCAGAAATCAATCAAAATGGGGGAAAAAACAGAACTCAAGGACAAACCTAAATCATATATTTGAAATAATCGAGAAAATCGAAATTCTTCTAGGGCACATGTTACCACTATTAAGAAGGAAAGGCTAAAAAACATGTTAAACATAATGGCAAATATTTTTCTTCTTTTGTATTCTCATGTCTTTAATGACACAAAAAAGAAGAAATGGTGTGTCAGATTTGTTGAGCCATGATTTGTGGTGGTTTGTTGCTATTTTGGGATATTATCGCATTGGTTCCAACCCACAAGGGACACCATTCACAGCAGAATAAGATTGCATCCTGTCCTCGTCATCCTCGCAATCCTTCCTACACCAGAACCCATTGTTGCAGCACTGTAACAGCCTGTCTTATTGAAGGCCTTCCTCATTATAGCTTCCCTTCTCCTCTACAAGCATATACTTCTCCATGCACTGGTCTCTCCTACAATATATCCAAAGTATGTAAGACCTCTTGACTCTAAGGAGCACTCTAGCCAATACTTTTTCTAAAACAGATGTTTTTCCTTTTGACAGGCCATGATATTTTCAATATTCTTCTTCAGCACCAGAATTCAAATGCATGAATGCTTCTTTGGTCTTCCTAATTCAATGCTCAGCTTTCACATACAGGTGAGACAAGTCCTGAAAGTAACATTCTTACTTTTTAATACTCTGAAAAGGTATTGTCTAACAAATTTACCCAATGCAGTACATCATTTCCTTGCTTGACTCTTGCTTCAATGAGCATTGATTTTGCATTCAATTACACAAGGATCCTTGACAACTTCAGTCCTTTTCCACCCGAGGAGCTTGATATTCTTGACATTACAATGCAATTCATAGTGAAGGCTGCAATCCTTGAACTTCATCAGCAAGTGTTTCGAGTACTTCTTCACTTTCAGCAAGCAAGGTTGTATAATCTGCATATCACAGATTGTTAATAAACCTTCTGTTAATAAACCAATCCTGATGGCACATTCTTCTCCATTAATCTGACATCTCTGACAATTCATTCAGCATGCAGATTTAATGATATGGTGAGAGGATACCACCCTGTTGCATACCTTTATATAAAGCTGTGATTATAAACCATGCAGTATTACCTTGTTCTGTTTGCACAACTGTCTCTTGATCCATGTACAATTTTCACATGAACACAATGAGGTGTCCAGGAATTCCTATTCTTCTCAAGAATTTTCATAGGTTTTATGTTCTGAAAAATCAAAAGCTTTTGCATAGTCAATAAAACACAAGTAATCATTTTCTGGAATTCCTTTGCTTTCTGCCTAATACATGTTATAGCAGCAATGACATACCTAGTTCCATTTTCTCTTTTGAATCCAGCCACTGAACATTGGAAGCTCCTCATGAATGAACTGCTGTAACATTTGTTGGGTGATCCTCAGCAAAAGTTTTGCTAGCATGTGATATCAATGACATTGTTCTATAATTGGAGCATTCTGTTGGGTCAACTTTCTTTGGAATGAGTACAATTATGGAACTCTTCCTGTCATAGTAAATTGTATTTTTTTTACACACACACACCCCGCCCACCCCAAAATGTATCATTTTTTGAATCAAAATGGATGACCTATATTAGAACCTTTTAGCACATTAATACATAGGATATATGTCTTTATGAGTTCCATTTAATTTTTAACTACATTCATTTTTTTCTAAATTCATACTTTGTACAAGTACTGATGTTTAGCAGAGTTTTCAACTGTTTTTCCGTAACTTGAGTAGTGCCTCATTCTAAAATGAAGATCCCACCCAAAAATAAAAGAAAAACTGAAAAATGTATATCCCAAAGGCTCCACTCCCACAGGATTCACCTGAATCATGTCACCATGATCAACTCAACCCCAAGAAATCAGGACCTTTTACAGTAACATTTGGAGTGCACTCAGACACGAGGGGCCCATCATCCACCAAGACCTCAGACAATGTCTTCCATTCCTTAGGCCTTCAGTATCTGATGATTTTCAAAAGTTTTATTGGCACTTCCTCCAAAGTGAGCAGTTGACTTCTTGGTTGTTGTCTGTTCTTAGTCTGGAAACTTCCCTGAAACCTTTAACTTTTGGCAACCTTGTTGGTATTTGAAATGCCAGTAACATTGCTCCCAGCATCACAGCCACAAACAAACCACCACACAGGACAAATGACAGAAAAGTGCTGGTGATAACTACTACCTTTATAGTAAAAGGAGAAAAGGAGGCAGTCCCTAAATCAGTAATCTATATAATTGCTTTAAAGAAGGTAGAAACCCAGTCCAAATGAAATTAAGAATGAAATTATTAATAGAAACCATTAACAAGTCTGTAGGAGATTAGAAAAGCATAGTGACAGCTAAACCAAGATACATTGAACCTAAAAATGACACGCATGATATTTACAGGGAAAAAAATGGGACCTCCTTTACTTAAAGTACAATGATCAGGCACAATGAAAACCCACATTGATATTAAGGCATATATCAATAACAGAAAAACAGTATCTACGTTGAAGACTTATTGATCTAATAGAGACTGTTGGAGCCTTTGAGAGTGTGACCTGGAATTCAACCCATCCTCAGGAATCAATTTGGAGCCAAACAATAGACAGGTCTAAAAAGTAAATAATAATCCAGGGAGGAAGGTACAATCCACCCATACAATCCACCCAGTACAATCCACCATAGGAGACCCAAAGGGCAGTATTTTCCCAAAGACAAAGCTTATGAGAAAAAGACAGGAAAAGAAACAATAGAAATGAAAATCCCAGAAGGAAGTGGGAAATTATGTTGAGGAGCTTGCCACCAATTTCACAAAACAAGTGTTTATAAATTTTCCAAAGAAATTTAATATGATTTGTAAATTTTCATACAAACTATAATAAAAAATTTAGATATTGGAATTATTCAATTCATTCATTGATAACCTATGGAAATTTTGTTAATGAAGTTTTCTACACCAGCAAAACCAGTGACATTTATATGGGTATATGAACATAGAAGCTAATATCAAAAAAAAAAATGGCTCTCACAGTTATAGACAAGGGTATACCTAGCTGAGGTCAAGTCCATGGGGCAAATGTTAAGCTGGAAGCTCTTTAAAGCATGAAGTTTCCTTGCTGATAGACCAATAAGCAGGAAGACTAGGCAAAAAAAAAAAAAAAACAGGTTGCAGATATTAGTACATCAGGTCTGTGGCTGTCAGAATCCAAACAACACAAGGTCAGCAGGCTCTGCTGGATTCCAGGGGTTAAGCAATATGGAAATATGTTAGCTCAAAAACCTAAGAGTGAAGTAATAGATGCATGCTCTAGAACAGCAAGAAAACAGAAGCTTTCCATAGCCTTTGACTTCAATAACAAGTCGGCCAACTCCCTGAGGAGGTAATATCACAGCAGGTCTCATCATGGGATTGATTACATTACGTTAGATTATTAGGGAATGAGTATCAATTGTCAAACCACTGAGCCTCTTGGCTTAGCCAAGTTGACAGGAATCTTATATAATATCCACATTTACATACAAAATCTTATCAGTGGTGGAATTATTCTTTGGAAACTATAGTTCTAGAACCTGTACTCAACACATTCAGAAACTGAAAAAGTTGCTCTCCACTTTATGTCTTTTTTCTGATTCAAGGTGATCTGTGTATGTCAGAAGAGGTTTTTTTTGGAGGGGCGGGGGAGGTACCACTGCCCTCTGGTGGTCGTGGGAGCTACGCAGCGCTGCTCCTGAACCGCCAACCCACGGGCGGCAGTCCTACACTCAACCACCGGGGCTCAGCCCTAGAAGAGTTTTCATTGGCAGATTTTTTGGAAGCAAATTGTCAAATCTCTCTCCCCAAGTGTCTCTAAGTAGTTTCAAAGTATGAATCTCTTATCAGTCAAGATTTGAACAATTTGCACTTTTCATGGATTTTATTGCTCCACTATTTTCAAGTGCAAATTCAAATGTTTGGAGGAAGACATTAATAAAGCTAAAGATATGGTTAGCATTGTTATATGTGTCTGTTAGTTTAGAAATGTGTAATGCTCTAATTGGAACCCTTAATTCACACTGTGTTTATGCCAGTGCTCTAAAGGGAATGAGATTAGACTAAAAGGTATGGAAGTTAGTGTAAACTTCACAATTCTTCACTGTCCCCTCCCCTACATAAACCATCCAAATTAAAATGCATATTTTTAAAGTGAGTTCTGAATAAAAGAAATTTAGAGTGCAACTTGTAAAGCACAAACTGGGGTCTTAGAATTGATATCACGAAATTTCTTCAATGTAGAATCATGAGCATTTCTAAATTAATAAAGCACACACAGGAAAAGACAAACTAGATGACTAAAGACCTAGTGAAAATAAGACACCTACTTGCATCAAAAGACTTCATCAAAAGAGTAAAAAGAATCTCCCAACTGGGAAAAAAATTCAGCAATGACAAAAGAGAGAAGTCATTAATCTCAAAATATACAGAAATCTGTCATATCTTATTAAGAAAAGACTAGATAATCCAATTAATAAGTGGTAAAGGACAGGAACTGACACTTCACTAAAAAATGACATCAAAATGACTAATAAACATAAGGGGAAATGTTTGCAATTATTAGCCATCTGGGAATTGCAAATCAAAATAATGATGAGATATCACCTTACACCTACAATGAGACCCAATTTTTTTTTAAAAAAGGAAACAGCAAATGCTGATTAGGCTCAGAGATATTAGAATTCTAATACAGAGCTAGTTGTACTGTAAATATGTACAACCCATTGTGAAAAGTTATATGTTGCTATGTCAAGCAACTGGGAGGAGAAATTCCATATGCTTCAGCAATACTTCTGCTGGATGTATACCCTAAAGATTTAAGAGACATAACATAAACCAACATTATCACTCCAATGTTCATCATAGCACTGTTCACAAATGCAAAAAGTTGGAAATAGCATAAAAACTTATCAGGAGAAGAAGGCATACGGAAACTTTGAGCATACACATAATGGAATAATGTGTATCACTCAAAAGCAATGGTGAGACCACAAAAAAAAAAACTCAATATGGATAGTCCTGAAAGTTATTATGCTGAACAAAGCAAATCAATCACAAAAGGAAAAATATAGTAAGAGACCATTATTATAACAAAAACTGGTGTATCAATGGGAACAGACTTTTAATTTCCCAAGGGAATGAGGGCAAGGGTAGGAAGATAAACCAATGAACTACAAGATTGACAGCTATAGACTTGAGTACAAAGGAAGGCAGAGGTTCACAAGAGGGAAAAGAGAAAGTAGGGATAGACTTGGCGACCTGGACTCAGGGTGGGGTGGGGATAGAATATAGAGGTAGAGGCTGATGAATAGTTTTAACTGTTGAATGACGAGTTGATGGTCTGAAATATACATGTGGCACCTAATTAATAGCAACAACAAAAAAGAAATGTAAAATTTAAAGGCAATAGTTGAAATTGAAAAAAGAAAAGAAATAGCCTGGGGATTAATAACTAATTTAAGTACTTTCCCCCACTAATAATGTATACCTAAAAACATTAGCTAAAAAGAAGACTCCAAAATCTGTTGGAATACCAATTTAAATGTTTATTTCAATGAAGCAGTGCAGGCCTAGAGCCACTTTCTAAACTAGACCCCCAAAAAATTTTAGAAGACAACAACCTATCTATAGTTCTGTTCATTCCAAAGAAAGGTAACTCAACAGAAGATAGAAACTATTAAATGATATTGTTCATATCACATGCAAATACAATTTTGCTGATGATCACTCATAAATGAATATAGTAGTGCCTTGATGTGGAGCTTCCAGAAATCATGCAAGTGTTATAAGAGGATATGGAAGTAGGATATCATTGCTGATGCTAGGCACATCTTGCCTGAAAGTAGAGAGTACCAGGAAGAGGTTTACTTGTATTTTACTAACTAAGCAAAAGCACTCCACTGTGTGACTCACAAACTACAGGTAATATTCAAAGAATAAGATTTCTCAAATGCTTAACTATACTCTTGTGGAACCTGTACATTGAATAAAAGACTTTTTTAAAAGAACAAGGAGACAAAAGCATAAATAGCAAAGGATATATGACAACAATGGACTACATGCGAATTTAAAGTTTTCTTTCCAAAGGACACCATAAAAATGTGAAAAGATAAATAAAAATGAGAAACCATATTTTCAAATTATAATTTGATTAAACAATTTTTCCAAATGCATAGAGAATTTACATAACTTGGTAAGAAAAAGGCAAAAATCCCAATTTCAAAGTAGGCATAACAATGTGTGTAGAAATTATTTATGTGGACCTGATTTGTAAAGTTGAACTGAAACAATAAAATATTAAACATAAATGAAAGAACAGGGATTAATTTTGTTTTTTTGGTGTGTGTGGATTTTTTTACGGAACTACTACATGATTTTAACTCAGGAAAGGTATGCATTTTCCACCTCACTTCTTTAATCCATATACTAAGATAGCAATTTGAGAAGCTGGGGAAGTACAAAGTGTATCAGATTTGTAACAAGGCCCATGAACAACAAGTGACACGCGTTGAAGGCCAGAACTTGATGTACTAACTAGTGAAGATAAGAGTCTTCCATATGGATTGTAACTCATAAACAAAAATTTAATCCTCATAACTGGGCCTACAGATAATTCCTTATAAGTGAAGTAAAGATTGAATCTATCAATAATTTAATTATATTTGAATTCACAATAAATGCAGACTGAAACAAAATTCAAGAAACCAAAGGATGTATTTCGCTGAACATGACTTATTTAAAGTGTTAATGAGCAGAGATAATTCCTTCAAGATTAAAGTACTCCTTTTCCCCCACTGAAGTGGAAATATTTTTCAGTTGCCTCAAATACATATGAAAGTTGAACAATGAATAAAGTAGATTGCAGAAGAATTGATGCATCTGAATTATGGTTTTGGTGAAGAATACTGACAGTCTCCTGAAATTCCTGAAGAACAGACAAATATATGGGATCAAATACAAAGGAGGATAAGGAGACTTCTCCCTATTTTCAGTTTGTTGCCAGAAGCCATCAGTTCCTGTATTTATAATAATCTTGGTAAAATCCTATATAGAGTCAGAATTAGTTTGGTGGCAGTAGTTTATTGCTGTTGTTGTTTTCTGGCTTATAGAACATGCAAATGCCCTGGTGGTACCATGACCAAAATATTTAAAGGAGTGGTTTGAACCTATCAGTAACCCCTGAGGAAAGATGTGGAAGCCTGCATCTTTAATAATTTGTAGCACTGGAAAACCCCAAAGGCAGTGTATGTGTGTAGGCCATTTATTGTATATTCATTCTACCATGGTCGTTCTTTAGTAGTGGTTTCTCTTATTCCTGGGTTATATTATCATTTCCAATTTTCCCTCTCAACTCTTCCATACTTGTGTAAAAAATAAATGGTATCACATTTCTTGTATGTTGAAATAATTAAAGTGGTGTCTGATTTCCTGGAAAGGCATCACACAGAGAAAAGTCATTGATTAAACGTTTCTTTATGTGAAAACAGAAGGACTATTTTTCTCCCCCAAATTGTATTCATTTCTTTATTCTTATTTTAACCTCTGCCATTTGTAGAAGATGAAATGTGTAAGGATCCACTTCCAAGCTGGAACTGCTAAGAAAATGGTCACTTCCTTTCTTTCAACTCACAATTAAGGCTGAATTATTTCTTTATATTCCTTTACTGGTAGTTGAACCATAGAAGTTCTCTAAAGAAACCATAATCCTTGACAGTGCTATAGTAGTCTACAATATGGCTCTAGCTTCATTAGGAATAGTACAGGTTGATTTAGTTCACATACATTCCACAAATAATTATTCTCAAGTGAATTTAAATACATTTTATTTTTAGACAGCCTGCATATTTTTCTTTAAAAAGAAATAAATGGAGCTGCCTCCACTCAAAATAAATCAAAGTCAAAAGTAAAGGAAGAGGAGGAGCTTCACAATGGCACCCAGGTAAGCAGCCCATAGGGGAAGCTCCAGTGAGTCCAGTGCCCATGAGGTCAAGTATGAGTCTACTGGTGAGTAGACAGGTCCTCACTAAGATTGGGGGAGGAAGGCTTTCTGTCTGGGAGGTGGCCCTGCCCCACATCTGCTTTGTTTCATGCCCCAGAGACCAGATTGCCTGAAAGCCATTGTATATGATTATCTTCCTTTCTCTTGCTGCTCTTAGGATTTTCGCTTTTTCTTCAAAGTTGAATTAGTTATTAATTCTCAGGCTATTTATTTTCATACAAGTCCATATTGCCAGGAATTTCTTAAAAACAATGCAAACTTTGTGTACCTCGTCACCACCCACCAGTGCCACCCATACGCCTTAGCCTGGTCGCCACCTAGAAACTGGATAGCTGTCATTTTGAGCTCCCCAAAGCTGTGGCCTGACAACCACATAGCAACTGTCCACTTGCAGCTCCCACCCAGGGGAGCTGTGCCCTTCTCCCCCAGTTCCCCTCTCTCCACAGGGCTGGGGGGAATCTGCCTATGGCCTAGATCCCTCCTGGCAGCCACCCAGGGCCTCACCCACAGCAAACTTGATCTCCTGTGGTGGGGACACCCAGCACCAGTACCTGGGTCTCCTCCACCCCTCTGCAGTTGGATCAGCCATGTCAATGAGGCACTGTGCCCACCACTACCAGGGTGCTTCAGCTCATTGCAGCCCCTCCTTCTACCTGTCTACACATAGTGGTGCCCACCATTTCCCTGGCACTGTGGCTGCTAGCAGCTACTTCCCTCCCAGCCATCCTGTCCTTGAAGGCCCATCACATGTACCATCTCGACAGGAGCCAGGGATAATAGTGGCCCAGGACCCTGCAGGTCTGCTAAACCAGTCCCTAGACCCTGGTGTTGCAGAAAGGCATGGTCTGGGTCTCTCCCAGCACATGAACCCTCAGTGCTCCAGGCCCTCCCAGGCAACAATGTGAGTGTAAAAGTGGAGAGAATATCCCTGGTCCAGAGGAATCCCTGCTCAAATCTAGCCTAACTTCACAACCAAGAAAACCAGAAACCCAGTTCTGGGAGCTCCCCAGAGCATACTGGCCACATTAACTTGACCGCAACAGGGCCAGCACCTCTCCATTGCACCCCAACTACCCTATCACTGTACCAGGAGCTATTCACCAGTCAAAGTGAGTTTCCCACAGATGTCCACACTGATACTCTCAACCTCTCATTGCTGTTGACCCCTGAGTTGCCACAACACGTGCGTAAACAGCAATCTGACCCACTTCCACAGTACCTACAGACAGCACTTTAAAACACCATGTCTGTCACCCAGGGCCCCTTAGTCTCCCAGAAATATGGTGCTCAGCTCTTCAAAATCATCATGTAAACAACAGTATATCATATCACTCTCAAGAAGAAAACAAGAATGATAAACAATAACAGAAGAGCTAATAATGCTTAAAGAAGATTCTGGCTTGGATCTGACACAAAAAGACATTTTTAGAAAGTTGCTTGGAGTAAAACAGGAGATGAAGGAAGCTACACAGACTAAGGATGCAATGATAGATAAGATGACGCCAATAGTAGAAGGAGTGATGTCCAAAACAGAGAGGATGAAGTCCATGCACCAGTTGGAAAAACAGGAGTTAAGGATGAAGTAGCAGAAGCTGCACACAAGATCATGGATCTCCCAGACTAGAGAGCTGATCATTTATCTTGAAACCAATGAGGTAGACCTCAGCAAGCAAGACAGAAAGTCAAACAGGATTAATAAAAGAGGTGGAAGAAAACCTGAGATCAATGACTTATTCGAGGAATAAAAATGTCAACCTAATTATTGGTCTACCAGAACAAGACACAGCAAAGAAATATATAATTAAACTAACAAGGGGATTTCTGGAAGAAAACAACTACTCCTTAATGAATCAGTCACTCATACAGGAAGCAGAGTGGACACCAATTGAGATATACTCCAAAAAGAATTCAACAAGGCATACAATATTTAAGCTATTCAACTTTGAGGAAAAAGAAAAAATCCTAGGACCAGCAAGAGAAAGGAAGACAGTCTCAAACAATGGCGCTCAGTTAAGAATATGCTCAGAACTCTCAACAGAAACTATGAAGAGGAGGATAAAGAGAAGTTAAATCTTCCAAAAGCTTATAGAAAGAAAACACATCCCCAAGAACCCTCAATCCTGTCATATTTTCTATTAAGATAAAAGAAAAAATAAGGGATTCAAGGACCACAAAAAAATTTAAAGAATATGCTGTAAGACATCCAACCCTGCTGAAGGTCCTTGCCAACTCACTATAGCCAGAAGGCCAACATCCACAAAACACAAACAGGAGACCACAATATAGCCTAACTCTAATCCAAAGCCAAGGAGCCCATAACAATCGCCAAGATAGCATAGCCTCAGTGGGAAAAGAAGGCAATAAAGAACCCCCCACAAAGACACAGCACAGTGATAAGTAGGGTGATAGGAAAACCCTCCAAAATGATGAGATGACAGCAAGAAATCCACAAATCATGACGCTAACTCTAAAATGCCAATGGCCTTAACTCCTCCATTAAAATAAAAAGGCTTGTAGGCTAGCTTGGAAAACATAACCTATCAATCTGTTGTCTGAAGGAAGCACATCTTAAGCTTGCAGATAAAAATAAATTATGAATAAAAGATGGGAGGCATATATACCAGGCAAACAGCATCTCAAAAAAAGCAGAAGTCACAATCATAATCTCAGACAAAATTGATTTCAATGTTCAAACCATAAAAAAAGGAGGAGTACAGTATAATGCTCACAGAAACACTTTACTAGGAATCAGGTAGCATAATAAATATATATATATGTTCCAAATGAGAGACCTGCATAATTTGTCAAACTTTTCAAAACATGAAAAAAATATCACAGGTTCAACAATTATAGCTGGTGTTTTTAAATACACCACTTTCAAAGAAAGCTTACTGGGAAGGAAACTCAGCAAAGACTATAGACCTAAACACTACAATTAGGCTACTAGATTTGGTAGACATATTTAGACCTTTCCAACCAAATGTAAAAAAAAAAAAAAAAACACCTTCTCAAGTACGTATAGCTCATTTTCAAAAATTTACCACATGCTGGGACACAAGTCAAGTAGGTGAGTTATTTCAAATACATAGTGATTATGTACTCATCCTTTTCAGATCACCATGCCAAAAAACTGGAGATCAATAAAAGGATGACCAGAAAAACAAGGGCAAACAATTGGAGGATGAATAATGATCTTCTGTGACATGAGTGGATACTGACCAAAATGAGAGGGATAGCAGAAAGTTTCTAGATGCTAATGAGAATGAGAATACATGTCAAAACTTATGGGATACCACAAAAGTAGTTATCAGAGACAGATTGATAGTAATAAGGGCATATTAGAAAAAAAGGAGAGAGGCTTATGAGTGATATGCTTTCACAAAATCTCCACAACTAGAACAGAGTAAACTGAAAAATCCTTCCAATAGCAAAAGAAAATAAATAATAAAAAGCAGGGTCAAGCTTAATCACTGGAAGACCAAAAAATGATTCAGAAGACTAATGCAGCAAAAAGTTGTTCTTCAAAAGGACCAACATAATCGACAGATCTCTGGCACACCTAACCAAGGAAAGAAAAGAGCAAAGAATAATAGCCAGGGTGAGGAATGAAACTGGGGAATCACAAAGGACACTAAAGAAATTAAAAAGATAATCACAAAGTACTATGAAACTCTACATGAATGAATTTACCAATGTGGAAGACATGGAAAAGTACTTGGATGCAAACAATCCCTCTCTAGACTATCCCAGATAGAGGTCAAAGATCTAAGCAAATCCACAGCAAAAGAAGAAGTAGATATAGTTATGAAGAGGCTACCAATACAAAAAACCCATGGACTAGACTAGATGGCTTCACAGGAGAAATCTACAAAACATTCAGTGAAGAACTGACACCAATCCTCCACAAATAATTCCAGAAAAGGTTTTTGTAGAATTATTGTAGAAAAGGTTGGCAAATTCCCAAACTCATTTTATGAAGTCAGTATAACCTTGATACCCTAACAGGACAAGGATCCCAAAGGAATAGAGAACTAGAGACTGATATATCTATTGAACATAGATGCAAAAATCTGTAAGATATAGACCAATATAAGATATAGACCAAAAAATCTGTAAGATATAGACCAATCTGTAAGATATAGACCAATAGACTATAAATTATATAAAATGTATCATCCATGAGGATCAGGTAAAATTCAAGCTAGAATGCAGGGATGGTTTAACATCCACATATTCACATTATAAACCAGCTTGATAAGAAAAAATATAAGAATAACATGATACTATCTAGAGACACAGAAAAAGTATTTGACAACATCATTCCAACACTCATTCCTAACTAAGGCACTAGAGTATTGGAATGGAAGGTCAATTCCTCAATTTATTACAATGAAAAGTTGACAAGTAACATCATAGTCACTGGATAAAAGACTAAATCATTCCCATTGAAACAGGGGACCAGAGAAGGATTTCTCTTGTCCCCACTTCTATTCAGTATCTTACTGGAGGGTCTAGCTAACAACATATGACATCAAAATATCAGAGACACGCATATAGGTATAAGGAAAAGGTTTATATACAAAAGGAATGGGACATGGAGAAAGCATCCCAGCCCAGTCCAGTGCAAAGTCATAAGTCCAGTATTAACCCATATGCCTGAAGTCCGTCTATAAAGTCTGCTTCTCACTCAGGAAGTCACAGGTCAGTGGGTGCAGAATGCTGGCACTGGCAGGGCTCTCCCCATGGATCCTCGCTTCCAGGGCTCAGGTCCATCAACAGCATGCCACTCCAGCTTCAGAGGTCTGTCTTCATCAGGGCAAAGCCAAGTTGTCTCTCTGCTGGTTCCTCCAGCTTCTCAAACGCTGCCAGCTTGTCTTGTCCGTGATTAATCATCTCTGAAACTAACTCCCAACAACTGGGGAAGATAGCTTCTCATCTTCACGAGGGAAATATCGCGAGATTTCCCTGGAATCTCAGGTGAAAGCCATGCCCACATAGAGGGCTCATTGGCTACTCAATGGCTATCTCCAGATTAACAGGCTAGACTCCACCCCTATATTTCAATCATAAAATTAACATAAGCACATGACTGCCACACACCCCTCTCCAAGAGGAAGAACAGCAGAAAATATGGAGAAAGGGAGACAGCGATCAGTGTGAGATATGAAAAAAATCACAATGTACAATATTTCAAGGGGGGGGGGGACAACAAGAGGAGCTGATACCAACAGTTCACTAGAAAGCAAATGTCTAGAAAAGAATGAAGACAGCTTATGTACAATTCTCCTGATGCAAACGATGTATGGATTGCAACAAGAGTTATAAGAATCCCCAATAAAATTATCTTTTAATAAAAAAAGAAAAAAGTAAAGGAAGAACACAAGAGGACATCGGTTCCATTTGTGTAAATGTTGGTGCTGTGCAGATGAAGAACAGCAGCCGTTTAGGATGGCAAGCGATCAACCAGTTAGTTGCCCAATGTGTTAACATGTCTCCATGTCTAAACCATTCTTCAAGGAGACTATACATGGGGGTCATGGCATCCTCACACTAGTCCAGCAGAGCAACCATGCCATCTGGAGGCATTTTTCACTAATAAAAAAAGTGATCGTTTTGGAAATTCATTCCCATGTGCTTGAGATCCATAGCTCCTGTCATATTACTATTTTTTGTTTCTGTGTTCAAACTCGCCTTTGATTGATTTCATGTAGACTTTGGTGCACCTCTTGTAGACTTCTTTTGTGAAGCTGGTTTCCTGCACGTGATGGTTCATGACAATGTCAACACCGGTGATCACTATGCTTTTGGTTCCATCGCAATCCGGGACTTCATTTGAGGCATTTCTACTAATAAGTGAGTCATTGCGTTTACCTTCTGTCTGACTGACCCTACTGCCCATATTCCTCTGAACTACAGGCCCAGCCCATCCATGATCCACCATATCTTCTGGATGTCAGAGAACATCTCATAGTGGCAAATAAGGTCCCAGTAGATAATAAAGATGGAGACAGGAGGGAGAGAGTGATGCCAGTTTAGTTAGGAAGAGCCTGGAGCTTAGAGCGTGTATGATGCTATTGGAACAGCACCCCCAGGGAGGATGAAGTAGATGGAAAAGGAACATTTCTTCAATTTTACACTACATCCTTAATTGCCCTTTCTAGAAATGATTTATTCCTAAAAAATTAGACATGATAGAAAGGTGGTATTATTAGATGCCGATATTTATAACAGTTAAAGCCAAAGTTCAAGGAGAACATTAGATAAATAGATTTATACAAAGACAAATTTAATTCACTTAATTAAATAACATTTCTTCTATTCAGTTACTATTTTCTTTTGATTAAGATAACCAATTTGATGAATACATTAAAGTATTCATTTTTGTCATCAATAGGCTAATGATGTGCCAACTAATGTTAAAATATTATTCTAGATTATGTGAATTTTATTAGATTAAATAGTACATGATATAGAGAAAAATGGCAAAATGTATAACTGCTCTGAACCTGAACCTTTTATTATTTTAGATAAAGATATGTGAAATATCTATGCAATTACATAAACCCTTTTGTCCATATGTTTTCATTCACTAGAAACAAGTTTGTACTATACTACGGGTCTATCAGTTTCAAGATCAACAATTTTTTTGTGATTCTGTGCATATTTTTTTCTGAAAAAAAATATCTTACTTCTTCACTTTCCATTAGGAGCCCATTGTGTGGGACCATTGTGTACTGACTCATGAAATGCCCGGATGAACAGAAGTAGGGCACAATACACAGAATGACAATGGAGTGATGAGGAAGTGTTGAAAAAGAGGAAGAAACTCTTGAGATCAGAATTAATCATAGTGACTTCACTCTTAACCTGAGTAAAAAAATTATCTTAAAAGCCAAGATAATTTAAAGAAGGTGAGGGCATTCAACACAGAGCAATATTGTGTTGCATTTTTGTGCGATTAATAATAGTATTCAGGAGCCCTGATGGTGTCAATGTTGCTAACCTAAGATTCCAACCCATCCAAGGACTCCGCCCAAGAAAGACCAGGACACCTTCTCTCTTCAAGATTACAATGTAGACAATATTGTGAGGCAATAATATTCAGACACATGGGGTCATTAGAAATAGAAATCAACTTGATGACATTAATAATAAAAGAAAGCAATTATAATCATAAGAATATTTTTTTTACTTTCAACACATTATTTTCCTTGTCTTTCAATGCTGCATACCATTTTATAATCTTATTTTCTTAATATGCTTACTTACTTAAATTACCATCCACTTCTGAAAGTGAAATTCCATGAAGTGTACTCAAAATGTTTAGCAAAAGATAAAAATTCACAGAATGTCAAAGGTAAAAAGTAAGGTGGATGCTCACTTTAAAATACTGGAATTTAGGAAAGATAGAGAGATGAAGCACAAAACATCTCTAACATTTATTAAAATCAAAGAAGAAGAAAAGAAAATCAAGATAGATTAGGTTTCTTCACTATTAAAGATGTGGGTTAAGTAAAAGCCATTTGTGCATGTGGCTGATAAAGCCCATTCCAGGCTACATACTCATATAACTACAGTTTCTGTATGTCTTCACCCAGTAAGCAAAGTATTTTCAACATAAGAGGCTAAGGTTAAAGTTCAGCTGTGTAAACCCATGACCCTGTACTGTAGCAGGGCTTTCCCAGTGTGGTTGGAATATTACTGTTGCTAACAGGCTCTCTAAGGACTCCTCTCCCTTATTGGACCAAATCAACCTGCTTGACTATTGAATAAAGGTATAATAGCCAAATATCAGATTCTCAGTCCCTATCCTTTGCCTACCTTGTGGCTGTGGGTGAGCCAAAAGGAGGGGCTAGGGCAAGGTCAGAATTAACAGTTTCATTCTTAAAGACCCCAGATGCTATATCTTTTGATATCTGGGCACCACCAGCTTTATTCACCACATTTGATTATACACACATTTGTCTTCAGTGATCACATCAGAACGGTGGGCATGCAATGATAGAATTTTTTGTTCATTGATATCTAATAACTGATCCTTTGACACCTCATGATCACCCAGGTTGGTGTGCTTCTTCCATGTGGGCTTTGTTGCATCTGAGCAAGAAGACCGCTCATTTACTTTCAAGCCTTTAAGATACCAGATGCTTTATCTTTTGATAGCCAGGTACCATCAGCTTTCTTCTCCACTTTTCCTTTTGCACACATTTTTCTTCAGTGATCATGTGGGGAAGGTGAGCATCACGAAGTGCCAACTTAATAGAACAAAGTGTTCTGACACTGAGGAAGTACTTGCATGGAGGTCCATTGTCCATCTGTTGCCATAATAGTAACCCTAGAAGTGTATACATTTAGATCTATTTTCCCATCATCATATATAATTATATTTACCTATGTATTTGCCTATGTTTAGACCTATATAAATGCCCTTTGCCTCGCATTTCATTTACTTTCCTCTTGTCCCACTCTCATACTCAGCCTTCATTTTAGTTTCAGTAATTTCTCTCAGTTACATTACTCTTGATCAATCCCTATCAGACCTCTCACAAACACCTTGCCAGTGATTTTGGGCCACTTCCTTGTTCCTGTAAACAAGCGGCCATCTAGTTCAGAAGCAACAAAGCCCTCATGGAAGAAGCATGCCAGCCTGTGTGACCATGAGTTGTTGAAGGAATCAGGTCTCAGGCACCCAAAGAACTAAAAATTATATCAGTGTAAATGAGAGAGAGTACAGATTGGGAACCAAAACCCCATTTGTAAGTGAAGTGACATCCCCTAACAGAAAGGTCGTGGGGAGGAGAGGAGCCAGTCAGGGTACAGTGAAGCAACAGCGAAACATGCAACTTTCCTCTAGTTCTTAGACACTCCCCCCCTCACACACACACACACACACACACACACACACACCACCACCACCACCACAATCATGAGCCCAATTCTACCTTACAAGTCCAGTTGGAACAGAGGATGTAAACTGGTACAGACAGTAGTCCGGGACGTGAGGAATTCAGGACAGATGATCTCTTTGAGTCCAGTGGTGACAGTGGTGATACCGCGAGGGTGGAGGGAAGGTGGAATAGAAAGGCGGAACTAATTATAAGTATTTACGCATATCCTCCTGCCTGATGTGTGGACAATGGGGAAGTGGGTGAAGGCTGTAAATTGACCAGATTTTAAGCGGGACATCACTGACCATGGAGGTGTGGGGGGTGGGTTCATGATTAAAAATTGGTCCATAAGGAGCAACAAAATTTTTCATAGAACACAAAAATAGCATTGCAATATATTTATCTTAATTTTAAAATGTTGCGGTACATTGTTAAATTGTTAAAAAGCTGGACGTCTTGTCACCTTAGCAAAGGGAGACATCAGACAGTGTATAACATGACAAAATAACAATAACTTTTATTATTATAATTTATTAATAATTATCAGGGGTTCATGAAGGAAGGAAAATGAGGAGGGGGTGGAAAGGTGAAGAGCTACTACCAAGGACTTAAGTAGAAAGAAAATGTTTTGAGAATGGTGATGACAACAAATGTGCAAATGTGCTTTGCATGCAGTGGATGTATGTGTGGATTGTGATAACAGTTGTATGAGCCCCCAAAAAATGATTACAAAAAAAGTTTCATTCTATTTTGTTGTTTATTTATTATTGTGGTGGAGCACATATCTAACAAAACATTTGCCACTTCAACTATTTTTAGATGTCCAACTCAGTAACATTGATTACATTCACTCTATTTTGTAATCATTACCCCGGTCCATTTTAAATCATTTTCCACCATGCCTACTAAGAAGTCAGTACCTCTTAATCACTCCCCATTTCTTCCTTTTCTCGGTTTTTGATAACTACTTATACATGTTTGTGTCTTTAAATATATTTCTTGCTACTGGTGTGGAGCAGGGCTATTTATGGACCTCAACTCAGAAACATTTTAAGAGTGTGCAACAACCAATATAACGCAGCAGTGCTATGACAGATATTTTTATGACAATGTAGAGATATTCAAGAGAGGTCTATGTCTCTTCTCTGATTTCTGAGAAAGGTAAACTGTAATCTTCAGGCCTGGTTAATGGAACTTTTAATAGAAACTGTAATGATTAGGTCCAGACATATGGTTTTGTGACATTAGATTAGAGAATGTTGGGAAAAAAGTTAATACACCTATCAGAACTTCCTGTTTATAAATCCTTTGTGACAATCATGCCTTCCTAATATTGAGATTCTGATTATATGACTGGGAGTGCTGGTCGTGTAGTGGGGTAACCATGGGGTGAATGAAACCAGCAGCAGCTCCATGGGCGAGAAGGGGGTCTTTCTACTCCTCGGGAATACACACGGGATTGCAGTGACTCAGCACTGACTCAATGGCAGTGAGAGCTAATTACATAACTAATGTGTAATTCTTCCATTGCAATACAATCAGTGGAATATTTTTCCTCAAGCTTTGCTGTCTTACAAGAGTGCGAACTTGTAGACTGAGCCCCAGTGGCATAGTGGTTGTGTGCGGGACTGCAGCTCACAGGCTTGGCGGTTCAAATCCAGCAGCAGCTCTCCAGTAGCGAGGCTGGGCCTCCTACTCCCACCAGGGCAGTGATGCTACAAAAAAAAAAAAGCTTACACTTGTGAAGATCAAAAAGTCATTAAGAAAAATAGAGTCAGAGGAAACTTAAAGCAGATGAGCAGTGTTGACAAATGTTGGAGAAAATGGAGTCCTTATGAAGCTAAAATCTATGTGCAAACAGGATAGAATAAGGAGAAACAAGTCAATCTTTCCTGCAGAACACTGAAGAACAGCAAACATACCAAAAGAGGAACAAAGGTTTGTAATCAGAGAAATCGGTGAGAGTTTATGTAAGAGAACTTTAGATCCTTAGGTCAGAACTATTTTCCATGCATCCTGTCTTCTGAAAGTATTAATCTCTTCCCATTTAATCTTCCTCTAGACAATCTCTAAAGACTTGAAATGAGACTTTCAGGGTCAGGCAGGGAAGTCAGTGATGTTTCAGATGCTGATTTGAAAACAAAGCAGCAAATAGCCAGTGAATCAGTCTTTGAAATTCTCCAAACAAAATACTGGCATGTGTCCTCAACACAACAGAGCAGAACCTCTTGGGGAAAGAGTAAATCAGAAATTGGTGGGAACAGTAAGGATGGCAACAGTTTTAGGGGAACTGCTACTGATATGTAATGGATAAGTCTCAAATTCTCAACATCCTGTGTGTAGAAAATTCCTTAATAACAAACAGGTACAGGTACAATATAAATGGTAATGTAGAAAAGAGTCCATTTTAAATTTTGTAAGCTCAATGCCTAAACAAGTGTCCATGGTGACTTTGGGTACTCGGCGTTAGACTCCTACCAGCCATGGCACTGAGTCAACCTCACAAGCTTCCCTGCAGCATAAAGGTGCTCCTAAGATTTATACTCTCAGAAACGATAAATAACATAGGGGGCGTTGGAATTGATTTGATGATGGGGATATTGTTTTGTTTTATTTTGTTTAGCACCTAAATGCATTCTATATATAAACATATTTTTTCATAAAACCATAAAGTATTTGGACAGTCTTAGAATAGGTTGCATTTTCAGGGATGCAACTATAAATGCATGCAAGATTATAGTTTGTTTGGCTTTAGTTTAGCTCAAGTTTTCATATTTTCATAAAATCATACCACATAAAATCACATTAGCAAGGGTACTCGTGTTATTTAAGATAGCTGCCACATGTACTTCCCAACTGCCTGAAGTGGATTCTGACACATAGTCACTCGGCATAGATTTCCCAAGGCTGTAATTCTTTGTCAGAGCAGACAGTCTCATTTTGTTTTTCTGCAGAGCCGCTGGTGGCTTTAAACTACTAACCAGGAAGCTAGCACTCCAGTGCCATTAAGACTTCCCATTATGTTCATATAGATTCTACATGTACAAAGGGGCTTCACAAAGTTAGTGCAAAAATGTCTGTTATCTTTTAATTCCATTTGTCCACGACTTTTACCTGTGGTGAAGTGACCTTACTCACTTATGGTTCTTCTATCCATCTAACTCCCTCCAAATTATTGGGTGGGATCTTGCAAATGAAGTCTGTAGAACTCTAATAGAAGGGATTGATCAGTTTTGTCATTATCTGGGCATAAAAAAGTCATCTCAAAAACAAGGAGATGATTTCTATGACTATCCAAAGAGAAAAGGCACCAACAGATTGCACGTCATATCCCTGCCTGAAGTGGTAAAGGCAACAGAGGCACCGAGACCACAGCACTGACACCATGAGGGAGAGCAGAGGGGCAACATTGAGACTGTAAGACTCATGAGACTGTAAGACTGTAAGGTTCATGGTCAATGGAATAAGATGGAGGTCATGTGACCATGCTGTTGAGAGGATGAAAAGCAGGGACTGGTGAGTGAAAGTAATTCTTCTGTAGATAAGACAGTGTATCTATTATGCTTCTCATCCTGACTTGTGATAACTTTTTAATTTCCTAACAAATCCTCATAACCATGAGTGTGGTTTGTGAGTTCCTGGTAGCCATTGCAATGGATTATTGAACCAAATATCAAAGTAGCATGAAGACCACAGAAGAAAACGTTGATGTCAGAATGGGATAAAAAGTGTTGGGTGGTGAAGGTGTGCGTGACACCTTCTTTGTGGTCAGCAGTCTTGGACAGGTTTGAATTGGATTCTCCTTCCACCTATTGAAGCTAGGAGATGCCAGATGCCCATGCCCTTTCCTCAATTTCCCATATATGTACAAGTATTTAATTATTTCATGAGTCAACAGTCAAGTATGGGGTACCGAGGCCTAATTTATATATTTAAACACTTACCATTTTATGCATTAATTTTTCACATTATAGTTTTTAATATTCCAATAGCAGCATCAGATTGCTATTGTATAATGTGTATTGATATGTTCAATTTTAAGACCCATGATTTGGTCTTGAGAAACTTATGAAATACTTGCTTTAAAAGTGATAATGGATCTAAATAGATCTGAGAAAATTTGCCTTAGGAGTTAAATCCTAGTTGAAAATTTTCAAAATAAAATGTCCAATCAGAGTTTTACTCTTGATTGTCCAATCACAGTATTTTACTCTTGAATGTTTGAGGGAAGCATCTAATGTGAAGAAGAGACTAGTATAAAATAAACACCTGATAAACAAAACTTGGAGGAGAAAATAAAAATGAAAGTGAAAAAATCAATTTTAAAAGGTATATGTGTGTTGTGATCTGGATACTCTAGGGAGTCTCCTGGGCCTTCACAGGAGAACTGCAAGGTCAAAAATATTTTCACAATAATACAAAGGCATTACTTCCCTTATTCACGCCCCATCTTTCACTAGCATATTGTGTTTTTCAGAGGCTAGTTGATACATGATCTCACAAACAAAACAGAGAGAAAAGCTTGAAAATCCAGCTTTCTCCTATTAAATCAGGCATTAGAGATTTGCAAATGTGTGTATTAAAAAGTTATTCATCTCAATTTTAAGATAAAACAAATAGTGCTTATTTTAAATATAATGGGTTGCAATAGATATTTTAAAATAAGTATTTAAAATTTTGCTGTTTTCCATATACACAAACATACAATCTGGCTTAAAATACTGTAATATACTCAATAATTCATAATTGTTTAAAAGAATTCTGAGTCCAAAATTTGAGAACTGCTGGTATACAGTACACATTATATATATGAAGGATTGCAATGATGAATAGCACCATAATGCCAAAATAGAAGAGCAGTCAAAGAATCATAAAGGCAAAATCTGTTGTCATTCACTTGATTCCACACTATGGAAAACATGGGGATTCCAGTGTAGAACTGCACTTTAGAGAACTGACAAGGTGATCTTTTATGGAAGTGGATCACCAGGCCTTCCATATGGTGCTTCTCTGCAGACTGGAACATCTCTTGTTTTGGTTACCCACAGAGTTAACCAACCATTCGCACTACCAGGGATTCCATTCGAGAGAAAAAGATTTTAATGTCGAAATAAGTAAACCTCTATAGTGAATAGCAAAAGACAAAGAGATGAAAATTATGAAGGAAAGGATTTTTAAAAGTTAGATGATACCTCTATAGTTTCCATATTCATTAACCAGAATTTAAAAGGACCAGCAAAAAGGAAGCAATAATTCAAAGAAACCGCTCTTAGAAACAAATCATATAATTAGTCAGATGAAGAGTATGAAAACAATTGATGAAAGAATAATGACTCATATACACAATCTCACAATTTCATAGAATGCCTAAATTTGTAGAGGGGAAGTTGTTTTAAAAGATCAGAAAGGAAAAGGACAACAATTGAAAGCAGGAAAAAAATAGGACAATGCTGCAAGAGAGTGAGTGGAATTTAATACAGATTAAAGATAAAGTGATAGCCACATTATCAATCAAGTGTTTAGGAAAGATAATGACATTTTCAGATAAGCAAAATATTAATATATTACCTCTCATGTATATAACTAGCAAGATTCTAAATTAACAGATAGTAAACTGAGAAACATGAAAATAATGCATTAAAAAATAAGATTAATTCCACAAGAGTGTCAAATTCCCCAGATCAGTAAGAAGCACAGAGAGTGGCCTGGCAGAGAATAGCAGTGTGTGCTCCAGGAAGACAGGAACTTTTGGGAAAAAACAATTGATTGTTTTTGTCAGACATGCACAAAACTATAATTACAGGCTAGTTGATGGCATGGGAAAATTATTGCTGGACGCAGACAAAGCTAATCACATTTAGAAATTAGTAAATTATTAGCAAGAAAAACTAGCCTTAATGAATCATTTATACCAAATTACATGGACAATAATCTAACAAAATAAATTATGTCCTTCCCAATCTCTAGTTTGCAAAGTTTGGTGAACTTTCTGGACCATGGAAATTTGGACAAAATATCTAAACTGTAATAAGAATGACTTGCACGAGTGCCTGGAGACCTAGATTCAAGCATGCACCAATTTATGGGTATGAATTTCAGAATATTTTAAGTGAAAGTAGAAAGGTGTAATTTTATATTTATGAAATTAAAATGAATTTTACATACACTTTTATATTATAAGAATGATGATACTTCATACTTTTAATCAGACAATCTGAAGCACTTTATACACATTAGCAAATTAAGACTCACAATACCCCATGCAGTAGTTAAGAATAATCATTCATTATCTCACATACTCAATAGTTAAAATGAGGCATCGAGAGGTTAAGCAATTTATTTCAAGATCATACATTCCCTGAGTTATAGAGAGAAGAGATGCCTAAAAATTGTCATATCTTTTGCTATAACTTTCTATATTCTGTTGTCCTGTATAACACCAAGGTTAATATGCTGGACTATTGATCAAATATCATCATTTAGTCCAGTGCCTTTCAACCTTCCTAATGCTGTGACCCTTTCTTACAGTTCCTCATGTGTAAGGAAACCATAGCAGTATTTCCGTTGCCACTTCATAACAATAATTTTGCTACTGTTAGGAATTAAATGACACCCGTGAAAGGGTTTTTCAATCCTCAAAGGGTTTGCGACCCACAGGTTGAGAACCTCTGATCTAGGCTATGCCTTAATCTACATACAGATTCCACAAAAGCACAAGTAAGAGTTCTGAAAGTCCCATTCTTCACCACAGTATCTTCACTACATCGTCATAAGTTGTCATGATGAACATCATCAAATGCCTTATAGAGACAAACACATAACCATTTAAATAAAGCAAGAAGATACTGTTTGTTTTAAAATCAGGAAAGACATGCATCAGGATATCTTTCACTATAGTGACTCAATCTGTATGCTAGGCAAAGCATCCAAGAATTGAACTATATAAAGAAGATCATGACTTCATGACCAGAAGACTCATTTAGAAACTGGAATATGCAGATGACAAAACCTTGCTCGCAGAAAAGGAATAGGACTTTAAATACTTACAGATGGGGGGAAAAGTCTATGAATGCACTATGAATGACACCTCAATTTACAAAACAATAGCAACTCACAACTGGGCCAATAAAGAATGACATATTAAACCAAGGGAAGATTGACATTGTCAGGGATTAAGTTAGATTTGTGCCACAATCCATATCAATGGAAGGAATTACCAAGACATCTAACAATGTATTGCATTTGAAAACCTGATACAAAAGAGCTCTTCTAAGTGCTAAAAAGTAAAGACCACTTTGAGGACTATGGTGTCCTT
Source organism: Nesogale talazaci (assembly GCA_004026705.1). Lineage (NCBI taxonomy): Eukaryota > Metazoa > Chordata > Mammalia > Afrosoricida > Tenrecidae > Nesogale > Nesogale talazaci. Next base: position 217,970 of record PVJH01000074.1, read on the forward strand.
GACCCATTCCCTAGTATTTTCAATTACCTCATTTAATTGATGTGAAAGATGGTCAATGAATCAAAAAGACAAATTAAAAAATAATGCATCCAAATTTTGGTATCAACAAAAAATACCGAATATACCATTGATTGTCCAAACAGGCAAATCTGTCAATTGCAGGTAGGATGTTCCTTAGAAGCATGTACTTTTGATATGCTATCAGAAGGAATCAGTCTCTGGAAGATGACATAATTCTTTTTAAAATAGAAGGTCAGTGAAAACATGGAAGACTCTTAAGAAGAAGGATTGATGTGGCTGTAACAACAGGTTCAAGCATGACAACAATTGTGAGGATGGTACAGGAACAGACCTAGTTTTAGTCTGCTGTGTGTAGTGTCACAAGTGGGAACCTACTCTACAGCATTAATGATGAAGCTAAATTAGCCTGCATAGTCACCTGATTAAATTAATGATGTGAGCAATACACTAGTACTTTCAAAAGTACTGCCCTTTCTGATTTGGTACTAAAATTTCATGCCAGTGTACATTGGAAAAGATAAAATTTCTCCTACAACTTCCTAGCATCTACAACATCTAAATCTACAATTTCCTAGATGCCAAATGGATACAATGGTCACTAAAGAAGGCTATAGTGATGAGTCAATAGGAACAGTAAATAGAATAAAGGATATGGAAGGGAGGGGGTACAGTGCTAGGGGGTGTCAGTAAAAGAGAGATAATGTCAAGTAGTGCATGTAGAAACTGATTGTGGTGATAATTATAAAATTCACTTGACTCATTTGAAATGTGGAATGATATAGATATTAAATCACAACAAAAAAAAGAGAGAAAAATACACTGACAGAGAAAGGCAACATCCACAAACACAGTCCATTCAAGTGCAAAGATATATGAAAAATATAGCAAAATATTCTAATTTATGGTCATTCTCTAAAATAGAAAATAAAACATTCAGAGGCCAGAAGCAAAGGAAGAATTCAAAGTTAGAAACATTAGAGCAGAAAGAAGCCAAGAGGCTTCTAGAATATCAGTGATGGTATTTACAACCTTGTGTCTGCAAAAGTGTGCTGGGAACAAAAATCAGTCAGTCCAGATGATATGAGTCTGATGGATGTGAACTTAAAATATGTTTACCCGCTGAAGACAAAGGTGTACATAAGCAAATGTGGTAAAGAAAGCTAATGGTGCCTGGCTACCAAAAGATCTAGCGTCTGGAGTCTTAAAGGCTTAAAGATAAAGCAAGCAACCATCTAACTGAGAAGCAACAAAACCCACATAGAAGAAGCACACTAGCTTGTGTGACCATAAGGTGTTGAAGGGATCCAGTATCAGGCATCAAAGAACTAAAAATTATATAATTGTAAATGAGGGACAGTACAGATTTGGGACCCAAAGTCCATCTGCAGGCGAAGCGACATCTCCTTACAGAAGGGTCGTGGGGAGGAGACAAGCCAGTCAGGGTGCAGGGTAGCAACGATGAATATGCAACTTTCCTCTAGTCCTTAAATGCTTCCCCATTCCCACTCTCATGATCTGAATTCTACATTACAAATCTGGTTAGACCAGAGGATGTACACTGGTACAGATAAGAAGCAGAAACATGGGGAATCCAGGAAAGATGATCCCTTTAGGACCAGTGGTGAGAGGGATGATATCGGGAGCGTGGAAGGAAGTAAAAAGGGGGAATCAATTAAAAGGATCTACATATAGCCTCTTCCCTGGGGTAAAGCTAACAGGGAAGTGAGCAAAGGAAGACATTGAACAGTGTACGATATGACAAAATAATAATTTATAAATTATCAAGGACCCATGAGGGAACAGGAAGCAGGGAGAGACTGGAAAAAGGAGGAGCTAATACCAAGGGCTTAAGTAAAAAGAAAATGTTTTGAGAAGGATGATGGCAACAAATGTACAAATGTGCTATGCATGCAATGAATATTTTACAGATTGTGATAAGTTGAAAGAGCCCCCAATAAAATAATTTTTAAAAAAACATGCATACCATTCGTTGCCCTGCACAGAAAACATGGTCTTAATGGACTTCATTTCTCCAAAGGAAGGTGCAACAAAGTTCTCAATTGGTTCAGGGCAGAGTAAAGTTAGCAAACCACCCTTAAAATAGGAATCTTGAACACAGTTAACTATAGGTATTAAATTCAGATAGAATTTACTCATGTGCAGTAGCAATTCTAAAGCTGAGGGCAGAAACAAATAAACAAAAACTGACCTTTCAAGAATAAGTAAGATTTGTAGTTCCTTGGCAGATGTAGTACAATTATTCTTTATAACATCATCTCCATATCTATCAAACAGATATGCTAAAGAAAAAGACTCCTGCTAAAGATAATATCACATCTTATACTATTAACATCTAAATGCAAAATGTCCATCAGAAAATGCAAGAAGTGCAGAAATTTGTGCTTGAAGAGATACTGATAGAATTTGGCGGGGGGTGGGGGGAGGGCATCACTGCCCTCTGGTGGTCATGGGAGCTACCCAGTGCTGCTCCTGAGAGCTGTTGCTGGATTTGAACTGCCAAGCCTATGGGCTGCAGTCCCGCACTCAACAACCACTTATGCCACCGGAGCTCAGCCCGATACTGATAGAATTTTTAAAGAAAAATAAAAAAAATGTTTTTCATAGGTTAAAATGATTTCAGAACCATATTTGACTGTAAAAGCAAAATGTTGCATGAGGTTCATAAAACAGGATGAGATTAAAATGCTACACAAAATCACAGATGATATAAGAGGGAATATTAGCATTTAAATGATTTTATATTAGTTAGGAGGAAAATGGAAAATGAATGGCTTTAAAAATGAATATAAAATGTAAAGGGAAGCACATATAATTATTGGGCATATAATTATTATTCTTCAACCCAGAAAATGAGAAAATAAAAATAAATAAAATCTAATGTAATGTAAGAGATAAAAACATAAATATAATTAAAAATGTTTTGAGAATGATGATGGTAACAAATGTACAAATGTGCTTGATATATCATGTATGTATGTATCGACTATGATAAGAGTTGTATCGACTCCCAATAAAATGCTTTTTAAAAAAAAGACAAATCAAATTATTTTCAGCTGAGTCCCGGTGGTGTAGTGGTTGTGTGTGGGACTGCAGCCCACAGGATTGGCAGTTCAAATCCAGCAGCAGCTCTCCAGGAGCAAAGCTGGGCCTCCCACTCCCACCAGGGGGCAGTGATGCCCCCAAAAACAACAACAACAACAAAAATCTAATGATTTTCAGAAAAGACATATAAAGTCAATGCAAAGTGTGAAAATAAATAGACATATAAACAGAAAAAGTAAGAAACCAAGAGATGTTTATCCTGGGATGGAAAATTCAATTAAAAAAACATGATATGGATAATGTAAAATAAACAAGATAAGGAAATTAAATGATAATAGCAAATTTGTACACAAGACAGCAGGTATGAAAATATAACATCAAAGTTAACAAGGCATAATATTTTAATTAGACTATGCCAGTCACAGTGATAAATATAAGCATTGAATTTTAATAAAAACTTCCTATTTTTTAAAGAAAAAACAGTCAGGCAAGACCTATTAATGTTGATTTAAATAACACAACTTACTTGTGCATATAGTCAACAACATAACATTCAAGTTATGCTTCTGGTAGAATTTATCAGTAGTTGTATGAACACTATACAAGGTAAATCTCTTATGTTACCATCTTCAAATATACACCTGCATATGTTCAATTCCAAGATACTATTTAAAACATTACTGTATAAGTTGTTTAGCAGGCAAAAATAAAACTTAAAATGGTATTTGATTTAAGCCAGAACAGACTAAGAACAGAATCCTTGGAGTCCTAACATAAACTGGAGTTGGCTACATGTGAATATATGAATATAAATGCATTTGTATTTATATGTGTGTTTTATATATATAGTTGCTGCTGCTGGATTCCTATATTTCAGGCTTGAGTCTATTACTGGAGCCACTTTGTCAATCCATTTAATTGAGGGTCTTGTTGTTTTTTTTGTTTGTTTTGCTTATTTTCTGTTTACCAAAGCATAAAAATTCCCTGCTGAAAACACATGCAAAGTATACCATATTAAGTCTCAGCATCCTCATCTTTAAGGAACATTTTTGTTTCACTTCTTCTCTTCCAACACAGATTTGCTCTTTCTTCTGGCAATTGATGGGATAGTTAATATTCCTTGCCAAAACTATCATTCAAAGGTATTAATTCTTCTCTGCCTCCTTGGTCATTATTGAGTTTTTTGTGTGTGTCTGAGGACACTGAAAATGCCATGGCTTACATCATGTGTACTTTAAAGTTCAAATTCAAGTCTAGTCTTTTTAACACTTTTAAAATAAATTTTACCACAGATTTCCCTAGTGTACAGAGCCCTGGTGATGTAGTAGTTGGGCATTTGCCTGATCTCAAGATCAGCAGTTTGAAACCACCAGTCACTCCATGAGGGAAAGAAGACACTTTCCACATCTGTAAAGAGCTGTCGACTTAGAAACCCAGAGAAGCAGTTCTACCTTGTCCAAAAAGATCACTCTGAGTTGGAATGGACCCAATGACACTTTGTTTTTTGGGTTTGGATGTGTCATTTGCCTCCTTCTCCTTTGAGTTTCAATTGTGGATGCAAGTAAATTACAATTCCTAAAAACTTAATTTTTCCTCCATTTTTTATTATTTTTAAAGGTCCAGTTATAAAAATTTGTTTTCCTTTTTGTTGAGATGTATTATATTCTGAAAGCTGTAGACTTTAAAAGTTGACTCGAGGTTTCTTCACACTCAGCAACCAAGGATGCATTTTCTGCTTATTGTGGCTTGTCAATGTGGGTTCCTCCAATGCTTATGTCTCATTTTAATTTGTGAAGTCCATTTTCTCAGATTATTTACACAGAATACCATTGAATAAACATGGTAAAAAGCTGTTACTTTCACACACCTTTATCCCTTTGCTCTGTTAAAACAACTGCCTCGGTACAATTATTTATATGGCAATATATGTAAAGTTCCTCCATGAGAACAAATTAATTGTTTTGGAAGTTGTATTCTTTGCAATATTAGTCACAATTTTTTATTACCTACATCTTCTAAAATCTTAACACAATCAGTAAAAGATGAGTAAATATCTTTTTGCTATTCTTTGCTTTTAACCAAAATTCATCTGATATCCATAACAATAACCCTTGTCCCATGTCTATCAGTCTATTTTCAATTTCTGGAAGTTACCTGTCAAAATACTGTTGTAGTTATTTTTGAACTTTATCCAGCAAAATTTTACTACTGTTTGATATTAATGATACTCCTTGATAGTTTCTGCATTCTGTTGGACCACCTTTATTTAGAATGGCATAAATATGGACCTCTTCTAAATGGTAAGCCAGATAGCGGTCTTCCAAATTTCTTGGCATGATAGAGTAAGCAGCATTTCCAGTGTTGTATCAGTTTGTTGAAACATTTAAGTTGATATTTTTTCAATTACTAAAAGCTTTTATTTTGCCAATACCTTCAGTGAAAGGAGTTTTTTTTTTCAGTAGATCAGTTCTTGGTCTTATACCGTGTTATGATTTTAAGTTGACTGCATTTGGTGGAGATAGGGACTTACCATGTTGTGTGTGAGGCTGGGATAACTGGAGAAGCAAATAGAGTTACACTTGTCCATGTGTAAGAAAGAGCTTTATAATGAGAAGTAAATGTATTCTGGGAAAACATTCAAGTTCTGTCCAGGCCAACTCAAGGACATGTGTGATTGAGACTAGTTCATAAGTACCTCCTCAGAATTATGAAGCCATGATAAGGTCAGTGATGTGAAAGGCAAGGACATCACCAGCAGCCATGAGTGCAAACTCCCATAGATCCAATGATGGTGGCACTGACAGCTCTCTGAATGACTTGATAGCAAGAAGGCGAATGCAAAAAAGAAGGGGCTTTCAAATCCAACAGCAGCTCTCCAGGAGCAAGGCTGAGCCTCCTACTCCCACCAGAGAGCAGTGGTGCCCCCCCCCAAAAACAACAACAACAACAACAACAAAGAAACGGCTCAATCTTCAAAGAGTCATATATCTCAGTTGGGCTTCCAAAGAAGGTCACCAAGCTGCAACCTGATTACCACCTGAACTTCACTGTACATTCTTCCAGGTGCCATGTTAGTACAAAGCACCTAGCAATCACACCATGATTCCATATATTCCTTCCATCTTTTGATGCTTCCTGCATTCAATATTTTGCCAGTATACTCTTCAATAGTTTTCTTCATTTATTTCACCTTAGTGTCAAGTTTATTCTTCCCTTTTGGTTTTGTAATGCCTGGCCTTTTCATATTATTTTGCTCTAATATTTTGTCTTTCAAGCTTCCATTGGAAATCTATTCAGCTTTTTTGCTTCATAGTTTATTTTATTTGCTTTAGATACTCTACAATTGAGAGAAAATTTTGAAGCCTTTCCTAGCACCCTTTCTGTCTTTTCTTCCTTTCCTCTCTTTGGCTACTTAATTACGATGTCTTTGTTGTCATCCCACAACTCTTCTTTGGCCCTGAGTGTTCATAGTATCAAATTACTTCTTGGCATAGTCTCTAAAATCACAATCATGAACTTGTTTTTTAACTTGGATGTGCATATGAACAAATTATGTTATGGTTTGCATTCAGACCCTGAATTTGCTCTGATTGATGATTTTGAACCTTTTTATCGTCTCTTTCCAAAATGTAGTTGATTTGATTCTTGCATACTGTATACATATTGTAGGCTTTGTGTTTCTGGGTAGTTACCCTTGTATTGTTAACACATGGCATTTTCTATGAATAGAGCTGTTTTACTCTGCTCCATATGATAAATATAAGTTAGAATTGACTTAAAGACACACAACAATAGCAGCAACATCCTTAATTATATTTTAGGAAATATGCCTTTGGAATTCTTTTATGATGTGACTTTGAAATTTTTCTGCATATCTCTGGACTTGTCTCAGTCCAGTTTAGGAGAAAACATATTTTAAGTATTTATATTCTTACTATATGCACCATATATTATAGCTTCAAGTTCTCATTCGAGAACTACAGTTCTATGTTTTTGCAATGTAGAAATTAATATAATTATGTTTGTTACTCACGAGATCACCAGGAAAGGCGGTTATGTGGTTGACTGCTTGACTGCTTACCAAAACATTGATTAACAGTGTGTGTGTGTGTGTGTGTGTGTGTGTGTCCAGGGAGAGATGAGGTGGAGTAGTAGAAGTCTGCTTCTATAATGATTTACAGCATAAGAAACTCTATAGGATAGTTCTACTGTATCCTATTTTTTTTATCAAAGGCAAAAATATCATTCGTTAGGGTTAGGGTTTTAGAAAAATATGTAACATTTCAAAATTGTGAATAATATTTGCATTACTAATATTTATTTTAAAGTAAAAGTGACTCACAATTTCCATGAGTCAGATAATTAGGGAGAAGGGGCAGTCCTCAAAATTACATTTATTTCCCTGACACAAAGAGTTAAGAAACCTCAGCAGTATCATAGATCATAGAAGCACAAACAAAGTTTTGAATACGATTTGCATTTGGTAAAGTAAATGTAACTAAAAATAGAGCTTCACCTACAAGGTTGGGAGGAGGTGACCCATTTCTAGAGCAGAGATGCTTCAAAGAAAAACATGGAAAAAGGTGGGGGAAGGTTGCATAAGGGACCCTGATGGATAAGTAAGGGGCCCTGATCAATAAGGAACCCGACTCAGAAAAGGCTTAGCAGCTACAAGTCTACTTAGGGCATCATTAGTCCACATTTTTAGAAACTCATAAGTTTAGTTTTATCAAACAAAACTGTAAAGACCAAGACAATGGTAATTGCAGAATGTCATCTCCTCAGATCACTCCTGGTAGTGTCCAATCTTATAAAAATTTAAAACCCAAGAAAACACTGGACTTCTGTTTTCCTTGTGTTACCTATTTCTTATCTTCAATTCCCTGTGTTCCCAGCATAGGTACCAGCTAATAGCATAATAATTTCTCTTTTCACATATAAGAGGGCCCCAAAAGGGTAACAGAAAACTGAATCAAATGATAGAAATTAAAATTATAAATTTTATTTCTCAATATAAACTCTACAAGGTCAAGACAATTTTGTCAGCCATGATACCAGCAATTTAGTGCCTCCCTAAGGAATCAAGGGGTCCAAGAACTTTAATCATGCTAATGCTGTCTATTTTACATTTTTAATTGAAGAAAAATAAGTATCTTAAATAGATATTTAAGATTAAGAAGCTAAAATATGTCAGAAGAATCCAAATCAACTGTAAAGTGGATCGCTGGTGATTTTCCATGGAAATGCTCAAAAAATTATGCTAGTTTGAAGAATAGGATGAGGGGGAGCATTGCCGTGGTGGAGAAAGACTGGCCAGTGGTAGAAAAAGACTGGTCAAGCTCTCGAAGCCTTTTTTTTTTTTAATTCATTGGAGTAAAGACCTTTGTAGTGCTCTGTGGTTACCGTTTAGATTTCATAGGTTCAGTTGTGATGTCCCCTCTTTCATTCCTCATTTGTACTATTAAAAAATTTTCCCTCCTTCCTTTGGTTAAGTCTGAAGCGGTTTGTCAATTTTGTTAATTCTTTCAAAGAGCCAATTTTAGCACTATTAATTTCTTCCATTGCTTTCTTATTTCCCCTCTTCTGAATCTCAGCCCTGATTTTTGTTATTCCTTGTTTTTTGCTATTAGAGATTGTCCCACTGACTGCTCTAGTTGTTGTAAGCCAACGTATCAGTTGTGAGACGCTCTTCCTTTTTCAGGTATGAAAACTTGCTCTGAAGACCGCCTTTGCTGTGTCCCATAAGTTTTGGTATGCCCACTGTTTTTATTTTCATTGGTTTCTAGAAAATTTTTAATTTCATCTCTGATCTTGGCCAGTATGCATGCCTTTTGCAATAGAGAATTATTCATTCTCCAATGATTTTTTCTAGTTGTCTTCATCTTCCTTTTGTTGATTTCCAACCTTATCGCACAGTGCATTGAGAGAGAGTTCTGTATGATATCAAATGCTTAAATTTATGTAGACTAGCCTTATTCCCCAGCATGTGGTCTATCTTTGAATATGTCCCATGTGGGGATGAAAAGAATGTGAATTGTTTTGTATCTGGATGAAAAACTCTGTAGATATCTTCCAAGTCAAATTGTCTAATTGTAGTGTTTAGATCTCTAGCCTCCTCGTTGAGTTTCTTTCCCTGTGATATGTCTTTCTCAGAGAGTGATGTATTGAAGTCACCCACTATAATTGTTGAGGCTGTAATTTATTTTTTCATCTTTTGGAGTGCTTGGTATATGTATTCAGTGGTTCTCTCATTCAAGAAATAAATGTTTAAAATGCTTATTGGTACCCTTCCCTTGAGCATTATATAGTGTCCCTCCTTATCTCTTTTTATAGTTTGCACTTCGAGGTCAATTTCATCTGAGATTAGGATTGCTACCCCTGCTTTTTTTTAATTGCTGTTTACCTAGTATGTTTTTCTTCAGTCTTTGATCCTCAATATTTTTTTTTCTGTGATCTTAAAATGTGTTTCAGGCTGAGTCCCGGTGGCATAAGTGGTTGAGAGGGGGACTGCAGCCTGCGGGCTTGGCGGTTCAAATCCAGCGATCATTCTCAGGAGCAGCACTGAGTAGCGCCCACGACCACCAGAGGCAGTGATGCCCAACAACAACAACAGAAATGTGTCTTCTGTAGGCAACAAATGGAGGGATTGTGTTTTCTAAGATAGTCAATTTATCTCTGTCTCTTAAGGCCTAAATTCAATCCATTGATTCAGGGTTCTTACATCTATCTGTGCACTCTGTGTTGTCATTTTATCATTCTTGTGTTGGGGGGTTTTCTATCTCCATGGGATGTATCCATGCCTGTTTGTGGTTCATTCTTGCCTTTCTTCCATCACTGAGTCAGAGTTATCTTGGGGAAATGTTATCCTTTTGATGGTCTCTGTGTAGAGTTGTTCTGTGTGGCAGTCTCTTGTATGTGCTTGGTAATTGTTGTTCTGCCCCCAATGGGTCAGTGAGGATCTTTTGTAAGGCTGAGATACCTTTAGCATATTGAGATTTTCCTTGTCTGGAAAGACTTTCACTTCTCCATCAATTTTGATAGATAATTTAGCTTGATAAGAGTATTCTTGGGTTTGAATGGTTTTCTGCAATTTTTGGAATATGCTGCTCCACTCTCTCCTCTTCTTCATCATTTCTATTGATAGATCTTGGCATATTCTTATCTGTTTGCCTTTATATGTGATAGCCCATTTTTCCCTAGCTGCTCTCATAATTTTCTCCTTTTCCTCTTATTAGAGAGTTTAACAACTATATGTCTTGGAGTTTTCTTCTTGGGGTTCAGTCTAGCTGGCATTCTTTCGGCCTCCTGGATGATTGTCTGGTTTTCATTCATTAATCAAGGAAAGGTTTTCTCCAAGCATCCCATCACTATTTTGGTTGCTGGTTTTCTTGATGCACTTTCCTCTGCTAAACTGATAATTCTATGTTTCTTTTCATAGCATCAGACAAATTCTAATGTTTTCTTCTGCTTCTCTCATAGACTTGTTAGACTTTTTCTCATGTGTATTAATTTCCGCTTGCAAGTCCTCTAGGTCACTGGTCCTGTTCTCTGCCTTCTCCACTCCCTGGGCAAAATCTGAGGATTTCCTATTAGCTTTTGTAGCTCACTCCTTAGTTCTTGTATGTCCCTTTGGTGCATGGCCTCTGTCTCTTTTATCAATTCTTTCTTTTTCTCCAGTGCTTCAATGAAGACCTGCATATGTCTTAGCAATATTCTGAAGACTTCTTTCTGTGTTTGATCAACATCCACATTTTCTTTAACTGCCGTCAGGTCCAGCTGGTCATCTTGCATTTGGATTTGGTTTCACTTCAATTGACACTGTGGAAGCAGCTAGCTGTTTTCTGTCTGCTTTATTCAAATTAGGTGGCAATTCCCTTGGTGTTTTGGAGCTCTGGACTCTCTTTGGGAGGCTGGTGTTGGGCTTTCTGTACGCTGGCTTTAGACAACTGCCTTGAGGGGTTGTGTTTCCTCTTTATCCTGCTATGGATCTCCTCTCACCTTTTCTTATGCTTTGTTTTATAGCTTCCCTCAGTTCACCTCAGAAACTGTTTGCAGCTGGGCAAGTTGTGGGTCTGATGGAAAGTGTTGATCTGAACAAGTGCAGGAAAGTGGGTTTAGGGGGATGGGTTGGGGATTGGGAGATCTATTCCTGGATAGGGGCACTTCCTACAGATAGGTGGGATAAAGCCTCTGGCTGAGCAGAAAGTCTCTTACTGTCTTATGGCACCTGGCTGCTGGACTCCTGAGTGGGAGAGGTGCTATCCGGCTGCTCTGCTAGGGGCAAGAATCCCTGGGATGCAGGTGGGGGTGTGTGGGTATGCATGGAGTGTCCCCAAAGGACCCTGGCACCCTGGGGTGGGAAGGACTGGTTGTGGCTGGCGATTTGTGAGGGCACTGATGCAATGAGGACCTCTTGGCCCGCAGATGATGGCCCCTGAACTCCACTGCAAAAGAAGCTGCAGTGTCTCTAGGGAGTGCAGGCAATCGTAGGGGGTGGGGGGTGGGGTGAAGGTGTGCTTGGGGATGTTGGCATCTATGAGGCGTGCCAGTGTCTATTTGGAATGCAGGCATTCAGTTTGTGCCTGATGGAAAGTGTGGACCGGGTGCGGGGGAGTTGGTTTAGGAGCTGGGTGGGGATTGGGTGATCTGATCCTAGGCGGACTGCAGTGGGACACAAAGCCTCTGTGGCTGTCTTATGGTGAGACGGGCATGGGCTTCCTGGGTGGTTCAGGGGCTGGTCGGCTGACCTTTTCAGGACAAGAATCTCTGGGGGTGGGGGTGGGGGTGTGTGGGTCAGCTATGGGACCCTGGTCACCCTGGGATGGGGAGGACTGGCTGACAATTTGCATGGGAGCTGATGCAATCGGACTTCTCGGCCTGTGGTTGTGGAGTGGGCCCCCTGAACTCCAGTGCAAAAGAAACGGCAGCATCTGTGTGGAGTGTGGATATCTGTGGGGAGTGCTGGCGTGCGGTATGCCCTTGCTTCTGGTTCAGAGGAGGGCTCTGAGCTTTCTTGGGAGTCAACAAGCATATTCAAGGACCCTACCAGTCCGTAAGTCACCCCACTCACCGAAGCCCAGGAGCTCCAGAAGTGAACTCCTCTCTGGCCGCCATCTTCCCCGCCTCTCCGTATTTTTTTTTTTGCTACAGTTTTGAATAGCCTTTTCAAAACACTCTGACAACAAAAAAATGTTATTGACTTTCTAGAAAGTCAATGAGCAAAATGCTTTGAAACCCCCATCCCCCCAAACAAACAAAACTGTTGTTACCACCCTGTCCCCCATTGGTATACTTTTGCTTTGACCGGACCACTTACCAGTAATTGTTGTTCTGATTTGCTTTGTCTTCAGTGTCATACTGATAAAAACTTGTTTCATCTTCTGTTACAATTATTCCAAGAAACACTTCAGGATTTTGATCCCAAAATTCTCAGAAATGTTGCTCAACTTTAATTTTTCACACAGAATAGTTTTTATCCTTAATCAATTTAGATGTATATAGTGTTGGCTATTGTTTTTGTTGTTCTGTTCATCATTGTTGATCTTCAGTTAGGGCATTAAATAAACGGATTAATTTATTTTTCCTGGAAAATTGTTCTGGATGATCCACTGCTGTGGGCTTCACTTTCAACTTGGTCTGAGTCATTGGGAAAATGAGTTTTCCATTTGAGATCTGCTGCTTTCTTTGGAGCATTCCCCTTATAGGTTTTGTGTAAAACAACAATGATTTCACTATTCCTCCACCCAGGATCTACCAGATTTCTTTTGCGTTTGTTTTGATTTTAACAGAACTTATATTGCACTGCTAGAGGACTCTTCTCAAATTGACATCATACCCATTGGTTTGCCTCAAACTACAACCTGTAGACACGTAATTTAGTAATTTATCTTTAACTTCGCACTCCTTAGGACTAATTTCTAAAAGAAATTACCACATACATTCAAAGAAGTTATTTTATCTCCTTAGCCTCTTCTCTTTAGGAATGTTAAACTGACCAATCCCAGTGAAGTGGCCTTCTCATGTATTGTGTTTTTCTACTCACTATAAATTCGTGAGGGTAAATCTCAACTAGGTCCTTCCCACTGTCCAGAAACCCTTCTGCGTGTAGTAGTCCATGCGCCTGTCTCTGACATGCTGTCTCCTTTGCTTTTCGATATATTATTTTGATACCTTCTTTGACTGAATAACAAATTGCTACAAACTAACTCAATTAAAATGTTGTTGCTTAGCAGAAGTCTAAATGTAACATAGTTTTATTTTCTTCTCAGAGTTTTACCAGGCTAAAATTGGGTGTTAAACAGGACTGAGATTCTCCACGAAGTTCAAAGTTCTCTTCTAAATTCATTGATTACAGGAAGAGTTCATGTTCCAGCTGTTGTGAGGGGCAGGGAGTGTTATTAGTTGCCAGTTGGGTCATTCAATTTTAACACATAGAAATGGCATCTGACAAAGGGCAATGCCCCAAAAGCTTTTCTGGATTAACCTGTTCTTTTTTTTTTTTAAATCATTTTATTGGGCGTGCGTACAACTGGTATCACAATCCGTACACCCATCCATTGTGTCAAGCGCATTTGTAAATTTGTTGCCATCATTATTTTCAAAGCATTTCTTTCTACCCAAGTCCTTAATATCAACTCCTTATTTTTTACCTCTGCCGCCCCACCCTCCCTTCCTTGTGAACCCTTGATAATTTATAAATTATAATTATTTTGTCAGGTCTTAACTTGTCTGATGTCTCCATTCAACCACTTTTCTGTTGTCCATCCCCTTGAGAGGGAATTAAAGATAGATCTCTGTGATCACTTTCTCTTTTATTCTGGTATCTCTACTCTCAATATTGGTCCTGAAGGGTTTATCTATTCTGGATTTCCTGTGTTTCCAGTTCTTTTTAAAAAATATATATTCTTTTCATTTGAATTATATTACTGGGAGCTCATACATCACTTATAATAATACATGCATACATAGACTGTGCCAAGCACCTTCACATGCCTGCTGCTGTCATCATTCTCCAAATATCTCTTTTCCACTTGAGCACCTTGGCATTAGTTTTTCCATCTTTTTTCCTCCCTCCCCATTCTCCTTCCCCTGCTAATCCTCAACACTTTATGAATGATTATTATTTCATCATAATGTACACTCCCTAACATCTCTCTTCGCCCACTCCTCCGATATCTGTCCTCCAGATAGGAGGTTATTTGTAAATCCTTGTAATTGGCTCCCTCTCTATATCCCACCTTCCCTCTACCCATCCAGTAATTCCATTCTCACCATTGGTCCTGAAGGGTTCCTCTTTTCAGGATTCCCTATAGGCCCAGTTCCCATCTGTACCAGTGTACCTTCTCCAGTCAAGCTGGATATGGGGGGAGGAGGACTTCAAGAACTAGAGGAGAGGGTGGGAGTTGGGAAGGGGAAGAACTAGAGGAAAGTTGCATGTTTCATTGCTATTTCACAGCACCCTGACTGGCCCATATCCTCCCTGCAACTCTTCTGTAAGGGGGTGTACATTTGCCCACAAATGGGCCTTGGAGCCCACCCTGCAATTCACCTCATTTGTAGTGATGTGATTCTTATTCTTTGATACTTGATACCTGCTCACTTCGATCCCTCATGATCAAACAGGTTGGTGTGCTTCTTCCATGTGGGCTTTGCTGTCTCTGCGCTAGATGGCCACTGGTTAACTAATAATAACTTTCAAACCATAGGGCATATTTATAACCCTTTTTGAATTAAAAAAAATACTGATTTGGTTGGTTGTGAGAATAATATTAAAAGTAGGTGAACAATCATAAAACAATTATGTAGCAGCCCTCTTATAAACCATATTTTATATATTTCTCTTAACACATGTATTTAAGAATATTTACCAGAAATAAAATCTCTGGGTTATAGGATAAGTACATGTTCATCTTTGTATAATACCAAATTGCTTTCCCAGTGATCAATAAAGATTGAGCAATTGAAGTTAATTCATGAATACAAATATTACAAAATGAAGAAGTAAATACTAATGTTAACCACAACCACATAAGTGAGTTCTAGGAAAGTTATATTAAATTAAAAAGGCAAGCTTTAATATAATAAATACTTAATTAAAATACATTTCATAAGCAAAACAGCTAAGCCATTTAATTTTTTAAAGGCACACACATAGAAGGGTAAGTAAAAAAAGGACCCCTTCCAGAGTTCCAGTTTATGATATTTAAAAAAAAAACCCTGATATAAACATATCTCTGGGATCAGTAAATGACTACAGGCTAATTCATTAATATAGTTGTCTTAGTTTACTTATCGTGCCTTTAAAGTAAATTTCCAATCAAAACAATGACTTCTGAGAAGATCTGAGAAACCACACTGTCTTTGGGAATTCTGAGAGGATAATCATGATAGATTATCATGGAGGGCAATCATGGGGGATAGATAGAAACAGTTTTAAAGAAGTTGAGAACTGCATCGGTGAGAAAAAAGACAGGAAATTTGTGGTAAATTACCCCCCCCACACACACACCTCATAGCAAGGAATTTGCTCATTCTTTGAGATGAACCATCTTGACTCTTTCCCTTTGTCACTGAGGAATATTTTAGAAACACGATTTGAGTGCCAGAAGGATGCCAACAAATCTCTTTTTACATGATATAAATAAAAATGATATAATTATTCAGGACATTTTTTCTATGATCTTATAGTAAGACTTTTTCATTTATCTTCATATGATGTAAAGAATGAAAATTCAAACTGAGGTAGCACTGAAACAGAAATAGAAGATACAAATAGCACACAGATTCAAAGTTAGTGATTGTGTCTTAGCTCATAAATTGGATGAATTTATGACTGTTCACCCAACCACAAGCTTGTCATACACTGGTAACATGCATGTTGATATGATACTAGAATTTATGCCATTGATACTTCAAATACCAGCAGCTTGCATCATGGTGGGAATGTTTCAATAGAGCTTCTGGATTCAGAAAAGACTACAAAGAAGTAATAAGTATTCTATTCTAAAAATAATAAGTCTTCTATTCTAAAATTATCCACTGAAAATCTTATGAATAGCAGCCATAATTTTTCATATATGGTGCCAGAAGATAAGCCCCTGAGACTGTAAGAAATTCAGAATATAACGTGGGAAGTGCTATCTCATCAAAATAGAATCTACCTGGGCATGGAGAGGCCAACATTTTCAAATTATTCATTTGCTGATGAGACACAATGCAAAATGTGAAGAAAATACTTTAAATAACCATTGGCATTTGGGCATATAATGCAAGAAACATGAATGTAGGAAAATAAGAAGTCATCAGAAATGAAATCGAACCCAAAAAGATCTACAATAATGAGTGGAAATACACCAGTACTACTCATTTTGAATTAGACATTTATTTGATTTACTATGCCAATAATGAGAAATTCAAGTAGAATGCTGTTATACGTATTGTCCAAAAGAACATCTCAAGATCTATCTTAAACTTAGGAAGGGAACACCGAAGTGTGGTGAAGAAATTAAATAATCCCCAGCTATCAGATCAAACAGTAGCTGGAGTCTTTAAAGGCTGGTGTCCAAACAAGCAGTCTTCTAAGTGAGATGTCAACTAAGTCCACATGGAAGAAACACACAAAAATCACTGATGGAAGGATTATAAATCATATAATCTGAAGCAGAAGGAAAGGATGGTATCTGATATTCTGGGCTGCAGAAGGCCATGGGTGAGAGTGGGATCCCAAGATACATTTGTGGGATCTACATAGACGATAGCCTCCAGTGATTTCCCTTTGTCAATAATAGAGGGATGGGAAGAAACCAATTATCTAACAGAGTGTATTGGAGAAATGACTTCAGGATATCAAAATGATAAACCTGACTTGAATGTTTAAAACCTTGTCACGTAACCCTTCCTCGGAGGCAGGTTGTGACTGATGTGCTTTTCAATAGTTTGTGTATTTTCTTTTCATTTTGTTTGTTCATATTCAGGTTTATCGCTGATGTATTTTATATTAGGAGTGATCACATTGAATTTTGTTATGTTTTTTTTTGTTTTTCAGTATAGTAAACACAGAATTGATGGGCCTATAGGGACAGCAAAGTATAATAAGGTTTTCTGGGGGTGACAGTGAGGGGAGGGGGTAAAAAGGAGCGAGTTCAAGAAGTAAGAGAATGTTTTGGAACAGATTGTGATAGCAAATGTACAATACATTTTGATGTGAATGAAATAAGAAATGATATGATAGCCATATTAGTTCCCATTAAAATGGATTTTTTGGGGGTAGGGTGAGAACAGCTATATATATATAAGGATAATGCTATCTGTGGTAGAATATTATCCATATATCAATAAGGAAAGTCAGATCATACAACAATTATGTATGATGAGCATATCTTAAGCTAAGAAAACAGCAGAAATTATTCAAACTTGGAATTTCAATATTGAAAGAGTCTATGGGGAGAATATGAATTGATGCAAGAATCATCCAAAGAAGTTAGAAAGAATACATAAAGATATCACTGTGAAACATAAAGTACACATGACTTGAGGCATGTCATTTTCAATAGCCTCTTATGTTCATGAAAGCTACACAAGTGAGACCTGAGAATCGGTGGTCCATTTTAATCGTGGTTTTGGTACAGAATATTGAAAGTACCATCAACTACCAAAAGTATGTCTTGGGGAAGTATAGCCAGATTACCCCATGTAAAAAGGATAGTGAGACTTCATCTCATCTCATCTATCTATCTATCTATCTATCTATCTATCTATCTATCTATCTATCTATCTATCTGTCTGTCTACCAAGAATCTTGAGCACGGTATCAGGAGAGACTAGTCTCTAGAAAATAGGCATTTTTCAGGTGAAGCATGCCAATAACTAAAAAGGAAGAAACCTCAAGAACATGCATTGATACCACGACTATAATAACAATGGCCTTAAGCATAACAATTGTGAGGACCAAACAGTACTTTGTTTTCTTATATGGGTTGCCATGAGTCAGATCCAAGAGAATGAGACCTAACCACAATGGTTATTGAACAGTCTCTCAGGATTCCTCACCAAACTGCAATTATACTGCACCTAGCTTTTATGAACCAGAATCTAAAAAACCCTGAAGAATACTTAAGTACAAAGCTATCCTACCTAAAATTGCAGGGACAAAGCTTTAGCAATAAAGTTGTGAATCATGACCAAAATATAAAATAATAATGGCTTCACATGAATTTTCACAGAACAAGCACTGATAACCTGCTCATCATCTCCACCCTCTTCACTATCTATAAACCCAGGATAGAAATTCTTTCATTTAAAACACCATTTTGTAATATTTTCCCAATCTTGACAGTGACTGGATCCTGTTCTCTGAAGCTCACAAAAGAGGAAAGAAATTGATACAATTAATGTATATATTCTCAAAATAATCAGCTCTATGGGTTTTTTTAATGAATCATTTTATTGGGGGCTCATACAACTCCTATCACAATCCATACATACATCAATTGTATGCAGGCCACATGTACACATTATTGCCATCATCACCCACAAAACATCCTCCCTCCATCCAGGCCCCCAGTATCAGCTCCCTATATTTCCCTTCCTTCCCCCCTCTCCACCCATGAACCCTTAGTAATTTACAAATTGATATTATTTTCATACTGTACACTGTCCAATGTGTCCCAACATTCACTTCCCTGTTGTCCGTGTCCCAGAGAGGAGACTACGTGTAGATCCCTGAAATTGGTTCTCCCGTTCTATTCCACCATCCCTCCACCCTCGTGGTATTACACTCCTATTACTAGTCTTAATGGATCATCTATCCTAAATTTCCCATCTTTCCAACTTCACTGAACATTCCTTGGTCTAGCTGGATTTATGTGGTAGAATTGGGGTTGTGATAGTGGGTGGGAGGCAGCATTTAAGAAATAGAGGAAAGTTGTATAATTCATTGCTACTACCCCGTATCTTAACTGGCTCATCTCTTCTTTGCAACCCCTCTGCAAGAGGATGTCGCTTCACCTATTGATGGGCTTTGGGTCCCCAATCTGCACTTCCCCTCATTAATAATGATATAATTTTAGCTCTTTGATGCCTGGCACTGGAGCCCTTCACCACCTCGTGATCACACAGGCTGGTTTGCTTCTTCATTGTGAGCTTTGTTGCTTCTGAGATGAATGGCCGCTTGTTTACTCAAGCCTTTAAGACTCCAGACACAATATCTTTGATAGCTGGGCACCATTCACCTTCTTCACCACACTAGCTTATGCACACACTTGTTTTCAGCGATCTTATCAGGAAAGTGAGCATGCAAGAAACCTGATATCTAATCCCTTTGACACTTCATGATCCCACAAGCTGATGTGCTTCTTCCATGTCGGCTTTGTTGCTTCTGAGCTAGATGGCTACTTGTTTACTTTCAAGCTTTTAAGATCCCAGACACTACCTCTTTTGATAGCCAGGC